>JAPSGF010000004.1:14146735-14160443 GCA_035772895.1 Perdix hodgsoniae | reverse complement strand
ATCTCTGCCAGTCCATGCAGCTGCTGCTTGAAGTGACACTAAATGCTTATGCCCAGGCAACTGAATCTCTCCTTTTCTATCTTGCATCATCTGTGAAAAGATGGGATTTGAATCTTAATTATATTTTCAAATGGGATCTAATGTTTTTTTTCCCACAGAATCAGGCATCTCCTCCACTGTTGAGAATATAAGTTTTTCAAAACAATTTGAAGATAATATGGGATTATCATCTACTGATCTTGTAAAATTACGACCGGTTGATGCTTGCAATGAGCTCTTTCAACACTAATGCCTGAATTTCTCTCAACCCTCTGGCTGCAGCAGTAGCATCATGATCTTAATACAATTTCTTTTCATGGGATATTTTCCTGCATTCATGATATTTTCCTCATTCCATCGCAGTGCAAAGCTGGGCAACGTGAACTAGTGTTGTACCCTAGAAGCTCAAAGATCAGAAGAAGAAAGGAAATGAATGCGGGAAATAAAAATAAATGAGTCTGTTTAAATGAGTTTGATGGTCTGGAGAGGTGGAGTGCTTTTTACAGCAACAGCTGCCAACACTGAATTCAAGCAAAGCTAAATGTCTTAGACAATGCTTATCTGAACTGTGCTACTACTTATTCTACATGAAAGCCCTTCTGTGCTTTTGATTTCATTCTACTTTCCACATAGTCTGTATTCAGCATTTTTCTCTTCTACAAAGGGAAGTCTTCAGAAAAAAAATGTCCTCTGATGCAACATTGAAATTATGATTGCGATCACCATCAGTTCGGAAATTTGTAACTCTGCCCACGTCTTCATGCAAGTTACACTGCAAGCCCTCCTTCTATTAAACCAGCACTCTGATCCAGGAAGAAGCACATCACTGGTAAATGTAAAAAAAAAAAAAAAAAGGGGGGGGGTTTACCTGCAAATACCCATAAATAGTATTCTATATTACTGTGTGGTATGTGAAAATCTCATAAATGACTACAAGGCAATCCATAAACCTAAGGAGCAAAAGCTGCAATTACTGAAGAGCCCACGCTTTTTCTTTTTTCTTAGTTTTGATTTAACTCTGAATGCTCTGGGGAATTTTTTTCATATACCAGAAAGAAACAAGTAACTTCACTTTGCTTTGAGAAGACTCTTCTAGTGGGACTTTAAAACAAAATTTTACACATTTCAGGTATGCTTTTGTGACAGGACTGACAAGATGAGAGGTACTGTGTGTGGATAGCTCTAGTAGTTTTTAGTGACACTTCCCAGCACAACACTTTGGTTTAATCTGCAAGCCTTAAAATAAAATAACATTGCTTCCCTCCACTCTGTCTCCCTCTTTTAGAAGTATTTTGGTGAGGGAGAAGGGAGCAGTGTGTTTTGTTTGGGTTTTCTGGGTTTGTTGTTCTGCAGAGGCACCAGGCCAGCGGCTCTGCGCTGGGAGCATCGCCACAGCGGGACAAGGCAGAGCCACTTCCTCTCCTTCCCCCCTCCCCTGCCCCATGCTGGGCAGTTCTCTCACCCAGCAGCCCTCTCCCACCCCTCCCAACAAAAGGAAAGGCAAATGGGGTGAAACAGCAATAAAAATGGCCCTGCCAAGCATTTTCCCAGCTAACAGCTGGAGGTAAGCACCAGCAGCACAGCAGCAGCTTCACTGGGCTGCCTCGCATCTCTGTCTCCATTCACTTTTATTTCATTGATCTCAAAGTTTGTGCTTTTTATTAGTTGACTTGGATATTCAGTCTTAATCTGCCATCCTAAGTGCCTGCTTCCTTCCCTCCCCTCATTATGATGCATCTGATACCTGCCCAGCAACAATGGCTTTTCCTCTTCGATTTATTTCCCTTCACAGTTAGCAGATAAAAATGCTCTAAACAAGAATCTGAAAACAAAGCAAAACAAATACCAACATTTCTGCCCAATGGTAGTGCTGAAAAATGACCTGTATGTGCTGTCCTGTCCTACCCTAAGTCCTGCTAAACCTACAAGAAAGATTCCCATTAGTAAATCACTGTTGGATCATTAAACCTTTTTAAGGCAGTATGTGCTTTACCAAGAGAATGAGGATTACGACACAGCCGTGCCTGCTGCCCACTGACAATCATGGGAACCGACCTCAGTAATAAATCCATGAATTATCTGGCTCACTTTGACCGGTTCTCACGCCAGAGCAGCTCCTTTGATGTGACCGTCAAGACCCAAGGATGCCCAGTAGCGGTAGCCACAAACAAAACAATAGAAAAGTAATAATTCAAGATAAATATGTAAAACCGACTTCTCCATATGTCCAGCTTTTGCAGTAGGGTATTTCTGTGCCTGTGGTTGCAACTGGAGGCAAAAAGAAAAATAAAGAAGAAAAAAAAAAAGGAGAAACAAATCCCCTTTACAGCTTTTGTTTTTTCTATGTCTAACCCTCTAAGGAAAGAAAAGCTGGACATGTCAGAGGTAAATCTTTTAGCTACAACTTGCATGACTCCTTCAGTTAAGGGGCATTTCCTGTTGCTTTCCACAAGCGGTCTGATATTCAGAACAGATATGTGCTTAAGGACTGATCCTGTAGAGCCAGTAAGTATGTAAGCAGTCCTACACAGAGGAACTATTCCACTTCAGTGGGACTGTTTCACATAAATAAAGTTAGTCACGCTTTTAAGCCCTTGCAGGACCAAAACTTCAGAGGTTGCATTCTCATTTGTCTGATTTGTAAAAATATTTAGGTGCCAAGCTCCTTCTGAATGTTTAAACATGTCAGAAATGCAACAGTTTGTCTGCTTCCTGGCTGCCCAGCTATACAGCAGGGATAAAGTTATTTAGTTTCTTGTTCTTGATCTTGTCAAATTAGATGCCAGACACTGAGGAAGAGTTTTCCTCCAACCCGATCTCATGAGCACCCCTCACTGAATTTTCTGGCCCTCACTGTAAGCCTCCAGCTTGTAGCTGCCCTAAAACTAAGTTGTGAGTGATGCAAATTTCAGATGGTAATGAGATGGTATGGAAGAAGAATTCCTTTCAATATGACCAGAGGAGAAGCAGAATTTATTGCATTATTTTTAACCATTGTATGTATATGATTATACATACATATTTGTATTTACTGTAAAGTAAGACCAGCAAACTATAACAGCTGACTAGTGGCAAGCATGCCAGGGTGAATGGAATGAATGAGATCACCCCGTTTCCTTCATTCATTCTGCTGGACCACTTATGCAGAACTGCACCTTAGGCAATACAGTTCATGCAGTTTACACATTGAAGAGCTGTCATGTATGTCAAAAACCCCCTTGCAGAAGACGTGGGCCAGTCACGGCAGTGGCAGAGCTGCAGAAATCTCCTTGCTATGGCCATGCTCACCAACCCTGCTGGCCTCATCTGGGTCACCGCTACTCCCTGTCACACACAGCAGGCAGCACCATCAGTCAGAGCATGTGTTGCAGTATCAATTTATCTTCTGTTACTGTTTTCCTGCTTTCAGGGGAAACTGGCACCTCCCAGCTCTGTTTTCCTGCCAGCTAGGCAAAGATTAGGCACAGCACAATGCATTGTCAATGTAGTTTACTAAAGTGTGATTAATCAAAGCGCACATGGGAAACAAAGCATAAAAAAAGGCACAAAATAATGATTGACTGTAGCTACAAGGCAGTAATAAAACAAGTCTAGAAGCAGATCTTTAAAGTGTCTGAAAAAAGTTTGGATGTTTAAAAGGATCAGAACTTTCACAGTTTCAATATCAGAACACTTCTTGAAAGGACATGGTGATTGCTCCTATAGAAAAAACTTTTTGGAAAATAGCCCTTGGATAGAGCTATGTGCGGTAATTAAATCTCCACTGAACTTTTGTTATCATCACCTTAAATAAGATGCTTTATTTCAGATTAAATAATTTCTTCTAAAATATGACTTAGTGTAAGCTTTCTAACTCAGCTATGGTGGGATTTGCAATGAGATTGCTATGCTTTTTTAGTTTATCTGACTGTCCAGGAAATGTTGCACATCAGATCTCTGTCTAGGAGAGATTTACAGTTCAGACAGTACTATTTTACAGAAATGTTGCTGGGGAGAAAAAAAACAGCAGCCAGAATAAGGGGTTATGTGCCTGACACTTCTTTTTTTTTTTTTTTTCTTTTTTCTTTTTTCTTTTCCTTCCATCTCCAGCAGTTTATCTAGTATGCACTTTGCCTTGTTTGTGTCTGCTCACTGCCATGGTGACAGCGGCACTCGTGTCACAGCACAGCCAGCTCCCACTGTCTTGCCAACCAGTGCAGCAGGGAAGCCAAGCAGAGCTTCATGCCTCCCCGCCAGCCAGTCGTGATGCCCACCCACCTGGGATACAGAAATGCTGGCTGCCTCCTCTGCCTTGGCACAAAGTTCCGCATGGCCTCTCATTGCAAATCTCTAGTTAGGAAAGAGAGATGGAAAGAAGATGGAAGAGAAAGAAATGCGTTGTTTACAGTTGGGCTTAATACTGGTTTCATCTGCGCATGAAGTTTCTCTATCAGCAATACAAAACCTTCATTACTTCAGAGCTTATCACAATTGAATGATTATATAACATTACCTTATAAAATTAAATCGAAATCGGTATCAGTGATTGGTTGGGAGGCTGAGCGGGAGATAGTGGCAGACATGCGGCTGGGATGCCACCTCGTGGCCTATTGATAGCAGGTTTTTATCAGTAAGCAGAGCACTGTTTCCCTTTTATAAGAAGGGAGTTTTACTGCAGAGTTTATTTTCATAATAAGAAAGGAAAAGAAAGAAAAGAAAAGAAAAGAAAAGAAAAGAAAAGAAAAGAAAAGAAAGAAAAGAAAAAGAAAATTAATGGAATAAACTGTCACCTCAATGTCATGGGAACTGATGAGCGTGTGTCCTTCAGACAAGAGTGCAATATGAGAACAAGCAGAAAACAAGTCTTTAGGAAAAAAAAAATAAGAAGAAAGAAAAAGGAGCTTTCATTTTCTAAATAGTCTGCTGTTATTCAGTCATGCAAAGTTTTATGCATATCACAGGCATATAAGATTGGAAGAGCCTTAAAAGCAGCATTAAAATCGTTCTGTACCTTTGAGGAGGTTGCCTGAAAGACATAAGATCAAGTTTGGATCTGAGAGTTCCTGTTCTCTAAAATTTCAGAAAGGGTGTGCAAAGTGTGAGCTCAGAGTTTTAACTGGATACTCAAGTGCTGGTTAAACTGACTTATACTTAAGATGTTGATTTCTTTACCTTCCTTATTTCTACTGCACTGTATTCCCATCAACTTTTGCTGTGAGATGGAAAGTTATTGGTCAAACTTCTGCGGAAAAACATAAGTGAAATTAAAAATACTTGAGATTTTTATCTCAAATGAACCATAGTTGGAAGTAAATTCAGCCAGCTGGTCAGGTACTTCTGCATTCCAGTGTCACGACTTACCTATTATTTAAAACAACAACAACAACAAAGACTCCAGGACAGATTCTGCTTCCATCTCTTATAAATGAGTACCTCCTCCTCATCGTGGTGATCTGAGGCCCAGGTAAAAGTTGGCAAACCAACCGTGCAACAATGAAAGTGCAATTAAGACATTATAGAGAAGCTTTATGTATGACCATAGTGAGAGTACATTTAGACAACACATCCCTCTCTGCTCTCCTTTTATCTACCTATGGATTGGAGAGACCCCACCTACACAGAAAAAAAAAAAAAATAATAATATTGTGGAGAAATAACCATTCCAAATTTAGCAAGGCCAAGTACCCATTCCTTGGAGTCAACTGCCACAGTTCTAAGAAGGCATCAAACAGTGATGATGTGGTGGCAAGGTGAGATGGCTCTCAGAGGAATGAGTCAGGTGCTGGCTCAGCTCAGAAGTGGGAGCTGGAAACAATCACAGGCTGTCAGCTCTTGGCTGAAAGGAATGTTCACTTTGTCAGGGCTAGCTTAGCCTGACCTCTCAAGTTTTCAAAATCACTGCTTTTACCACCACAGCAATCTGACCCATGCTAAAAATGAACACTTATCCTGGTGTTTTTTTTCAATTCAAACAGTAACCACAGCAGAACCTGAAGTATCAGGAAACTAGCACAAGGATTGTTTTCCACTCATTTCAAAGTGGGTATTCATTATCTGAGCTTCAGTGGCAAATTTCAGACCTGGTACTGGACTGAAAAGGCTTTGGAATGGTAATGCTTCCATTCCTAGTATAATATTACAACCCGTATGAGCTGTTTTGTAGGGTTGTTTTGTTTTTTTTTTTAAGTTTCTTAAATCTTGCATATGATTAACCTTTCTCAGATGACTGTAAAGCTGGGCTCGAGCTGCTAAGAGCATGCAAAGATATCACTACAAAAACTGAATTTATGCTTTATGCCTTAAATCAAAGGAAGGCCTCTCCCTTTGCACACAACTTCCCCCCCCCCCCCCCCCCCCCCCCCCCCCCCCCCCACTTTTTTCACAAAAAAACAGAGTGGAGGACCTCTGGCTTCTCGTGAGACACGCTTGTCTGTACTGGAGAGTGGCTCAGAGTGCAGCACTCGTCTGGCGCATCCAGGCAAAAGAAGAAGAAGGTATTATTTCCAGGGCTGCTTTCTTATCAAAGTCTTCCAGCACACAGTGCAGCCTGACAATCTGAAGGAGTTACCTGTGGGCGATGCAAGGCTTGTGGCATACTCTTGACAGTGGGGGAGATCCTGCCAGTCATGCTAACTAAGCTGACTTCATGGTATTCATTTATTATGGGTATTCTTGTCTTACATGCGGGCAGGCACCACTCCAATATGAATAAAGAGGTCCTCCCACAGTCCCTAAATGGCAGCCTGCTCCTCAGACCCCAGGGAGAACAACAGCCCTCCTCCTGTTGGAAGATAGCTGGAGATCGAACTTTCTCCATAGGATGCTCCAGTGATGGGGGCTGTGAACAATGAGGCAATCAGCACATCATGTTTCAGCTGGGTCGTCACTGCCTGTCATGGCACCAAGTGACTGCTCATCTGTGGAGAAAGTAGTAGGAACACCTTTAGATGTCAGAGCAGTCAAAAAGGGGAATTTCTATATGCTGACCAACTGTGCTGCCTAACTGGCAGGTGTTGTTCAGCTGGCTCCTATAGGTCCTGCAGGGAGAATACAGTATCACATTGCAGAGACGATTCTGTGAGGGCAGGACATCCAGATAGATGCCTCGCCTGCCTACAGGTACCTGTGCACAGCACAAGATTTTGTGCAACTCCCTCCTCATTTAAGTCCTGGAGATTGCAAAGCATCCCTAAACTTCCCTCTTAGCAGGAGCACCAACATCTTAGGCTCGGCACAGAGACCGTCCGGATGCTCGTTGGGCTATAAACGTTAAGAAGAACAAAGTGAATTGAGAAAAGCAGAACATCCCAGAAACGGAAGTAAAAAGCTGGCAACTTCCCTGACCGGGAATCGAACCCGGGCCGCGGCGGTGAGAGCGCCGAATCCTAACCACTAGACCACCAGGGATCCACGTAGGAGTTTTCTAATTTGTTTGCCAAGAGTTTATCAGCTCGCCATGTCTCCGCCGTGCCGCGTTCTTCTTTTGCTCTCTTTCTTCCGGACAGTACCATGCTTCGGAGGCGAGAGTGCGTGGAGAAGGACGTTCCATTCCACCCTATGGAAAGGGAGCGGCGGGAGGGAAGCGGAGCCCACTTGGCCCCGAGGCGAGTGCTGCGGCTGGCCCTCGCTCACGGCGGGCAGGTTGGCAGCCCGAGAAACCGCCGTCAGCGTCTGCGGGAGGAAGGAGCCGGAGACGCCGGGCTTCCTCATTCCAGGGAGCTCCTGCCGAGGCCGGACGAGAGAAGACCTTGTCAGCAAAGCGCCGGGAACACCGACTGAGGGCGAGACGCTTGGGAGAGAGGACATTCCGGCTGTGTCTGCGTTCTGGGAGGAGCCCGAGGGAGCGGAAGGTTCCCTGGTGTTTGGTCTGTAGGAAAATGCCACTCCAGAGGCACACGAAGTGAAATCTGCAGCTCCAAAATGGGAACCGGGTGGATGGTTCACCGTCCTGTGTTGGCAGGTAGGAATCCATGACTACTGTAGATGCAGACCACATCTGCATGAGTGCTTTTCTCCCTGCCACCGTTGTTTCACAAGCAAAGCAGGTCTGCAGGCAGCAGTACTTTGTTGCTCAGAGGGGGGGTGGATGCCCCATCCCGGGATACATTCAAGGTCAGGATGGACATGGCACTGAGCACCCTGATCGAGCTGTAGGTGTCCCTGTTCATTGCAGGGCAGTTGGATTAGATGCCTTTTAAGGGTCCCTTCCAACTAAAACGACTCTGTGACTAGCAAAATCTCTTCCCTATGGAGGCCGTATCCATCATATAAAAAGGTTTGCTCTATGCAAGCAAATATCTAGTTCTCAAACCTTCCGTCACTGTAATTTGTTATAGAGTAAACCTTTTCCACGTTAAGATAGATACGCATCAGATTTAAGTTCGTGAATTCTGCAAATATGCCTTAGCTTATCTTAATCAGCTTCAGAGTCAGAAAGCAAACATAGAGGACTCCTTTTTCCTCAGCAATATGCTCGGGAGCTCAAGGTGTTTGGTTTCAGCCTTACCAGCCTCCCATCTGAGCCAATGGTTCCTTTCAGCCAAAGCCTTTCACAGTTAGCAGGCTTGAACACAATGCACATTTGGATTGAAATGGAGCTTGCTTTTGTCCAGACTGATTGATTTCAGTGCACTGTAATGCAGTCAATTTATAAAATTGTAAAGCAAGGATCAGGCCCTGTTGGATACAGTCACTTATCCCATACCCTACAAGAATTTCAGTTCACACACATAGGTCAATAACATCTTCTTTGGTAAGGCCAAGGTGTTTTCCTCTTGAGGAGCCAAAGCTGAGAGCTGCTGGACAGGGAGCAGCCCAGACTGAGGAGCCACCATGGCCTGAGATCTATGCAAAGATGGGAACACGGTCAGGAGAAAATCACCTGTCCCAGCAGGTCACCAGTGCCCCTTTTTGAAGAGAAATACCTTGTGTGACCTGGTGTCCTGCCAGTCTGAGCCAGTGTAAATATAGTGGTCATTTTGACCCTAGAGTCTGCCTGGAACATCAGCTTAAGATAAGGTAGTTATATGCCAGCCCAGCTGCTGGTTCAAGTTTGTTTGTGTGCTTAACCAACTCTGTGGCATCACAGTTAGCAGCGAGGCTCCCCCGTCTCGAATGCTTACTGTCACCCCAAAAGTGGCTTTTGGAGAGCAGCTGAGTTCTGTGCTGCTGTGGCTATGATGCTAGCAGTAAAAGCAGGTCCTTTAAAACTAGAGTAGGTCCACATGACTGTGAAGTAATATGATTAAGTTTGTATTTCTTGGTGAAAGGGTCCTTGGTTGCAGCTGTAAGGGTGGTGAAAACTCAAATGTAAGTACATTGTAAGTAAATGTAAGTAAATGAAGCTTTGCTGCAATATTTTTTCCTGGGTGTGAATCCAGGCTGCAGCGGCAGGGGGCAGACTCCATGACCACCAGGAAAGTGGTACTGGGAGTCTGAGGTTGTCTAGTTATTTTTAGGAAAGACTTTCACTTCCCTGCGAGTCATGTGCCCTGACAAAAGATCACACCTCTTCTCTGGATTCCTGTGTCCGACAGAGAAACCCCTCCGTGGAGCTGCCATCCCCCTTCCCACGCGGGCGTAGCCGCAGCTGTGCCTGCATCCCTGTGATGCCAGCTGGAGAGAAATGATCATCTGAGAGCACCAGGGGAGGGACGTCGGAGACCAATGCTCCTTGTCACCCTACACAGCGGGATATCTTTGTCAGTTAGGCCAAGTGAGTAGCACTCGGTGTCAGTACTGTACCCCAGCTTTCAGGGATGAGTCAGTAAAGCTGAATTCTGAAAGCTGAAAAATCAAAGCCCTCACTTTAACTGCAGGCTGTAAAGCAGCACACAATTAACTTGTCTGTTCCATATGAATATATTACACATTATTATTATTTTCATTTGCTAGGTTAATTAATGTGTGACAGCAGGTTTACTGCATAAAAATGAATAAGAATAACATCAAAGCAATCTGTTAATTTACTCAAGTCCTTTATTTGGTTATGTTTCCGCTACATAATGGTAAGCACAAATTGCCTTTAGTACCTAGAGTACCCACTCAGGTAGTAGGGAAAGTCCTGTATCTGAGCAGACAGTGGGAACATTATTTATAATTATGTGCAATATGTGCATTTATCACTTCTCTCTTTCCCCAGCTGTTTATATGAGCTGGAAAGTCTTGGCATCAGCTTTTCTTATTTAAATTAGCCTGGTTTAAAATGTGCAACATCCCAGTGTTAAGGAGATGGAAATGAAAGGGAAGGAAAAGATTCTGCACAGTCTTCTGCTGTTTTATGCTTAATTTCCATGTACAGTCAGAATGGTTACCTAACTGTTCTATTATAATAATGTTTGGGAAGTGAAGGTGTGTGTGTTTGGGGGGGGGTTGAAAGAAAAACAGCACATTATTGCAGTTTAGATTTCTTAAAGCTATTTTCTTCGTTGTAGTGTTTTATGGAAAGAATCTAAGGAAAATCTCAAAAGATATTTCCCAGTTTTTACAGCAGTTCTGATACTCCTAGCTCCAAGATCATTTTAGAAGCAAGAATTGCTCTCTTCTTGTAATTTAATTTCAGTGGTGCTAGGGGGCAGTATGTGAGAATTTGCAGTGTCACGTTACCATACTCTGTAAACCAGTTATTTACTGTTTATAGGAAATATTTCAAGGATTCTGAAGAGAAATAGGAGAGTAGCTCACCAGCAGTATTGTTATAATTAATCTTGCTTCTTCCCTTGTTCTGCTCTGTGTTTCATCCAGAGATTCCTAGGTCAGCTTTTCCTCCTGCCTCTGTTAAAATGTGATACTGGGGTCTGTGATAAGGCATGGCAGTTGGTACTACGTCAGGTGTCCACTGAACTCAGAAAAAAACTTATTTGAAAGAAATACTTCTTTATTATCTCCTTCTGTTTCTGAGTAAATTCCTTTCATTTCCAAATCTCCTCTGCAGAGATTTTGGAAGCACCTTCTGGTTTGATCCACTTGGCAGAAGAAACTGGAGAACACTATCAGTTATGAGGGGAGAACTTCTTACAAATTTTTAAAGCTCTGCTTTCTCTGTTTCATTTTTGGGAAAAGTGTAGAATTTTTCCGTATCCCTACCCGCTAAATTCATTTAAATCTAGGCAATTAATTCAAAACTACAGGGTTAGTCAGGAAGATTTGTAAAATTCCTCTTTGCCCTAACGGCAGAAACCAGGCTAAAAATAGTGATGTGTTGTAACGGAAGTCAGCCCCAAGTGAGTGGTAGGATCAAGCAGAGACTCAGTTAGGATTGAAAGTCTGTCTGTATCAAACCTATTTTGTGACTGTTACATAGTGAAAAATTGTAAAAATTCTTGGGGGTGAAGGGGAGAATCAACAACCAATGGCAGAATGACTGCTAATGGGAATAGAAGACATCCATCTCACATTTATTTTTATACCTTTTCAAAACTGGACTGTTAGAATATTCTTTAGTAATCCTTATTTAGTACTTCTTAAATAAATGAGAAATGAGCAATAAGGTAGCAGATGAACAACTGATTTCATTTTTCTTTTTTCTTTTTTCTTTATTTTTTTTTTTAATATATATATATATTTGTGGAAGCTGATCTGTGTGCAGGCCAAAAATTCACTGTCACTACCTCTGTAAATTCTCTGCAATGTGTGCAGTTCTATTAATATACACTGCAGTGGATATTCAGTAGGAGATCAAGCACCATTCAAATATTGTACTTAAGTATCTGAAGTCTGTTCTTCTATATGCTACTATGCATGTGAGTTTGTGTAAGAAGTCCTCTTTCAAGAGTAAAAATTGATGATTCAAAAGTGATTAAAAATAAGCTTGCATTTTTATCTCCTCCAGTGCAGTGCCATCAGCGATAAAACAAGTTTGTCTGATCCTGAAATCAGTAACAGACATGAATGTCTGGTAAAGATATTCTAAGCATCAGTATCACAAAGACCATGATTTAAACAGTGTTAAATTATTTGCATTTAACATGTTTTCCACAGGAATATACTGTCACAGGAAAGAGCAGAATATTCTGACTGTTTCTATCTCCTATGCTATACAGAGGACAAAATGAGATTTTGTTTCAAAGGTTTTATTTCAAAGATGATGTGTATTTGTATCTATACCTATTCTATAGATCGTGTTCATGATTGTAACTGATAGGCACTATCTCTTGCTTCCAGACTCAGTAAAAATAAAGTGGTTTCTTACATCCAGTCACGCAGTTTCTTCCAATGTTACAAACTCTATGACTTCAATTCCAAGCAATATCTCACAGAACTTATGCTGTGCTTCTGTTCCAGCCTTAGTGTGCTTGTTCTGCTGCTGTGACTGGAACTGGAGTGATTTCTTCCCAATGCCAGTAGCTGGAATAGACTTTTGAAATGCTTAGGGCTATGTAAACACCGAAGAGGAACGTGTAGTTACTTTGTCTGATATATGGAATTTATGCATTATCCTCACAGAGTTTTCTGCACAAGACAAACAGGTGATGTGCTTGGATGGAGAGTAAACTACATCTCCACAGAGACAACTTCTCCTGGCATTAGAATCGGGTATTTGTCTCTGTCACTGACATTTAAATTCAGCTGAGAGGTAAGCATGTTTTCTACCTCAGTGGATAGGGCTCCATATCTTCCATTGCAATTCAGCAAACCCAAAAGAAGTCGTGTAAGGGGTACTATTTTAAGACTGCAGTTTTCTTTCTCTTTAGTGGTTTTGTCCCAATATTGACACCGAGCAGTAGAAAATACATGCTGTGAACAGTGACTGTAGTGGTGGGAGATAGTTGCATGTCCACATGAGAGCTTAATTCACTCTTGGAATCATACAATCCTAGAGTGAAGAATGGCTTGGGTTGGAAGGGACCTAAAAGGCCATCCAGCCCCAACCCCCCCGCTGTGGGCAGAGCTGCTACCCAGCAGCTCAGGCTGCTCAGGGCCACATCCAACCTGGCATTAAGTGCCTCCAGGGATGGGGCAACACAACTTTTCTGGGCAGCTGTGCCAGGGCCTCACCACTCTCTCAATGAGAAATTTCCCCCTGACACCTAATCTAAATATCTCCTCCTTTAGTTTAAAACCATTCCCCTTTGTCCTATCACTGTCAGACCACATAAAAAGTTGTTATTCCTCTTGTTTATAAGCTCTGTAATCAACATAGATATTTTGTAAGGGATCTTTAAGCAGTTTTAATCTGGATTTATCTGGATGTATCACAGAATCACAAAATGGCCAGGGTTGGAAGGGACCTCAAGGATGATGAATCTCCTACCCCCTGCCACAGGCAGGGCCACCAACCTCCACATTCAATACTAGACCAGGCTGCCCAGGGCCCCATCCAGTCTGGCCTTGAACACCTCCAGGAACGGGGAATCCACAGCCTCTCTGGGCAGCCTGTTCCAGTACCTCACCACTCTCTCTGTAAAGAACTTCCCCCTGACATCCAACCTAAATCTTCCCTCCCTCAACTTAAAACCATTTCCCCTTGACCTACCCGCACACCACTTGCTGTTTTATTTTTGCACAGTCTTTTACCACCTGCATGCACACATACACATTTTGTGTTATGTTAAGTTGCTGTTTATGTGGGCATCTGCCTGTCTTCAGACTTTTGTCTTGCAGACTTTGGGATGTAGTGGTGCTGTGATGTGGAAGGCCTTTCCCCTGTCCTGTGTGTTCCTGTCTCTCACAGCGGGTTACTGACAAGAGG
>JAPSGF010000004.1:14111295-14141735 GCA_035772895.1 Perdix hodgsoniae | reverse complement strand
CCTACCTTTATTCCTGAGACAATTGTAAGCAAACCAGAGGGATTATATGCCCTCTATAAACATGCTGCTTCAGTTTGACGCATCAAACGCGTTATGGGAATATTTTTCCTTCTTTTGTGAGTGGAAAGCCAGATGAAAACATCAAGCAGGTGTAAGCAGATGTGAGCTGCAGTCAAAAGACATCTATTGTTTATTCCGTTTTGAAGTTCACAGTGTACTGCTGCAATCCTTGGGCCCTTTGTTATGAATTTGCAGCTTCTGTTCTTTTTGACTGCAGAAGGAGGATGCATAGACAGGCTTTGTATGGTCTGTCAGACTTTACCATGGGACACAGCACAGACGTTAGAAGTAAGCACTAGAGAGTGCAAGTTAGTGCTTGTGCAGTCCTTCGCTCTCACAGCTGGGCTGCTCCCAGTCTCTGACTAAACTTGGAGAGCTTGCATCAGTATTTCAACTCGATACCACATAGCATCCCAGAGAAGAGCTTGTACTCAAGACTTAAGCTGCAATTTCATGGCAAATTTTTCTCTTCTAAGACTTCTGACTTAGACTTGAAGCTTTCAATGGATACAATATTCATCATAACCTTAATTATGGGCTTTTCTGATCTTTACTTAATCTTACTTTCAAAACATGTGCTGAACTTTCAGTTGCACACCTGAGATTCTGTGTTGCTTGAGGTCCTGCTGGATCAAGCTGTTTCTTACATTCAGTTGTTCTGTCTCCTGTAAAACATGTAATTGATCACTAGGCCTCCTGTTTGATAACTAAATGTACTTTGTCATGGTTACTTATAGTATGCTTTAGGGTTTTTTGTTTGTTTGATTTTTTATTTTATTTTTTTTGGCAGCGGGGAGGCTGTTTCTTCTGTCAGCATCCTTCTTACAATCTAGGCTCTCTAACTGCCTATCATGTTTAAGTGATTCTGTATCTGTTTGTTCAGGCAAGATTTGTGTTTATCTTTTGCCTGAAGTGTCAAATTAAGAGTGTTTGTTTCTTTCCCTTTCCACTTCAGCAGGATTTATAAACCTTTTTGTTAACAGCTACTAATTTTCAGAAAGAAGACTTTCCTACACTAACTTCACCCTTTCTGACTGATTTGGGAATCTTCCCCACGGAGTTTCTGTAGATATCTGAAAGCCATTTCCCCACATCTAAGGCAGAGAGTGTCTCAAGAAGTCACAGCTTTGTTCTGTGGCAGTTCACAATGAGAGCTACTACTGCACTGAACTCAAAGGGGGAGGGACCTTGTCTAAAGAAGGGGTAAATTATGTCATTTTCCAAGTGATTGTAAATCTTTTCGAGCAGTACTTTCTCGCTGCAGCTACACTTATCTTTTTTTTCCCTCCCCTCTATTCCACATGCCATCATCTGTCTCATTTTCTGCTTTTTCTTTTTAAATACTCTAAAACTGATGCAGAAGATAGAAAAGAAGTATGAGTTTTTATGAACCATTGCTGTCACCTTCACTCTTGGAGGAAGATGTATGGATGGCTTCTTGCCAGCTCAGGTGATGCTGTGATACCAGAAACTGATTGGAATCTGCCTACGTTCTTACCTGGGATGTGTAAGGAACAATTCACTGTCATCAGTGGCTCAGCAGTACTTCCATGTTGAGTCGCTTGTCAGTGTGCAAACTATTTTGTATGATATTTAGAACATCTATTAAAGAACAAACAACTTTTCTTGTAATCTGCAAGCAGTGTTTGACCTTTCAAACTCTTTTTTTTTTCCTGTCACTCATCGAGCTTTCTGCAGTGAAGCTGCTGAAGATTAATAGTAGCAACTCTGATAACTTTTGGCATAAAATCCAGAGTTCCTTCTATCCCATCTCCAAGAGCTTCCAGCCTGCAGATGTTGTCTGCAAGGTGTGAGTGATGACATTGTAGTGACAGTGGGTGGTGAAACAAATGGGAAAGTCTTTGGTTTCCACTTTGTTATGGAGCAGCATATCCTATGTGCTGAAACACATAATGTGTGGTGAAAGACTGACTTTGCCTGATATAAGCCAGTCACCTGCACAGATATGGACCTAATGTTCAACAGCCATGTGACAGTTGATGGACATGGATGGAACCACTACCACCAGCATGTGAAGGGTCAAGAAACAAGCAGTTGGAGTAGTCATCAGAGTGGCTGGGAGATGAATTATGAACTCAAAGAGTGACAAGCATGGCTTTCACTCAGTGCAGTCTGTTGTTTTCCAGCCCTTGTGTTTGCATATCAGCTGAAGAAATTTCCTTTGATTTACTGTTTGTTTGGTTTCTTTTTGTTCCAGGGTGGGTATGATCCTGAGCTCTGTTAGTTAGGCATGCTTTATTGCTGGGAGGTGAATAGATAGTGAGAGATGGCTGGCATCACTACATTGCTGTGCAGAGGCTAGGCAGGAACTTGCAGTGTCATCTATTTGTGTTCTGCTGCAGTCACACAGGACTGAAAGCAAAGTCTCTGGTGTGAAACTCATGTTGACATAGTTGTTGATGGGAGAGGAATTGTTTCCTTTAACACAAGAAGTCCTCATTCCTTAGAACAGAGCCTTCTGCTAGCTGATCAGTCAGCAAATTTAAAAGTGGATTATTTGTTTTGAAAATTGGATTTCATATTGTAAGGCATGGTTTCTGTTAGTACACGTAGCACATTATCATGAAAAGAGTTTTCACCCACTCTGTTGACACTGTGTACTTGACACTGTTGTACAAGTGGTTGCCATCCCTCAGAAAATGGTAACAGGCCTTTAAAAGTATCTCTTCTGCCTTTGTTTTTTGCCTTTTTTTTTTCCCCTCTGTCCTGTCTATCTAGGGACTTAATAAATGATTTAATTTCTGCAGATGTCATTGAAATCAGGGCTTCTCTTTCAGTGCTGATATCGTTTTCAATTCTTAACTACTTTGCAGTCAACGTTACATTGTGTTTAAAAGTTTTAACTGATACTTATTTTACAACCATCGTTTAATTTCTGTTGTCTTTTTCATTCCATATACTATTTGTTTTAAATGTTGCGATGAAAGAACTGCAGATGATTATTTTATCAGTGAAAGGCTCTAGGATGACAACGGGATGTGTTATAAATTGAAATTTATTTTATCTGGCGTTGAAATGTATCTTCCTGATTCCCTTCACTTTTTATCTTTCTGCCTTGCTGAGTTCAACAAGCAGAAAGGTTCAGAAAAGTCATGTTGACCCCATGAAAAGCTCATGCTACATACTGTCTGTGCATTAGGTTAGCCAGCAGTGCCTTCTGGATTTGAAGTGTAGATTTACTTCTAAGTCTTTTATCAGTTATTGATCAGAATATATATCTAGTTCTAGAATAATATACTTCCTATAAATAATGTGCTAGTGCTTTTTAAATACAGCTTAATTATATATCCAGGCATGGTAGGTATGAGCCAGATTTTTTTCTTCTTTTCTTTTTTTTTATTTTTGAAGTTGTACCAGTTTGGAGACAGATTTCCAGAGGGACTGTGAAAAGGTCTGAATTGTTCTTTACCAAATCTTAAGTTTTAGATGCTCAAGCTGGTCTAAAAACAAAGGCTCTAATGTGGACAAAAAAAATGCTGTTAATATATCAACCATTTCAGATGACTTCAACTTGAGATCAGCCAAGCAATTACTTTGATGTAGCTGTGAACAAGAGAAGTTGAAGCTTTGCTTGGAATATGTGGGCAATCTGAAACACTCACCATTACCAGCTATGTTAGGACTAATTTAGAGTGAAAGAAAAGTCCACAGTTTTCATCTTTAGGCTCCAATTCTGCAGAACTGTACTTAGGTACTGGAAATACAATAAGCAAGTAGTCCCTCTGAAGGCACTTGATGCAGCATAAGTCTGTGTGAGTGCAGGGCTCAGTGATGTTGCAGTACCTGCTATGAGGCTGAAATGGCTTCCATGAAAGTGCAGCACTGGAGCAATTGGTTCAAGCTATTTGTGAAATCAGGTCAAACTTTGTGAAGGCTTTTTTTTTTTTCCTAGCAAAAAAAAGGGAATGTTTAGCTTTGGAAATGCTGAGATGCTTTGTTGCTACACTCAATGCATGATACTTTTAGTTTCAAAATCATCTTGCTCTGATCAACAGGAACACCTCAGTTCAATCAAGTTTGAAACCCTCAAATAATCTGAAGGTAAAATTTTTGGTAAAGCAATAATACCAAATAATTTCCACGCTTCTGTTTTTATGCAGCTGTTCAACCTTAATTCAGTTGTCTTTTCTTTTTTTAAAATAAAAAAAAGCTTTGGTTTGTCTCACTGGCTGAATACCTCTATTGTTGAGCAAATGAAGGCCAGATTACGTATACTGGTTTTTTTTTTTAAAAAAAAAGCCTACAGGTGGTTTGTATGAGCTGTATCTCTTTAACATAAATCTTATCTACCTAAATATTTTCAAGTGGAAACTTAGCTGTGCATGAATATCTATCTAACATGAAAAACTGTTTCTCTGCTTCTGGACAGAAACAAGTAGCTCTTTAGAGAGACTGTCTAGTTAGAGGTAGGTAAATGTGACAATACTGTTATTATATATCAAGGTAAGTTTGGTTTCAGGTAGGAGTTTTTGCCTTGTAAATGGTGCAAGCTGACTGTCAGTACGGGACCAGAAATTGCCTCTCGTGTTGTGTAGAAGCCCTTAGTTGGAGAAAGGAAGAACAGAAAGATAATAAGGGCTTTGAGGATGTTTCAGGGGAGCCTGGGGACTAAATCATTCTTCATTGCACAATACCGAAAGGAGTTATGCAAGAAGGAAGGAAATAATTAGAAACATTGCTGCTATTGAGACAGGCTTCAGGTCATGCAGCAGTAAGGGCACGGCCAGCTGTCGGAGTGCTGTGGCAGTGCTGTGCCGTGGCCTGCAGCATCTGGGCCCTTGCGGCCTGCACTGGTGTCATACCCTGCAGTGCCAAAGAGCTGTGATGCGCTGTGTGCTGCAGGCTGAGCAGCTCCGAAATAGCCAGGGAAGGTCTCCAGTGTTTATCTCCTGTGTCAAGAACAGACAGGATTTCTGTTACAATTAAACTGTTCAATGTGTTACTTAATGTACAATGTATTCATGGCAGAATTGAGGTTGCCATGGAAACCTGGCATTCTGGTACTATTAAGGGTGTTTCAAATCAGAAAACATTCTCATTGTGTTATTGTGAGACTCCCTTTTTGCTCCACTCCTCCTCTTAGCTCCATTGCTTCTTGAGAGGCAGGTGAGAGAGGTGCAGTCATGCCCCTGGATTTTCATCAGTTCTTGCAGGCAAAGTGGGTAGAATGTTGAGGTAGAATAGGAAAATGGTCATGTTCTCTTCAATTCTCTTCTATCTTGATTTGCTTTTATAAGAGAGAAAGTATTTATAAATGTTAATCTTTTGTGCTGTAATGTTAGTAGGCTGTTAATTTCATCTTTTTTTTTTCCCTGAAAACTTGAAAATGCTAGTTACTTAAATAAAAATTTATAGTAACTTTTACAGCATGAATTTTATTGGAAATATACTCAACCGGTTCAAGTACTTCCTATTAAATTGATGGACTTATGTGTATCTTAATACTTTATCATTTGCTTGGCCTTATTCTGTAGAGCACTGAGAATATGCTGACCAAGTCTGTGACCCTGAGAGTGTGCGTTTTGCTTTTGTAGTCTGTGCCTGGCACTTATTGGCTCCTCTTGCCAGCTGTCAAACTGTGCAGTTGCTGAGGCCCACCATACTGGGTGTCTACACAAGGAGTTAAGTCTACATCTGCAGGTCTGTCTTTTTCTGTAAACTCTGCCATAATAAATGTGTGTGCAGTTTATCTGTGCAGCACAAAGGCCTGTGCTGCTTTCAGTAAATCAGCTGGGGTGGAAGTGGGTGTGAGCTGACATGGCAGGAGATAAACTGGGCTGCAGGTATGGAGTCTCTCTGCTGACTCTGTTACTCACAGGTAATTTGTCTGCCCGTTTTTGGTGGAGTAGTGATAAAGTACAACTGTAGCAGGTGAAAAGGAGAAAGACGAGGAGCAGCAGCACTTCAAACCATGGTAGCTGCTTGCTGCACGAGCATGTTCTAGCACCTTCAAAAAGCCCACTTTCTTTGGATTGGTACTTGTGCTGACAAAGGACTACTCAATTTGCAAAGGATGTTTACTATACATCTGTTATTGGGGATGCTGCTGTATGAGGAGCTCTGCTTTTTTTGCCCATGCAAATCCCGTTTGCAGAAGCTGATTCATAGGAAAGCCTGTGAGATGACCTGGCCTGGGATATGTGACACTGGGATCCAGTGCCACTTAACCATGTCCTAAGTACGTGATACAGGACAGTTATTCTGGCACTTCAGCTGGTATGAGAGTTGCATCTGGCAGTCAGCTGATTTTCAGAAAATCACAGAATAGTAAGGTAAGAGGCAGACGTTTGTTTTATCATCTCTGGCTGTGGCAAACTGCATCTTTCTCTTGTTCGGTGGTGCTGAGATTGTGATGCTGTACATCACTCTAGGATTTGCCTCAGAAATACCTTATAAAGAGTTGGTAGAGATCCCTCAGTATCTCTCATAAGCATAGACTTGGTTTCCCTGAAAAAGTGTCTTGGGAAAGAAAGGCACGGTGAGCTGTGGTTTTGTAGCAACTTTGCCAATTGGTAACAACATCCTTCTGGGTCTCAGCCTGCTGCCCTTGAAATAAGAGCAAATGTTTTTGACAAGGAATTTTGGGAGATGTAGATTACTTAATAAAGTTACTAACATTTACAAAATAACGAGCCAGTACCCTGCACATTCCTGGGTGTTTCCATTGTTTATATGTACAAGGTTGTCTGTATTTTGCTTGCTACACAGTTTGTTCTCTTTATCCAAATGTTGATGTTTTTCTGCTTCCTTGCATCTTCTGTTATAACATTGTCGGAAGGAACCACTGCTTTCTGTCAACAGTCCATAAAGCATGCAGGATTTGGCATACTGATTCAGCATACCATGTGTACCTGTACACAATGAGTGTGAAAAGTGTTGGGTTCGGAGAGCTTGGCTTTGATATTTTTCTTGAACCAGGATGAGTTGACACAGGAGATGCAAGAAAATGAAGGGGTTAATTCTTCTAAAACTTCAGGGGGCAGCAAATTCTACAGAATCTTAACTCCTGATCTAAAAATGAAAATCTTCCAATTTCAAACAGCGCTGCATTTTCTCATTCAGTATGACATAGCATTCTGCTTATCAGTTTACAGTTTTGTAACTAATTTCTTACAAGCACTGTTGAGTTATGCACTAAAGTGCATTGATCTTAATCAAAAAGTGTCTGGTGATGTTCAGCTGCCTGACTGGGAAGATTGAATCTGGATGCTTTTCTCTTGACAGCTCTTACGTGTAGCCTGGACTTTCTGGCAGCTCTTTTGCTTCACTTTGTTCTGTGTGAAATATGATAGCCTGAGTTAGTGGTAAAATTTTCCTCCCAAGTAAGCTCGGAATGATTCAGCTGGAGAGTCCATAGGAACTGATTCAAGTTTTTGTTATCGATGTTCTGTTTCTGAATCAGAAATGTCTGTTTCATTTAATCATTGAGGTTATTTTATTTGAACTCTGTTTGGATCTTGCAAATTTAGTTGGCAAGTTAAAGGTGGTCTAAGCTTAGCCCTCTTTTACTGTGTTAATGAAGAATGGAAATGACAGCTTGCTACTCCTCTGCAGTAGGCATAATAACCTCTTAAACCATTGCACCAGTCCCTTAAGAATAGATACGTTTTATCTTTACTATCCTGGGCTTGTGAACATGCTGTTGCAAGTCCACATGATGTAGCAGGCAGAACAAGCTGCTGTCAGGTGCTGCACTTCACATGGAGAATTTGTGATACTGGTCTGCACATTTAGTCTGAACAGGAAGTGTGGAAATGATTTCTGCATACAAATTCACTGTCAGTTTTTTAACTTTTGCATTTGGGGCTTTTAGGAGTGAGCCCTGCTGCACGAAACATGACAGACTTAACACTTTAAAGGTCAGTGGAGTTATATGCATAAACGAGGGTTGTTCTCCTTAGCAACAGATGAGTGATCAGCCCCAACTTCACCAAAGTGGGAAAGCTCTCCTGGTTTTGTTTAGTACTCTTCACTTAAGTATGCTAGACTGGTACTTCTTTATAAAGATAGAGCTTATTAGTGTTATTGAATTGTACTTTACGTGCTATTTACATTGTGACTGTATAATTATAGTTAAAAAAAATCTTATATTTATCGTAAGATAGCTTTAGAATAAACTTCCAATTTTTGGTTTGAAGTACTGAATCTAATTTAATGTGATTAGTCTCTGCTGTGCTTTATTGGCATGTACTTGTGCTTTGCTGAAAGCTCCCAATCTAATTTTATCTGTCGCTCTGCTTGAAAAAGACAAAAAAAAAAAGTTTTATTTTTTCTGGCTATACATTTATATTACCTTTTCATCTTAAAGCACTATAATGTTTTTTTCTGAGACCTTTAACTTTTCAGTAACGTCAAATGAAGCAGCCTAAAAGAATATAAAAGCAGTAAAACTGAACCTAGTTAGTCAGGCAGTGAGAAGCAAATGAGAATGTCTTGCCTGCTTTTTTTGCTTTACACTCAAGCATGTTCTGTGTGATCCTGTGCTACAGCCATGTTTGTGTGCATCTGTTTGCATATACAAAGTGCCTGATATCTGCTTTGGGCTGACCAGGGATGCAGACAGCAACCCCAGGTGTTCAGTTGCAGAACTAATGTGCTAAAAATACCATCCCTCTGTTGTCATTGAACTTCTTACTCTGGTAACTTGGTGGAAATTTGTAATATTGCTCTTAAGGTACTACATGTATATTTCATTTTTTGGTCTTAGTACTGACTGGTTGATGTAATCTTTGCCACTTCTCATGGTATGCTCTTTAGGGCCAAAGTGGCATGTATACCCAGAAGCCTTATTAGCCATAAGAAGGTGCTCTGCTGCAGACCTGAGTGGAATCCTCAGTAATGCTTCACACCCCAAACCTGTGAGTGGCAACACTGGAGTGTTTGTACTGCAGCAGATAATATTAAGGAAACGTGTAGTGGTGTGAGCAGATGTATGCTGTTTATCTGTAATCTCAGCGATGAGGTAGAATAGAGAAGCAGAAATAAAGAGCTGTTGTTGTGTGAGATGCTATAGCCCGCACCTGCTCTCTCTAGTGGGAGGATATTTGCACGTGTTGCTCCTCTGCTCTTGTGTGAGCATGCAGAAGGTACTTAGAGCTCAGTTCTTCATTTGCTAAGGGGGGAATTACAATATTTTCCTACCAGATCAAAATTCTGAGAGATATATTGACTCAGTGTGGAGAGGGATAGAGAGAACTGCATGATTGTAAATCATAGAATAAAAGAATATCCTAAGTTAGAAGCAACCTGTGAGAATCATGGAGTTGAACTCCTGGCTCCACACAGGACCACTCAAAATTCAAACCTTGTCTCTGAGAGCATTCTACAAACATTCTTTGAACTCTGGCAGCTCGATACCATGCCCACTGCCCTCTGGTGAAGAACCTTTTCCTAACCCCCAGCTGCCCCTCTCCTGACACAGCTCCATGCCGTTCCCTCTGGCCCTGTTGCTGTCACGGAGAGCAGAGCTCACTGTGCTCTTCCGCTCCCCTCATGAGGAGCTGCAGCCACCATCAGGCCTCCCTTTATCATCCTGGGCTGAGGAAACCAAGGGACTTCAGGCTCTCCTCACACGTCTTGCCCTCTAGACCCTTCACCATCTTTGGAACCCTTCTTTAAATGCCCTCTGCTAATTTTGTGCTCTCCTTTTTTTCCTCTGGACTTGTAATGAGCGCGGGTGGCCAAACACGAGCTATCGAGTCCATTGAATGTTCAAAAAGTATTCAGATATTTTGTTGGATTCTGCATAGTTAGTGCTGTTGAACATGCTATTGCTCATGTGCATGGTTTTGGAAAGTAATTGGAGGTCTGATAACTGACGCCAGCAAACAGAAATTCTGAGTTCTTATTATTGAGCACAGCAAGCAGATCCGCTGTCGTCTCTTTAAAACTGCAGACTACTTCCACTGAAAGTAGCAAGGTATATCATTCTTCATGCTTGAGAAGGTACGGAAGGAGAAGTGGTAGTCAGGAGTTCAGTCTGTTCCTTTTACTTGTGTGGCGCTATTGGAGCATTCCTGCCCTTCTTACAAGTACTCCAGTAGCTCCCTGGCACCATGCCTAAACTGACAAAGGATAAAGTATCAAAAAATATGCTAATATAAATGAAAAAGTTTAAAGTATCAAGACTAACAGCAAGAATTAATTTGTTGTATTTTGCTCTTTTCTTCCTGTGATTACTGGGTGAGATGTTACCTGACATTGGCTGAATTTGTAGAGCAGTACACTTTTAACAGGATCATTACATAAATGCGTTATTTGTGCATCATTATCTCTTCTTTTGAAATTATCTTGTAGAACAATTAGCATTGCACTAGACAGGTAACAGCAAGATTATCATTGTCTATTTCAGCTTTAGTGTAGAAAGAATTAAAGGGAGCTTGAAATTTCTGTATAACAGTTTTTTCATCATTTGGGCTTGGAATATTCTCATATGAATATATGGGAAACATCTGTGTCCCAGCATATAAATATCCCCTAAATATATGCATTTTTAATGGTCTGCCTGATTCAATCTTCATCAGAGAAGAGTACCAGGAAACAGTAATGCATTTTAATTGTGTATCCATAATAACTTTTTCAGCAGTTAATAAAGAATACCAGTTATTTCTTTATTGGGAGTTGTTGAAGGACAGATAGGGGAGAAGTGTGGAGTGAGTTTTCCTTTTCTGATGTAACTTTAAAGTGTTATTGAAAACCTATGAAATAAATGTTGCTTTTGTACTGTTTTTTAACTGCAAACTGAAAAGGGCCTTTCAGAAATACTAGTCTTGGTAGCAATTATTGCAGGTTACCTCAATCCTCTGAGCTTTTAGGCTTTTGTTCCTTAAAGGTAATTAGCACGTGACAAATTGCAAAAGAAAAAACAAGAGTAAACTCAGAGGTCATAAAGGCTGCACTCCTAATCCATTTGTTGTTCCACAGTACTGCTGAAAGAAAATGTTTTCAGAATACAATTTTTCAACTGTAAGTAGACCTTTCCGGAATGATAGTTTTTGTTTCTTTTAAGAAGGTGAGCCAAATAAATTTTAATTCAAGTAAAACTTGTTAAATTATTTTGTTGTGAAAATTCCTAGTACTTGTTTAATGAATACAAGATTCCTGTGTTTTATTGCCAAAGGAAAAAAAAAAATTAAGCCATTTTTCACTAGGTTGCCTCTAGTCTATGGGCAACACTTCAGTTTGTGAAATGCCGTCTATTCAGAACACAAACCTCACATTTGTCAAATTTAGGAGGAAGTTTTTTACACAGAGGGTGGTGCCACACTGGAACAGGTTGCCCAAGGAGGCTGTGGATGCCCCGTCCCTGGAGGCATTCAAGGCCAGGCTGGATGTGGCTCTGGGCAGCCTGGTCTGGTGGCTGGTGACCCTGCACATAGCAGGGGGGTGAAACTAGATGATCATTGTGGTCCTTTGCAACCCAGGCTATTCTATGATGCTGTGATTCAAATCAGGCATTGCCATGATCGTTTTGTGCTGATGCTTTCTGCAGCACATGAGCTCTAGGCTGAAGCCCTACCAGCATCTACCTTTCTTCTCACCCTCCTTGCAGAACCCACGTGTTGCTGCTCCAGCACTCGCAGAACAGCCTTCTCCTGGCTCCCGTCAGCAGATGTTCTTTCCACTGGGTGGGATTGGCAAATCATAGAAGAGAGTGAATGGAAGGAACATGCTTCCATCTCCTGCACAGGATGTGACCTCAAGGAGAGATCTTCCTTTCCTCTGTTCATCCTGTGCTTTCTAGCTGTCATATGAGTGGACTCTTGACACTTCCCTGTTCTCATTTTCATGAGTCCCACTGTTTTTGTGTTTGTGAGTTTAATGTTATCTCAGTGCTTTGGTTATTTGGTAGTTCTTGACATCAGCACGAGGTTCAGCTGTGACCAGTTGGTGCTCTTATTCACACACCGCAGCCTGTAAATAAAGGGAAAGTAGGCAAAGGGGAAAAGCTAGTTCCCGTCTTTGAGCTCTGTGTAGTTTGTTATGTAGGTGGTGATTGTGTGCTTTTGAAAGACTTGTAATTCTAAATGCAGTTGTAACAAAGAAACTATTTTTTGATCCTCTGAAAGCCTAAAGACCTACCTCAATAAAGGACGTAAGGTTATACTGGAATTCTTTGTATCCTCATACTGGCCGTGCAGCTGAGCAGGCTGCTGTAATGTCAGTTTCCGTGTTTTTCTAGAGATTACAGCACACAATATTTTGCAGGGATAAAATAGTATTCTATTTATAAACCAAAGATGTCAGTCAAATTTGCCATTTAAAGAGTGCAGTCACATACTGACCATTATAAGTCTCTGCCTGATGCATAGAGATCAAAGAAACTTGATTATTCATGAAGTGCTGGATATATCCCACATTAATGAGTAAGGAAAGTGCATTTTTAAGCAGTGGACTTTAATTGCCAAGGACAAAGGCTTCATAAATATGGAAAAAAAATACGGCAAGTATTTCTGATAGAATGCAGCATGATATGCTCTTTGGCTTTTCAAGTAGATTAGTCTGTTTTTCCTGCATGACCTCTCTTGTTGACATCTGGTAGTTTATATCTTATGATCTTTTAATGCAGAAAAAAAAATAATAGGAGGTGATTGTTCTGGAGTAACTTTTCTTCTTGTATGAATCGTAACTTCTGTGTTTTTCGTTTATTTTTTGTGTTGTCTATTAGACTAAAATGTTTAGTAGTAACATCTTTGATTTAAACTTGATTCGTATAAAGAATTCTCAAGAAACTGACTGTGTGTGCACAAGCCTTCAGGGTAGGCTGAATGTATACTGGGGTGGGGAAGAGGATAAAATACATGAAAAGATTCTCTGAAAAGAATTGATATGGCATATGAGTCATTGCAGTAAGTGCCAAGCAGTTCTGAAATTCCCACCTCTGATATACAAGGGCCTGAATACTTCTGCAGTTTATCTGGAGAGGAGGAGATCGATCCTGTTTCTTCTAGCATAATTGTTGAACCTGTGTATTGTTCACAACAATAAAAGCTGTTTGAAGAAACAGATTACTTTTTTTTTCCTTTTCGTTATTCTTAAATTTCTTCTCGCTATTTTACAGATTTATTTTTTTTATCAAGTTGACATTACGTATCTTTCTGGTTTTACTGTTTGTATGGGATGTTTCTGAAGAGTCTTGATCTTCTTATCTGCAAAACACCAGAAATATGTTTTGGTATAACTTATTTAACTGCTGCCAAAGGTTCTAATCCTTCCAGAGTTTTATGACTTGCTACTGCTCTTTGGAATACCTGCTTTGCAGTGTGCCTCTTTCTCTGCCAGAGAAATTGGCCTGAATGCATTTATTGTTTGTCTTACTGTATGCTAAATGAATATCTTGTGTCAAGTACTGACTGGTTAAAGTTCTACTTTGATTTGCCAGTGAGTCAATTGCATTACCACAATACTGCTGTTTTTTGTACGTATTGCTGACATATTGATTTATGAACTTCCTGTTTTTAAATTTTATATTTAGAGAACTCTGCCTGGATATGAGGTACTGAGGGGAAGAAGAGCATCACGCCTGGCTGCTCACCTTGCCCATTTGTCTGTACATAATGGAGACCAAGGAAGAGAAAAAGGAAAGAAGACAAGGCTATTTTGCTCGGTAAAGTTATACGTTTTAATCCAAGGCTGATTAAAATGTGAAACTCTTCACTCTGCCTTTTCACAAGGCTTAACAATTTTTAAATTATGCTTTAAAATAAACCTGTGCTGCTTTATGTATCCAAAGAGTGCTTTTGATGCCCATCCCCAGTGCTGGAGTAATGATTTGTTCCCTTGAGGCGGAGATAAACTTGAACTGTAATTGTTCTTTATAACAGAAAACTGTCTGTGGGTATTCAATTGCAATATGCATACAATTTGAGCTTCCAGCATCCAGTTCTGGAGAGTATTTATAAAAATAAATGTATCTAAAACAAAATGTCTAAAACTAAAGCTTATCTGACTAAAGATAAAGCACAGATTTGGTACTGCCTCACGGGAGAAGGTGAGTTAAGAAAGGGTCACCATGTACTCTATGATGCTGCCTAGACTTTATCATCTATATAAGTACATGCAATACTTATTCTGTTAATTTTTTTTTTGTCATTTGGAATTAATTATTGGTGGTGACTGAGTTGTTTTTTTTTTGTTCTTGTTGTTGTTTTTTGAGAAATAAGTGATTATGATTTCCTGAAAAAAAATTAGTTTTTTGTTTGGAGTGTGTATGTATATACATATATATAGTAATCTCCGAGCTTTAATGTAGAAGAAGAACTAATGCTTGTTTACTTCTGTGGGAATAAAAGGGGGGAGAAAACTAGTATAAAAACATCTTTGACTGAGACATATTTTCTGCACCATTGAAATGGAAAGCCATGTACTCTCTCTGCTCTATAATAAATAACTGTTACTAAAACTGCTTTAAACCACCAGCCTAAGTGAATTTGAGATGCCTAGAGACATATTTGTCACACCTGCTTGAAGTAGTAGCATTGGGAAAAATTGCAGCTCTGATTAACTGCTCTTCAGGTGGTGTGTAATGGTGGCTAAAGACTGAAGGATTGCAGTAAAGAACATCTCTTAATGTCAGGTAACTTGTTTTCCATTTGGAGAAGTGCAATTATGTTGATATTGAAACAAATATTTTGATCTATGATGTTGAGAAATGAAAATAAACAATGTCAGCTATAGTAGTGATATATCAAATAAGGTAAAACATATCTGAAGAGAATGTATAACCAAACAAGTAATTTCTTGCTAAAAAAGATGTGATTTTCAAGAAGAATCTGGCTAAGGTGCTTTAGTATTGAAGAGAATGTTTTGAGTCCTCTCTAAATGCTGTCAGCAAAACAAACCAGAACTGCCACTAGATGCTTTCAGAAAAGTCCTCCTTGACATTTTTTATAATTTGTTTTGTAGCTTTCCTATGTTACTTTCTTTCCCGCAGCTACCTTCTTTCCTGTAGTCTCTTCTAAATTTTCTTGGGATAGTTTGTCCTAAATGGATGCAGGATTTTTTTGATCCTTGCTTAACACCTGAAATCAATTTTGAGTTCTACTACTTACCTACTATGTAACTCTGGGGAGATCATCTTTTTCCCTCCAATTTTGCATCTAACATAGGTTATAGGCCCTTAAATGAAAGTTCTGCTCTAAGCCAACCTGTGCATGATTTCTACAAGACTGCTAGCACAAATTCTCAAATTACATTTATATATACACATAGATTTATATCTTAATAAAAACTTAAATAGACGAGAAGGTATTGTGCCCAGCTTACATTTGCATACATTGTCCACATGTGCAGTCGGGAGTAGAAGTGGAACGGAATTTGCATGTCAGAGATTTTAGTCTAGCATGTTTCCTCTAGCAAGCAGGTGTCATGTAAAACATCTTGTTTTACATGATGACCCATGTAAATGTCATGGGAGTACCTGAATAATAGGTGGTTAATACTGCCTTTAGTACCAAGGCAGTTCTAACAAGCCAGTAATTGTTTTATTTATTGTTGTTGTTTTGTTTTTTAAACTTTAGTTTTGACTTAATGTAGACAAAAGTTCTGAACTTAAGTGCCCAGTGTTGGCACACCTACGTAATTTCATCAAGTGTGTATTTCACTGTCATTATCAGTTTTGGTAGCTCATTAGCTTAGAATCCATGGGCACATGCTCTGTCCTTGTTCGAGCGCATGAGTTTAATAGTTCTGGCCCTAGGTTCAGGTTGTTTTGTATGCTACTTGAAATATCCTGCTTCTGCTGCCAGCTTAACTCATGTTTATTAAGCCAAGAGCTACCTTAAAGGATGCCAAGCATGTGCACTCCTCTACTTCCATTAATGTTTTTAATTTTTCTTCCTTTATCTCTTTTAACTTGTTTTGTGAGCCTAGGAAAATAATAATATTTTCAAAATCTAAATATATGTACAATCAACATTCTTACTGGGAGATTTGCTGCCCCCCTTTAGTCTTGATCCTGTTACGTCTGCTTAAGAACAGTTCTTCATGGGGAGAATAAGCTAGCACATAACAAAGCAGAGAGTGGAAAACACATTATACCTTTTCTGTCTTAAGGAAAAATTGTGTTCTGTGTCAGGGGAGTGAGGAAAAGGGCTCTGCTCTACCATGGGTTGAGGAGAGGGATTTTTCTTATTTATTGCTTTGAAAGGGAAAAACTCATATGCAGCACTGCTGAAATAAAATATTTTACAAGTAAGCTTGTGGGCTATGTTCATGAAGATATACAGTTAAGTAGAAAGCTTCACTCACCGGTATGGGAGGAAACATGATATCAACAAGGACAAAAGCATTAGCTAAACAGTGGGAGATAATTGCATTTTTGGGAATTTTACTTTAAACTGATATAAATCTTAAGCCTCAGCTACCTCAAATCTGGGTTCTTTGTTAGTAGAGCAAGACTGTGTGTAAGTCTGAATAGCAGAACAGGCATTAGTCTCTCTGTCCTGCCAGCACTTCAAAGGGCCCAACTTCCTGTCAGAAGGCAGCTTTTGGTCTTCAAGCTGGTGTAGCTTTGGTCTTTCCAAAGCTTTCTTTTGATGGGGGGTGATGGTCAGTGTCTTGATGGCTTACACTAAAAAGTGTTGGAGAGGTTCAACTTGAGAACCCCAGAGTATTTGATGTGGTTAGAATAGTGCTGGTGATGTGCTGACAAACCACCTCCTAGACTGCTAGAGGGGAAGCAAGATTAACATGAAGTAACTGTCTGCATCCCTCTCCCCTCAGTTCAGTGTTTCAATTAAGTTTGTTTAACTACTTTCAAGGCATGATGTTTAAACTTCCTTTATAGAAGATACCTATGCAGCCATTTTATCTTTTCTCTACAGATCTTCATGCTGTTGGTATTTGCCTGAAGCCCAACAACAGTTTTCAGAGCTTTCCAGCCATACGCCAGGGAAGCCAAGCTGAAATAAAGTCCTCAGCATTTCTTTCTGCTTACCAAATACTCCTTTACCTGCTGTTTGTTGTGCTAAAGGCCTTAATTGTTTCATTTCTTGCCAAAAATATGGCCAAAAAGTAACTTTTCAAACAGAAGCCTCTTTTTGAAGACCAATTTAGATTCCTTATGCAGATAAGATGTTACAGCTCGTGGGAGTTTAACAGGCAAGAAGTTGAAGTATGAGAGTAACATGCAAGCATAAATTTCTCTTATGTAATAGGTCCTTATTTGAGACTGCTACTCCTACTTAAAGACCGTCCTCTGTAGCTAAGTCTTCTTGCTTATTTGTTCAAACTTGTTTCTAGGCTCTTCTGTTTACTTCTGTGCCATCAACTCCTAAATGTACCAATGTTCTTTTCCAGTTCTTGCAAAGAACTGTCTCCTCTTACTCCAAAGGCTTTCCTGGTATCCAGCCAGTCAGAAAATAAATGGCACAATGTAATGTGGGTCTACAATAGCACATTTGTATGTATTAAGTCCCTGTTCTGTTGTTGTCTGCCTGTGACACTTGGTTCTTTTAACTGTAATTATGTGCCCTTGAACGCTGATACTGTTTGCAGTTCCCTTCAGTCCCTGCTTCTCTTGTCTCTCCTCTGCTCTTAGAGAATGGAGAACCTCTCTGTTTGACCCTGCCTGCTGTGTAGGGTCAAGGTCAGAGGTATTTCATTTTGTCTATGGCATGTGCACATAGGTGATTTAGAAATGATGTTACATAAGAGTTCAAAAAGTATGTAAGTTAGATCTTGTTGTGGTGAGGTACAGTCTGAAAGCACTAAATTTAACAAAGTAGCTGTTAAAGTAGCAGAGCTAGAAGAGCTACCCTGTCATACATTCTGAAGGCAATATTTTAATTAGTACAAAAAGCAGAGCAGACTTCCCTCCCCACCTCCCCCCCACCAACTTAGTATCCCTTGATATATTCATTATCACCGTTGCCTATAGAAACCAAGTTCCATTCCTGACTGTAACAGTTTTTTAAGACAAATTTAAAATGAATAACTTTTAAAAATGTAACTTAATTTTAGGAAGAAATTACTGAAATCACAGAATTATGGGAGTTGGAAGGAACCTTTGGACATCCTCTAGTCCTACCTCTCAGCTAAAGCAGTTTGACATGAGTAGCACATCATATGGACAGGATTAACTTAAAGTTGATAAACTGGAAGTCCGAATGTGCAGTTTGAGGCTAGAGTTGCTTTGCACTTGTTGCTTGGTGTTACTGCATGTATTTGGATAGGAAGTTCCAGGAGATGAGAAATCACAAGGAAAGCATTTGAGATAGTTTCTTGACATATGACAGAATAGGCTTTTTTAGTTTTAAGTTTTCTAAACTTCTCAGTCTTTCTTGCTGTGAGTTAGCATTTTCTGTACTTTTTATGATCTGTCATCACTATGTCAAGGAGCTCTCAACTATTTCCTTATCAGAGAACAACAAATGGCTTATTTGCAAAAGAAAAAAAATAAAAGCTACCTCTGCAGTTTATGATGACCTTTATCTGGAATGCTGTCTAGAGAGATACCTTAAAACTGATATTTACATTGGATTATTTTATTTTTATACCAGTTCCAGTATAATTAATAATTCCAGTTACCAATTTCAAGGTGAACACCGAGAGCCAGTTTCCTGAAGTCGAAGATGAAGCACTTTTAGGGAAAGTATTTTCACTGGAAATTGTGTACTTTTATGATTGAGTTTACATTTGCCTTGTTAGCATCACACTTCTGTAAAAACAAAACAAAAGCCCAAACAAACAAAAAACTATCAACTGTGTAAATATGAGACTTTCTCCAAAACCCATCTGAGTAGAGAGAGATAGCAGTTACCTCCAGATTGCTAATACTTAGAGCCTGAAAATAGTCATATACTTGATATTCATCTCGTGTTGCCTTACGATGTGTGCCTTAAGATGTATGCCTTCCCACAGTATTCTCCTGCCCCATGGTATTCTGTGGAAGCTGGTAACCTGTGTCTTGGACAGATACACTCTTGGCTGGATAAGGAACTGTCTGGAGGGCCGGGCCTGGAGAGTGGTAGTGAATGGAGCTAAATTCAGCTGGTGAACGGTAACGAGTGGTGTTCCCCAGGGGTTGGTGCTGGGCCTGTCCTCTTAAATATCTTTATTGATGACCTGGATGAGGGCATTGAGTGCAATCTCAGTAAGTTTGCGGATGACACCAAGATGGCTGGAAGTGTCGATCTGCCTGGGGGTAGTGAGGCCCTACAGAGGGATCTGAACAGGCTGGATAGCTGGGCTAAAGCCAATGGGATGGGTTTCAGTGAGGCCAAATGCCAGGTCCTTCACTTTGGCCACAACAACCCCTGGCAACGCTACAGGTTTGGGGTGGAGAGGCTGGAAGACTGTGTAGAGGAAATGGACCTGGGGGTATTGATTGATGCTCGGCTGAACATGAGCCAGCAGTGTGCCCGGGTGGCCAAGAAGGCCAATGCCATCCTGGGTTGCATCAGGAACGGTGTTGCCAGCAGGAACAAATGATTGCCCCCCTGTACTCAGCTCTGTTGAGGCTGCACCTCGAGTACTGTGTATCAATCACTGGAATGGGCTGCCCAGGGAGGTGGTGGAGTCACCAACCCTGGAGGTGTTCAAGGAACGTTTGGATTTTATGTTGAGGGACATGGTTTAGTTAGAGCTATTGGTGATAGGTGGATGGTTGGACTGAATGATCTTTTCCAACCTTGGTGTTTCTGTGATTCTGTGAATATTTGAGGAAAATAACAAAATTCACGAGACTTCATTTCAATTCTCCGTTTAGATACCTAAATGTGAATTTTGCAAGTTAAGATTTGTACATTAAAACCAAGGTTTACAAAGATTATAAATGTCATTTTTACAACGTAACCTGAGCTTACGTTCCTGTAGCACCCATAATTTATTTTTTGCTTTTAGAAGGAAAAGCTTCCACACATTGTTCCTAAAACAAAACATCATGGAGGTTTATCTTGGGTGTGAAGATATTCAAGCCAAGATCCTGGAGATACATAATATATTTTTTTTTAATTACTTGAGGAAAAAATGCTTCATTTCAGCTCATCTGTCTAGTGGAAATTTCTTAGCTCTGCTTCCAGATATACAAATGTTTCTTCATAATCCTTTTATTGAAATTGAAAAGCATTTTACATCCATTGTTTTGTTCAATAATATACATGCCTCAGGCATGTATATTTGAAGAAATGTGTTTTTGAAGAAAAGCTGAAAGTATCCCTCCTTCAGGTTTGTAGGTGCAAGCATATTATTTGCTGTTATTTAGAGGTGTATGTGTGGGATAGTTGAAATGCTGTGTTGGCTGCAGAGAGAAGCCTTAAAAATAATTTTCTGAAACATACAGTATTGCATTGTCTTCCCTTGCTTAGAATGAAGGAAGGTTTCAATGTTTTTAGCAAACTTCCTGCCTGCTGCTGTCTAAGTTAGCATTTCAGCAGTCTTTTGGAACCACTGTAGTTTTCAGATGTTAAAGAATGTCTAGAATTCCACCGACAGCAGCATGAAAAGACTTTGAATACAGATTTTCTGGGAGGTTGGTGAGATCCTTTTGATGCTCGAGGGACATTTGCTGCTCATATACTTATTACGTATCTAAAAATACATGGAAGTATTTTATCATAGGTATAAACCTGATAAAAAAAGGAGAACTGGGAGAAAATTGTACCTTTTCTGAAATATGTTGTGGAATGTGATTATTTGCGGGGGAAGAATGTGTTGAATTGCTGCTTAGCTTGGGAAATGTTTCCTCACTTCATGGTCTTGTTGTTTTCCAAACTTTGAGGTTTTTATATCAGTAATCTTGTAATTCTGTGATTCAGGATGAGACTCACTGGAAAAACAGCCTCAATTATTGCCCTCTACTTACCCTGTGTATCACAGAACTAATCTCTATTTCAGTTCCTCCTCTGGGAAGCTTAAACAACATGGTGGTTTCTACAGTCTTGGTTCCTTTCAATGCTTTTGTCCTCAAGAGTCATCTATGATCAAAGAAGGGTTTTGTTTTTGGCTAGCAGAGGTTAGAGAAAGTATCTAATGTGACACTGAATGTTTCTTCAGGGTTTTTCAAAACTTTCCAATGCCAGAAATGCTATTTATAGAGATGCAAAGCTTGCTTAAGACTTGCGTAGTTTATCTCTTATTCATTTATTTCCCTCTGCATGGGATTTTAAACTGGGAAATAATGTGTGTTCTGTGTTGTGTATGTAAAGGTTTCATGTTTCTTTTTCTGTTTGCTGTTTTTTTTTTCTTTTAGGAAAGAAGAAGAAAGGGAGGTATTCATGATGTTTTTATTTCCTTGAAACCTATATTGCAGGATAAAAGAATGGTGTCTATTTAACTTTAAGACATGCTTTCTTATAGTGAAAAATCTAAAATTGTTGCTGTAAGATCTGTATAAAGTTAGTTTGTTAGGTAGCAGGTATACAGTGTCCTTACTTGCTTTTCCTAAGGGGACCCTTGGGTGTCTCTTACCAGCCTTTAAAAAGAAACTATTAAAAACAACAACAAAAACTATTTTAAAAAAGAAACTGATTTAGCCTCCTTTTTTTTTTTTTAGAACATAAGTAGTTACGTGGTAGACCTTTTGATGTAGGAGTCTGTGCAGTTTGATAAGAGTTGCTATTCATACAGTCACAGTGTATTTTGTCTTCCTGTCCTCCCCTTCCCTTACTGTCTGTGGTGAGTGGAGGGCACGCATCTTCCTTGGGCCTCGGGAGGCCTCGGGCATCTTCCTTCTTTGCACTTGGAGAGATTTAAGGAGGTAGCATTCTAAAGGCTGAAAACTTGGGACCTTCAAAAGGTAGCCTTAGATCTGGGTAGCTGAGATCTGGGCTTTTTACTGGTGTAAGAAACTCAGGTAATTAGCTGTCTGCACTGTGCTGTGTTTCTGTGTCTACATACACAGTCTTGTCCTGTCAGTCTCCAAGAAGGATATTCTCTTCTGCTCTTAAGACCTATTGTGTACAGTTCTCCATAATCCCAGTGACTAAGTCTACCTGAAAGCTGGTGGAAATCTAACATTATTACCTGGGAGATCTTTAGTTCCACGGTCGCCATAAACCAGAGCTGAGCTCAAGCAGCCACCAGAAGAAGTGATCCTGTACAACCTTCTAGTTTTCCAGGTCTCTGTGCACCAGCTGGGAGCTGCTGGGGAGTCAGGGCCTCTTCCAGGAGCAGCCACACTGTTCCTGGCACAAAGACACTTCTGTGGCACAGAGGCACACACCTAAGGAAGTGCCTGGTGGTGCAAATTTTTCTTGGTGGTGCTCTTAATCATCTCTTGTTTTTGCTGAAGGAGATCCCAGCTGTCCTACCACCTTGTGAAGCAGCCCTGATGAGCCCTCATGCTTGGTACGAAGTGGCAGGTGGGATGTAAAATGTTTTGAAAAGAATTAGTCAGCATCTTGAGATATGTCGTAATTTTCTTGGATTATGTGTTTCTAGTGAATGATGCCTGCAGGGGTCTGCATTTCGACAGAGGCAGATTCCTGATGGCACTCAGTTCTCAGTGGTTCCAGACTGTAGTGTTCCCATGCCCTCAACATTAAGTCAGCTTGCAGACTGAATTCAGAAGGGATTATGAGAGGTAGGTTGTCACTGTAGGTTTGTGGGTTTTTTCTGTCTTACGTTCTTGTCTAGGCGGGGACTGTTTCCATCCATGCATTTAAGCATATGGAGTTAACAGTGCTCTAAGTCTCAAATGTTCTACCACTGAGGTCTATGGGACTTTTTTTTGTTCACTTCTGTGGGAGAAAATCTCACCGCGAGCAACAAAATTGGTTAGGAATTTGGGAGAGAGAGAATTGTCCTAATGCTAGAAAACGTTTGTAATGTAAATGAGCCATAAATCAGCTAGCTAACTCCCTGGGTGTCTTCATGTGCTGTGCTTTTTCCTGTCAGGAAGCAGTCTCTTTGGAGTGGAGGATGTGTCTTGCATAACACTTAATCTACTGACTAGAACTCTGGGTTTTTACCACTGTTTTTTTTCTTCAGTAGGCTTAAATTTAGCATGTGGCCAATTGTAGGTAAACCCAGATTAAATGTGATGTTTTTCCACATAACGTTGTGTGTCTGTCCACTGATGGGTCTTTTTCTCTTAATAACGCTCTTATAAATACATAGTTTCAGGGCATGCATCACACATTTCAATCATCTGATCTTCAAAAGTCAGTTCTCTTGAAACAAGATTTCTGTGTGTCCAGAATCTGTGTTGGAAAGACATAGATTCCTCCTTGAGCATGATGGTTGCTGTAAGAACTGCTTCCCCCAGACTGAGAAAAGAGTTTTTGGTATTATGAAAGCATTTCTGTTAGACATGCTTCCAAACCCCCTTGGGTTTTTTGTTTCTTTGGGTTTTTTTTGTGTGTGTGTGTTTTTGGGGTTTGTTTTGTTTTTCTATCTTGAGTGTCCTTAAACTGTAGAAGATGATTCTGGTCACATGAAGTGTTGCATTTGAGCCATTTTATGCATATGAAGAGTCATAGTGTTAGGTTTACAGGACAGTGGAAGTCACTTGTAGGAACAGAGCTGAAAGCAGGGTGGTGGAAGCCTGTCCTTCCAGGAAGCTCCTACTCCCAACTGAGAAGCGATGGGGCAAAGTGGGGATGGAAGTGGGATATTACAAAGCACCCACCCTACCTGGCTCCTGCCAGCCCTTTTTTCTATGAGGCCATTGTCTTTGAAGGCAGTGGGGTGAAGATAGCTGCCCTGCTTGCTCTCTGGGGAGGTGGTGGCACTTGATGCTGTCCCTTACCCACCCAATGGCCTCATTGTGGACTGGGTGTATGTGGTTATCATTTTCACTTATGAAAAATCCATTGTAAGAAACAATATTGCTAAAGCTGTAGATTCCTTTTTTTCCCCACTTACTGTCAGCATTACTGAGCATTTTTCTGAACTTTAATCCATGTGACAGGATCTACCATATACTCGTGCATTTCCTCTCCTGTGCTGAGTGCTGTTTGGAACTCTTTTCAGGAAGCCAGTTAAACTGTTTAACTTTTTAAATAGGTTGCAGGTTGTTTGGGAGCAATGATTGCAAACAGAACTGAGACACACAGTGGGCTGGTTGAGATATGTTTTTAATAACTAATCTGAAATACTTTAAATAAAACTTTTCTCCATTTGTGTGACAGTACTTCTTTACGTAATTTCATTTCTGGACAGGTGGAACTTTGCAGCCTGTTTGTAACCATGTGCACGGCATCTTTTATGAGCTCCAGATGTGTTTAATAGAATCCCTAAGAAATAGATGGTGGCACTTATATAACTCCAGTCATGACAGTTGTGCCATACAGAAAGCCTTGACATTTAAACAGTAATTTTCAAAGTAACTTATGAAATAAAAGCAAAAGCTAATGCAAAGACAAATGCAAATCTTAGGGGTTCCTTCCCTGTCTGGGAGAAGTAGCTTGAAATCTTTCTGGAGCTGAATCTCCTTTTCCTTGAATTGTATTGTGCCCATCCTGAAGCTCAGGGGCTTGCTGTGCTTTTTACTGTGCTTCAGTGCACTTGCTGTGCATTACTGCTGACAGTGTCTGGTTGCAAATATTAAAAAAGAACATTTAGTGGGCAAAAAATCTCAATGCTGTGTGCATGCAGGGATTCTTCACAAATGTACTGACAGGTATACAGGCTTCTAACAGTTTTCAGTAATAGGTGCATGCTGAGGAAAAGGCTGTATCCCTGTTATTGTGTTCTTATCCCCTGATAGACCCTGCCATGATGAATTCTCACAATTGCTTTTTGTACCTGTTTATATCTCAAGCAAATTCAACATGTCTAAACTATTTATTTTTACCTGCTTTTCACTTTTCATGGCAGTATTACTTGAAACAATTTAATTTGATGTTCTCAATGCTTGCTTGTGTGTGTGTGTGTGTGTGTGTGTGTGTGTGTGTGTGTCTGTAATGCTAAAATAGTATTCTCTAGGTTTTTCTTCCTGAGTTGGGTTCTAGTTATGTTATTGTGACATCATATGTGTTGCATTAGAATTCTTTCCCATCGATTTCACTTTTATTGATCATTGATTTTCAATTTTTGTTTCATTGCAAATGTCTTTTACTACTGTAGTCACTAGGCTTCAAATTTCCTTCTGACCTTTCAGTCCACTTAACCAAAAACTAAAACTAGCTTTATATGCTCAGGAAAGTTTAATACTTGATCTGATAAAATGGATGATTAGTGATGATTATATTGAGCAGTGCACATCCTGATAAGTTCTCTTGTATCCTGTCTTTCCTTTTCTTGTTTTGTGACATTCTCAGTTCTTGTACTTTATTTCCTTATTTTAGTTAATTATTACTTTCAGAGGGACTTTTTGTCTCGTGGAAGCTGAGTTCATTCAAGTGTTTAACTGAAGCGGGGAGGGAGGAGTTTATCAAAGTTTTGAGGAGAAATTGAAATGTATTTCAGCCAGTCTTATTGCCACGTGCTTGTTGTACTCATTAAATAATCCTGTAATATCATAGAATCCTTAGAGTTGGAAGGGACCTTTGAAGGCCACGCAGTCCAACTCTCCTGCAATGAACAGGGACACCACAGCTAGAGCAGGGTGCTCAGAGACTTACCTAGCCTCACCTTGAAAGTCTCCAGGGATGGGGCATTAACCACATCTCTGGACAACCTGTTCAGTGCCTCACCACCCTCACTGTCATAGAATCATAGAATCACAAGGTTGGAAATGACCTATAAGATCATCTAGTCCAACTGCCTTCACATTACCACTGCTACCACAAGCTACTAACCCAGGTCTCACAGCTCCTCATCCAGACGCCTCTTGAACACTGCCAGGGACATCGACTCCACCACCTCCCTGGGCAGCCATTCCAGTGCCTGACCACTCTTAGAGAGAAAAAGGTCTTCCTCATGTCCAAACTAAACCTCCTCTGATACAACTTGCAGCCATTTCCCTGGGTTCTGTTTGTTGCCTGGGAGAAGAAACCAAACCCCTCTTCACCACAGCCTCCATTCAGGTAGTTGTAGAATGCAGTGAGCTCTCCCCTGAGCCTCCTCTTCTCCACACTAAACAATTCCAGCTCCCTCAGCTGCTCCTCATAAGACTTGTGCTCCAGACCCCTCACCATTTTTGTTGCCCTTCTCTGGACACACTCCAGGGCCTCAATGTCTTTCCTGTAATGACGGGCCCAAAACTGAATGCAGTACTCGAGGTGCGGCCTCACCAGTGCAAGGGGGGATGATCACCTCCCTGCTCCTGCTGGCCACACTATTTCTAATGCAGGCCAGGATGCCATTGGCCCTCTTGGCCACCTGGGCACACTGTTGGCTCACGTTCAGCCGAGCATCAACCAACACCCCCAGGTCCCTTTCCTCTTCACAGTCATCCAGTCACTTGTCCCCAAGCCTATAGCGCTGCATGGGGTTGTTGTGGCCAAAGTGCAGGACCTGGCACTTTGCCTTGTTGAACCTCCTCCCATTCACCTCAGCCCAGCAATCCAGCTTATCTAAATCCCTCAGGCAGATCCACACCACCTCCCAGTTTGGTGTCATCTGCAAATTTACTGAGGGTAAAAGACTTTTCCTTATATCAAACCTAAATCTATCCACTCTAAGCTTGTAACTGTTTCCTCTTGTTCTATCACCAGACCCTGCAAAAGTCTGTCCCCTTCTTTCATTGAATCATGGAATGGCCTGGGTTGAAAAGGACCTCAATGATCGTCTAGTTTCAACTCCAGTGCCATGGGCAGGGTCACCAACCACTAGACCAGGCTGCCTAGAGCCTGTAGCTCCCCTTTAGATGTTGAAAGAATATTGAATTTAGCCATGCAACTACATCTGTGGGTTTTTTTTGTTTTTTCGTTTTTTTCATTTTGTTTTGTTTTTCTTTGCAGTTCCAACAGGTGTGGCAGTAGAAGCAGTAGCTCAGCAAGCTGGCAGTGAAAGTAAGGAGGGGCTGGAGCTGAGCACCACCTGGAGGGCACAGGTTGAGGCCCTTCCTTCTTGGTAGGGGGCTTGAATGGAAAGAGATTGTCTTGTTGAGTCAGTCTGGGAGGAATCCGGTGCACATAGGAGTGGTTGGGGATGAGCACCGTGGTAAGCGAAGTATCTAGCATTACTAGAAAGAGAGAAAAGTAAGAACAGAATGGGGTTGTGGTAAGAGTCTGGTTTGTATTTGTGACAGGACAGATTTGTGGTGTGGATTTAATTGAACGAGCCAGTTTAATGGATTTAAGGCAAACTTAAAAGAGTAACTCTTAAGGGAGAGACTTCTTGATTTTTTTTTTTTACCTTCTGCCTAAAGCGGTTCTACCAGAGCCTGCATTAACTGAGATTATAAAAGAAGGAATTAAATAGATGTTTAAATCAAACTAAAACAGCTTTCAAAAATCCTTTCCCTCTGGAAAGGATTTCATTAAATTGTTGTCATGGTAATGGAGTGCTGAATATGCGGTAACCATTTTTGCTAAGTAAACTTGAGAAAGATGGGGATACTTCATGCCTTAGAAAGTAGAGTTTATTAAGCTGTGTGGGAACATTTTATTCCTGAATTATAAAAAAAAAAAAAAGACACTTTCTGAAAGCTCAAGAGTCTCTCAAGATTTATCCTCGGAAACTGTGATATCCCCCACAAATATTAACATAAGAGAGCTTAAATAGGTTATTTAAAATCCTCTGGTATCCAGACTTGGGAAGAAGTAATACTTTCATTTTATCCAACAGCTGTTTTTTATTAGAAGGTGCAGCCTTTTTAAATTCCAGAACAGCATTGCTACATATCTGCATTACAGATAATGAAAGAAAGGTTGAGATGCTTTATTACTATTATATGTTAATGGCAGTATCAGGAAGGAAATGGACATACCCCCATTGTCAGTGCAGCACTTTACTCTTTGAAGCATAGTGCCTATTTTGATCACTGCTGCTGGCTGACCATGTGTGAAACATAGAGCTGGTGTTTGCTGTAAATTAGTAACTGCAATTTCCAGCTTTGACCTGTGCTACTAATATTAGAGCTTTCTGTGGCTGCAATATATGTTGTCGTTTTGGAGAACTGGCAGAGTATAACCAGTGTGGGCACTTCTTGGTATATTGCACCCATACCTGTTGTCCTTGATATCTTTTTTTCTAGGAGAGTTAATTTTATCATTGTTTTTCCCCCTTCAGTTAATTGTTGAAATCTAATATAAAAATGTGTGCCATTGCTTACTTTTGCCTTAAAATCTGTTTTAATAGTAAACATGCAGAATTGTGGCTTGCTTATTTCCAGAATAGGGTGCACAGCAGCCTGAAATAGCACACCTTTGATAGAGAGTACTTTTTTGCACTGTGGCCACTACTTACTGAGATTGCTCACTGAGGGCGAGCTGTCTTCATTGTAGTTGTGAATTGAAAGAAGCTGCGTTGAAAGAAGTCAGGTGAAGGCATTACGGTGTGGCACGCTGGCCTTTCTTTGGTTCTGAAAGAAGTCATGATTTGCTTTGCCTGAGATTATTTATTCATCATGTTACATCAAGGTGGATGAAAGCACAGCCATACTGTAAGGTTTCTGAATTTCAACACAATGAATTTGATTTATGTAGCTGTTTCTGTTCTGCAGGATGTTGTGCTGATTGTATATCAGATACCAAGGTATATTTTAGAGGATGCACATTGTAGAAAGTTTCCCAAAGGGAAAATTTTCAGCTTTAAAAAGTCATGAAGATTACTTCTACATTTCCCTTCTCCTCCCACCTCCCCACTTCCCCCCCCCCCCCCCCCCCCCCCCCCACACACATTCCACTTCCCTTTGTAAAAAATATGTATTTGTTTGAGGGCCACTTTTATAAAAGTTTTCATTTCTAAGTGGAGTCACTTCTGCTGTGTGATCTTTAGCGCTCTAATATGTCTTAAAAATCAAGGTCTTGTCATCCTGGGACATTTTTAGAATGTAATACAAACCTAGTGCCCTTTGTGATTACTTATCAAGTATATACAAAATAATTTCCAGTCCAATTATTTGTTCGGCCCTCCAGTTGAATGTTAGTTGAAACCAAATGCGTTCACTAGGAAAAAAGATTGTTACTGACAGATTTCTGTTTCTTTATTTTCTTGGTATCAGGGATGTATTGCTTTCTTGATTGTCATATTTTTCTAATGAAAGTTTTACAGGTAGCATCACCTTTCTTTTGTCTGGACTGTTTTCTTTGCACACTAACTACCATTGTTTTTAGTGTTATGGAAAAATCTAGCTGCTTTATTCTAAAAATGCATATGCATTTTCTTTCTGTAGGTAGTTAAATATACTTGAATCTGGAAGATTAACAAGGTTATTTCTTGAAATATTTCCAGGTTCTTTTCCTGTAAGTCAGTGCCCAGATTCTCCCCACCCTCATTGCCAATTAATTTAAGGAAGCACTGCTGACATTTTGTTTTAACCTGCATACTCTGAAATTACACTCCTTTCACATCACTGGTCCCTATTAAATGGTGCCAGAAATCTCTGCAGCTTGCTCTGGGTCTTCAGAACTAGTTTTCATGGGATTTCATAGTAAAGCTCCCATGCCATCCGTTGCTCACATTAACAGACTTCAAACTTTTTCTGGAAAACTTATTGTGTGGACAAACTCAGAAGTGATGACTTTGAGGAGCAGTAAAAGGATGTCTCTGTAAATCCAGAAGATGTGTTAGCTTGTTAGCTTGAGAAATTTGAGAAACCAAATTTCATCTCAAGCTTGTTAGCTTGAGAAACCAGTTAGCTTGAGAAATTTTATCTGGTGTCTAAATTACATTACAAATGTGTAAGACTTTTTGAAGAAACAGGCAAGTTTTTGCAGATAAGTTGTTTGTGTCTCCAAGCCTCCCTTTTTCTTTGTCCCTCTTCCTTCCCTTTATGATTTTCCTGGTGAAACTCATTGTATCCCTTGACGGGGACATTGAAAAATGGGCACCTTGTGCAGTAGTATCTATCTGCTTACTGAAAAACAGGCATATTGTTTTGTTTGTAAAGCTGTTTTAACTGCAAAACCTGACACTGTGATCACACTGAGTGATTTTAATTATTTGGCCTTCAGCTTGATTTTTGTTCTTATAATGTAGAATAAAATAATTCAGCTGGAAGGGAGCTTCAAAGGTAACGTCCAACTATTTGACTTTTTTAGAGCTAACCAAAAGTTACATCACTTTATTGAAGGCGTTGTCTAAATGCTTCTTGAGCACTGACAGGCACAGGGCATTAACCAAATTTCTAGGAAGCCTATTCCCGTGTTAGACTACCTCATGGTAAGGAAATATCTCCAATGCCCATTCAACCCTTCTCTGGTGCACTCTGTTGTTTCTGCCCTGCCATAGGGGACCAGGATCAAAGCCCAGCACCTCCCTCTGCTTCCCCTCCTCAGGGAGCTGCAGGGAGCAGTGTGGCTGCCTCTCAGCCTACTTTTCTCCATACTGGGCAGCCTAAGTATTCTCAGCCTCTCCTCACAGGACAC
>JAPSGF010000004.1:14061599-14111285 GCA_035772895.1 Perdix hodgsoniae | reverse complement strand
TCCATACTGGGCAGCCTAAGTATTCTCAGCCTCTCCTCACAGGACACAGAATTTTAGTTGGATTCAGAGAACTGTCCTTCAGAATGGAATAAGACCACTAGAAAACTTCCAAGGCGATTGAAAAAGGAAATGGCTTGATAAATGATGTTCTTAAATTGATTTTTCCATCTGGACAGGAACGGCAGGAGATAACAGAGCTGGAAGGAGCAGATAAGACCTTCAGTCTCTAGCTTGTTCGGGAGATTGAGTCTGAAACCTTAGCATCAGCAGAAGGAGGGATGAGAAACTTGCTTGCCTTCTGTGTTGTGGCCCTAATGCTCTTTGTGGTTGGTTATTCACTAATACCAAATGAGTCCCCATTCAGCTGTTTGTTGGGCACTTCAGTTAAGTGTTCAGCAGCCTTGCTGGGTGGTGCAGCTCAGTGTGAGTGATGAATGGGTGGAGGCTGAACAGTGTGCCACAAGGGGATGCAGTTTGGCCAAATGTGCAGCAAGCTCTCTAGTCATGCTGTTTACTGCCTTGTCTCTGCAGTGCTCTACCAATGTACGTTAATAATGAATTGCCTTGTGTATATGCAGGCCTTTGTATTTGCTATTCACAGAGAGTGTACTTAGTAAAGTTAAAAAGCATAGTGAGTTTGAGGATGTTCTTATGGCATTAAATGGTACTGCAAGCTTGTTTGGGTTCATTGGGATATTTTAGTCAAGATCTTTCAAGAATGAGTTAAGTGTGTGTGGAAGTAATTTTGGCCTTAGAGACCTTTAAAAGCAGTATCCTTTAAGAACAGAGCATTTCCTCAAGTGGAGTTACTGCAACTCCAGCTCGAGATGAGCATTGTGGGTGTTTAGTCCTCACATGGTGTTTATTCTAGTGCCAAGGTTACCACTTTGAAAGCTCAGTGGTTACCTTGAAACAGAATTGGGCAGGAGTAGTCTAGGCATTATTGGAAAATGTGATGTGTGTCTTGAGGACAGAGTAGGAATTAGGGAGCACCCAGATCATTAACTGAGGAGTGTGCTGGTGAGCTCTTGCTGAGCTGCACAGCCCGGGAGTTAGACAAGGTTAAATGTCGTGATGAAGAGCATTAATTGATGATGTTACTCTTGCTCAGTCCTGTCTCTTTTCTGCCTTCCTCCCTCCTGTCACTAATGGACCAGGTCTTTTATACCTCCTTTTTCTTCAAGTTGCCTAGGGCAGCTTTGAAAACTCTAGTTAAAATGTGCTTTAAGAGAAGTACTGATGAAGCTGTTGGAGTCATTGTGAGGACTGTTGACTTCTAGAGAGGGTTGTGGGTATTTTCTTTTCAAAAAAAGGGTTATGTTTCCATTATAGCTCCTTTTCTGCAGGTTGGTTGGTTGTTTTGAGATAATGCATCCATACTGCATAAAACTTACTTAATGAGTTTGCTGATCAAAACGCATTAGAAATGTGGAACGGAAGGCTCTGGTACAATGCGGATAGAAATGGAACGGCTGATGACTTACCAGTTCCAGCCTGTTAAAGCAGATGATTTGGATAGCCTGTGACAGGCACATATGCAGGAAGGTCATTTTGTCACTAGAGTAAAAAGTCAGGGATGTCTCATTTACAAGTCTGGAACCAAGTTCAACCACAAAGTAAGGATATGCCATTTTAGTTGAGCAGGCTGCTTTACGAAGTTACTCACCAGAGCTAAATATAGACATTGTATATGTAGTGTGACTGTAGTGTTTTGCAGTTGTTACAACAGCCTTTGATCAGGTTTGTGGCTTATTAGTCAAAAAAGTTTCCTTTGCATACTCAAATTTTCTGAAATCTAAACAAAACATTTAGTTTGCTATATAGATGTATTCACTTTTATCTTTTTAGAAATATGTGTAGGTTGTTTTTACATGTAGTCAAGACCTAGTCTATAAAGCTTTTTACACATATAAAATCTATTTTGCTGTGCAGAGTATGAACTACCACAATTGCTTTATGAATCATTGGGTGTGAGCGAATGGGGCACCACTGCAGGGGCAGAACTCATCCTTACTGAGTTGGCTGCAGAGTGGAGATGTCATGCTGTGATACTGGGGAAGCATTTAAGTATGTATACAGATGAGTACAACAAACACGAGGCTTTTGAGAGTCAATCCGTTCGTATATTTCACTGTAAAATGTTGGTTGCATGTGGTCTGAAAAACTGACCTCTGTAACCAAGAGGTCAGTGTAGGAGAAATATCATTAGATCAGTTTTTTGTTCTGTGAAATATATAAATGATTCTTAAATTAATGGTACTTGGGGGCAATTCTGGTGACTCTGACCCTTGGGCCATAAAGTGAGCTTTGGAAGGTAAAGATGGTGACTTAGCAGAAAATGATGTTAGGATTCCTGAAGCATCTTTCTACTTAGGCTGCTTTAAGGCTTCTAAAAAGAAAATGCTCTGTTGTTATAGTGATAAGCTGACAGATTTATAGGCAGGCCATTAACATTTTTTTCTCAGAAGAGCATAAAAATCTGGGAAGTGTTCCTGCGCAAACAGTCTGTAGCCACATCAATCTCTTTGCTGAACAAGCAATGGGTGGTGCTTGGGGCATAAGGTGACACAGGCTGTGCAGGAGCAGATGTAGGTTAGCATGGGTAGATAATGTTGGACAAAGTGGAAATAAATAACAAGTTTATATCAAAACAAATAGCTTTCTATTATGCAGGAGCAGTTGACTGTGAAATTGTTGTGTTTGTTGTTGTATGATAATACATTCGGATCTGAGCTTTTATTTTATCCTAAGTTTCATCTTGAAAACATGTTTCTGTTTGCAAAATTCATTACATAGTGATTTAAAAACAAAACGACATCTGTATGTTTCTGTTTCTTTTATGGGGAAGAGGAACAAGGAAAACAGTAGTAAAAACATTCTTTTTTATTATTATTGCTCTTGAGAAGATAATCTCAAGGTGATGGGTGATACAATGATTGAAGAACATGCCTTAGGATAATGTTAGGTATGAATGAGAAATGTGCTTTTTACAGGGTTTTAAGGAATTTTGATTTTGAGTTAACTTTAAAAATCAAGCGAGAAAGTGAACTAACTGGTATCATCTTCGTGTTGTGTTTTTTCCTCCTTTATATATAGTTTGAAAAAGAAAAGGCAAGCCAAACAAAACACTGAGACCGTTTCTGCCAACTCTCCCGGATCTCCTGTTTCCAAAACTCCAGCTGAGAAAGATGATGAAAGTAAAGTTATTTTGGAGCAAATCAGTTCCTCTGAAGACAACTGTAAATTTACTGGGGAAAAGGAAGCTGTTCCAGACAAAGAAAAGAGAAAAAAAAAGTACAATCAACTGAAAGACATCAGGCGCACAGAACTTAAAAGATACTATAGTACTGGTGAGTTATTTCGATGTTTTAGTGTTTTTTAATGTTTGTTTTGATGGCTAGTTAATGTGCTTTTGTGATATCTTATAGAGTTGCCTTTAAGAGGTGATTGACTCTGCATATCCTTTCTGTAAAAACAAATAAGATTATGCAACTCTGTATATCCTCTAACATTATCCTTCTGTTTCTTTAAAACAATGTTGGGGTTTTTTGTTTATCAAAAACACATTTCTTGTTTCTCTGTTCTAAAGTACAGTGTTATAGGCAACTGTTAACTTCTTTGCAATTCTCTTTTTGAGTTTTTCTTCATAAAATTGAAGCTTACTTTTGGTAGGGTTATTTGTTTCATTAATGATGCACACTATTTAAGACTTCAGTCTTAATTCATACAATTTTATCTGCTGAAGTGTGAACAAGTAAGGAAATTAACAACATAATTTTAAACAAAATGTCAAAAGACCGATGTGCTTGAAAATTTATCATGTTCAGCCCCTTCCCTCCCTCTGTGTAATCAGTGCCTCGGTTAATCATTTATACCTTTTTTTTAAAAAAAAAAAAAGTATATATATTCTTGTGAGTAATTTAGTCAAAACTAAGCATAAATATATGTGAGAAAAGTCATATACAGATGTGTTTGTGTTTCTAGATTATAATTTGTTAAATAGTAAGTATTTCTATATTTAATTTATGAAACATTCCTTTCAAGTTCTTTCTTGGTGTTTTGAAGGAGCTCTTAGGTTAAGAGAAGTAGGTATTTTTTGTTTGTGTGTCTTAGAGGTAGAAGGCAACAGGAAATTGTAGATATCCTAGAAGCAGACTTTTTTTCCTGCTCATGCAATGTGAGCGAGCATTTGACTTCTGAGGATTTCTCTCTAGGAGAAGGAAATGAATCAGCAGTAAAAATACTGTTATGCATTGACAGGCACGTGCAATCTAGTCTCTGCTTGTCTTTTATGAGGCAGTTGTGCCTTCCCAAAAGGATGGTAAGTCTTGAGTAATGTTTCCTAGCAAGCACAAGAGTTTACAGTGATATATCAGTCAGACCATAAATTTTGGCAGGCTTGAATTTAATAAGATGAATAATTTGGAAACTGGAAGAACACTTGCTTTGCTTTTTGTCGTACATTCTAGCCACACTGTTTTTGAGATCAAATTAGGAGGAATTTTTCAGGAATGAATCTGTGAACTGTTTCTGTTTTGTTAGTACATTAGTTTTAAAAACGAAACAAAACTTACAACTCTGGCACAGTGACGTGTAAACTCCTGCTGTATTGCTAACAAATGCTTCAGCTAAAAGCTGCAATTCCTTGTTGGTTTGCCCAGGTCTGTGTAAGGTAGCTGGATTTAATTTTTCTGGTGTTTCAGGACTTCTGCGAAAACCTTTTGCTCCAGTTGGTGCTTGCTGTGGAGCAGTGGGGCATGGCATGCCTCTAGCAAGGGTCCTCCTTGGAACTGGTGAGGGAGAACAGGAAGCTCTGCAGATTTTGGCTGGTGATCCAGCAGTCAGTACAAGCTCAGGTTTTACTCATATTTGTTTTGTAAGCATTCTGATGTTCTGCATGGACTGACATCGTGACTCAATACACCAGTAGCTTTTGTGTGGATGTGCAGAGTTCTGCAGTGCTTCAAGAAATGCAAGAATTTAATTCTGCTGTTGAGCTGAGCACAGACCAGACCAACAAAAACCCACAGAGACTGCTTTGATATTTCAGTGCCTGCTTTGTTGTTCCTAAATAAAGACTTTTCCCCAGCTGGAGCATCAGAATTGTAGAAGTGAAACCTTAGAGAGGTGGAAGATTGTTGATTGTGAAATGAGTGTAATAGCTCTGTGTTCCCTGTTCAAGTCTCAAAATACAGTAGTTTCACTTGAAACACTGGTTGCTATGGAATTAGTCTGCATGTGTCACACCTACCTTCTTCCACTGCAGCTGTATGTGTCAAAGAGTTTGCAGTCCTCAGGCACTTGTCACCATAGCTCTCCTGACAGCTGACTTTGCTGTCCTGCTGTGCTGACTGAGTGGGCTTATTTAGGTAGTAGCCTTTGCCTGCGTGTGGAAGATGACAAAAAGTGTCTGTCCGGATGGGCTGACCTCTGCAGGAAGTATGAATTCAGCAGGTCCCTGGTGGTAGATGTTAGCTGTAGTGGTCAGAATCATAGAATCGCCAAGGTTGGAAAAGACCTCCAGGATCATGCATGCCAAATGTCCACCTATCACCAATATTTCTCACTAAGCCATGTCCCTTAGTACAACATCTAAATGTTTCTCGAGCACCTCCAGGGACAGTGACTCCACCACTTCCCTGGGCAGCTCATTCCAGTGCCTGAGCGTTCTATCAGAGAAGTGTTTCCTAACATCCAACACGAATCTCCCCTGATTCAACTTGAGACTGTTTTCTCTAGTCCTATTGATAGTTATGTGGGAAAAGAGGCCGACCCCCAGCTCACTACAACCTCCTTTCAGGTAGTTACATAGACAGCAATAAAGTCTCCCCTGACCCTTCTCTTCTCCAGACTAAACAATCCCAGTTCTTTCAACCACTCCCCACAAGATTTGTGCTCCAGACCTCTCACCAGTTTTGTTGTCTTTCTCTGAACATGCTCCAGAGCCTCAGTGCCTTTTTTTTTAGTGTCAATCTATGAAGACTAGTTTAGAAATGTTGATACATTTTCATATGAAACTGGCTAAGAGAGACCATCATGTCATATACATACGTCTTTGTTATTTAATGTTATGGGTACAGATACCTCATTTTTTGTTGTTTCACATGATTTCTTCCCTGAGTTGTCACTTCCATGGTGTTTCAGACTGAAGGAATCTCTCTCTCGTACGTACAGTTAACCATTTTTCTGGATTTGCTTTTTTTGTTGTTTTGTTTGGTAGTTATTTTCCAATTATCTAGCTTTGACTTAACATCTAGAACTTTTTTAAGAAAATCTATTGTTTTTTCTAAATCCTTTCTGTACTTTACCAAAATGTATTAGGTGTAGCAACATTCTTATAGATTCTTATCTGCAGGTTGATATGATGAGGCTTATGTAAGTTATTTTGTGGCTTAATGGAGGTCCTTAATTGAAGTTTTCTTGAGTCCAGCAGGGTTGTGTTTCGTAGTGTAAGTGACTGAAGACCTTTGTTTTTTAAATAAGTCTCCCTTCCATATTTTGCATGACTAGAGGTGCTTCTTTATTTTTGATTGTGTAACAGGGATGAGATGATATGTCTCACAGTAATTTGTTTCTCTTTGCTGCTTCCTTAGAAGCTTGTGAATATGTTTGCCTTCATGAATTTGCAAACGTTAAGGATGGCAACCTCATTCAAATGTGATCCTTTTCCCCAGGATAGCTGTAGTGCAGTTTCTCTGAAGGCTGCAGGGAAAAGGAGGTGGTGGCACACCCTGCCACACTTTGTAGAGTGTTTAAAAGATTAGTGCCCTGAGGCAAAGAGATGTGCGGCTGAAGTGTTGTGGTGTGGTTGTTTCTGTAGCCAGTGGGTGGCATCGCAGAGCCAAGGAGGAAGAGCATCATCCCGCAGAAGGGAGTCCTCCACCATCTCTCCCCATCTTCTGTCATTGTGGTGGTATCACTACAGATAGCCTAATGGTATGCAGTATTGATCATTTCTATTGAGACACTGCTAAACAGCTGAACAGTTGCCAATAAGAGGTGATTTCTCCTGTGTAAGCTTATACTTTGCTTCTTTATTTCACTTGTGTTGTTCTTCAATGGCTGTATGATTTTACAACATATTTGTACCATTCAGTCTCCAAATGTCACACTATAAGATGTTCCTTTGTAGATATAGCCCATGTTTTCATGCCTTAAAATAGTGGAGGCACCAATACTCCTCCTCTTTCTGAGGATCAATGGAAATATCACTTTCTCCTTATTTCTGCTTCATCTCTTGACAATCAGCTTCCTAACATTATTTTTCTCTTTTACTATTAATGCTGCAGTAATCTTCTAAGGGATGTATTTGTCTGGCACAGTGCAGTGTTTGCTTAGGCACTCTGGCTGATGTACCTTCCTCCCAGGATGCTCTACCCTTCTTGAGATAGCGTCAGTGATGTGCTTCTGCAACTGCTCAGTTATGCATACTTTTGGGGGGAAGCCAGTTCTGTTGGAAGATACTGACTTCCTGAGCTTCAAGATATAAACTGTTGGTTTTTTTTTTTGTTTTTTTTTTATTTGTTTTGCTTTTTGCCTTGTTTTCCCTAAGTGTCAGAGGTTCTAAAACACTTTCAAAGCATGAGGGTGAATTTCAGGAACGCAGTGCTGTAACAGTAACAGCTAGGAAGCACTGATTACTTGTCTCTAAAGCAGAATCTACATCTCAGGAACAGAGAGCAATGAAGTGGACTGCTGTGAGACTAGAAAACCAGGGTTTGTGTTGGGAACTGTAAAAGTGCATGAAGATGAGTGTTTGTGCTTTGCCACTGAAGGCTGTTGAAGGTGGGGGGGCGAGAGAGAAGTGACCTTGTGAAAACAACAGTGTGACAGTGATGTAAATTATGACTGAGTTCACCCTTCTGAATTTCATTCTTATATTTACTCCATAAGAATATAACTTGCTTTCCTAGCAGTTGTGCTGTGTATTCCCAGGTTCCACTGATTTTTTTGCTTGAAATTGTAAGCAGTTGGCATATGTGAGAAGTTGGTCACCATTTAAGAAAGCATTGTAAAGAAGAACTTGGTTTAGACTGCTTGCCCCACATCACACATTTTTATTAGCAAAACAAAATCTAGTTCACTAGCTTATCGTTGTGCCCTCTAATCATAAATCCATTTTTTGAATTTTCATTTACTATGAAAATAAATTTTTAATAATAAATTAAAAATAAATTTTTAATTTTCATTATACTATGCTGTCTCATTCAGTGCATACTGCTCAGTTTCTTCAGTGTGTGGGAGATCACTCTAACAGAGCTTGATCCTACTGTATCTCTGATTTCTTTCCAAAGCAAGTAGGAGTCCTTAAATGCCGTAACAAGAGTCCCAAGAGGGAAAAATGGTAAATACCCATGTAATGAGACAGCATAGTATATGTTGAGCAGGAGATGCCAAAGTATGTCCCCATAGTCCAGAGGCATACAATAGATTCTTTTATGATTTGTCCTCCCTGGCATAACTCAGGCAGGGATGATACGGGAGCAATGTGGCACACGTGCAGTTACAAGGCTTCTGAACCTTCTGGGTAGCTGGCCAAGAGCAGATGTTAGTCAATAAAACAGAGAAGATGTAGCAATTTTCATCGCTTATAAATGTGGTGAGATTTACTTTGACTGGCACCAGATCAACAGAAGCAGCTCCTCTGGTAACAGCTGTACTTAATGTCACTTTCAGAGTTGAAAGCTATATGCAATGCAGTGAGAATCATTTTACAGTTTAAATTATTAAAAAGATGGAACACTTACTGAACCCAGTTTGCACAGTGGTTTGCAATCATTAGGCTATTTGCTAAATAGGCTTAATCTGGAGTAGAATTTTCAGTATATTTTGAGTTTGAGCTTGACACTTGATGCAAGTTGGGAGAATGAATGAACAGAGTTGTCATGTTTCTGACAGAGATAAAGAAGGGGGATACTTCTGCATGGTAGTGAAGTCTTTATCTCTAGGACACACTGGATAGCAGGCGTTGGCCGCCCAAACTCGCTGGGCCTGCCCTAGCTGCCTGCAGCTCTGTTGCTTATGAAGACATAAGCCATAGGAGCTGCTCTGAATGTGCCTGCAGGGACATGTGGCAGGTGGGGCTGTGTGGGCAGTATGTCTTGTTCTGGGGAAAAACTGGGCTCCCAGGTCCTTCCTTCAGTTTTTCCTGGAACAGCAGAAACTCTAGGAGGTGTCCAAAGCCTGTACTTATATTTCTGGCTGATGGAGGGTGTTGGTATACAGAGCCTGGTGCATGAGCTCCTTCAGGCTACGTGATCTCAGCAGGGCTGCTTCCCCCTGTCTCTGCTTGGCCAGTGGGAGTGTGCTCACTGCACCTGTAGTCGCGGTGCTCATCTTGTGGTCTTTGGACAGGTGCAAGAGGCTCATTCTTGATGACTGCCCAACTTAAGCCTGGTGTCGTCAAGGTAGATGTTTAGCTTCTCTTAAGCAACTTAATCTTCTCCAACAGAAGAGGGGTGGCCAGCAGGGACAGAGAGGTGATTGTCTTCCTCTACTCTGCCCTTGTGAGACCCTATCTAGAGTACTGTGTCCAGGAGTGGAGCCCCCAATACAAGAAAGACAGGGAGCTGTTGGAGAGGGTCCAGACGAGAGCCACAAAGATGATCAGGGGACTGGAGCACCTCCCCTATGAAGACAGGCTGACGGAGCTGGACTTGTTCAGCCTGGAGGAAAGAAGGCTGCGGGGTGACCTCATTGCAGCCTTTCAGTACCTAAAGGGAGCCTACAAGCAGGAGGAGAACCAACTCTTTGAAAGGGTAGATAACAGCAGGACAAGGGGAAATGGTTTCGAGTTGAGGGGGGAAGATTTGGGTTGGATGTCGGGGAAATTCTGTACAGAGAGAGTGGTGAGGTGCTGGAACAGGCTGCCCAGAGAGGCTGTGGATGCCCCGTCTGTGGAGGTGTTCAAGGCCAGACTGGATGGGGCCCTGGGCAGCCTGGCCTAGTATTAAATGGGGAGGTTGGTGGCCCTGCATGTGGCAGGGAGTTGGAGATTCATCATCCTTGAGGTCCCTTCTAACTCTGGCCATTCTATGATTCTGTGGTACATCCAGATAACAATCATTTTTCTTAGTAGCTATGTTAGTCAACACCAAAGCTTATTGGATTTAAAGGGAAGTATTTGGCATGGGCTTCTTTTTTTTTTAACCTCCTTTTTATGCATCCTCCAATTTTTTTTTTTAAATAATTGCTGACCCTTTTTACACCCCCTATTGTATGAGAAAAGAGAAATTAGCTCTGATTACTGCTGTATCCCTCCCAGAGCCAATCTAAGGCTGTGTGAGGTTGTGCTGCCCTTTCTGTTCCTGAGCCCAGCTGAGCGGTCCCAGTCCCTGTGCCCTGCTGACACAAACCACAAGTCAGTGAGCTGCAAGCAGAGATGCTTTGGCTGGGGCTGGGTTCTACAAGCTGAGGGGTAGTATCAGGAATGTGAGAAAGGAGAGGGCTGGGCAATCACCTTTTTTGGCAGGTTCATCTTAGACCACTTCAAGCTGCCTGTGGAGCTGTGCCCAAATCCATTACTGTTCCAGTGTGACTAATCTTAGGTTTCTTCAGGGAGGAGCTGTCCTTTGAGTTTCTATCATTGCCAAGGTAAATACAGCAAAGAAAGTAAAGTCTCTTCGTGTAAAAGGGTTTATTTTTAAGCATTATTTTGTCTGACAAGTGTATTGGAAATAACAATTTTTGTAAAAAGTAGTATCTTGCAATTTAAATTGTATGTGGGTTTTAGGTTTTGGTAGTTTGTTTGTTTGGAGGGAGATACGTTTGCTGAGTGATTCTTATTGACAGTTTTTGCCTTTTCTCATTCACATCATTTTGTTTCTTAACTTAATCTGAATGAATTCATCCAGCAGAGGCCTTACATGGCAGTAGGAAATTTTTTCTTCCCACACTTGGATTTTCCTCAGTAAATGAAAACAGAGTTTAGAATGTACATAAAAATTGGTGTCCAACCTCTATATATACCAAGTATCTGTGGAGTTAGTCACGCAAGTAACAGAAAATCAGATGCACCTTATTTGGTCTGCACATGCATGGCTTTCTTCTTGCAGTTCTCAGTAACACTATATTTTTTGTAGTGTGCTCAGAGATCAATGTAATTCATCTATACAGTGCAGTTAGTTCTAGTTTGTGAGTTGAAATCACAGAGACCCGCATGGAGTATACATGCTCAAGTGACCAACGTAGCCAGAAAAGCTCTTTCACATCCCATGAGAAATGGAGAATAAAATGTATCCAAAGGTGCCTCCTATCCATGGAATCACTTACCAGAATCTTTGTTGCTGTCTTTATTACTCTGAAAATGTAGAGTATTTTTTTTCTTTGAAATCAGGAAAAAAGAGTGTGCATGCGGGGGATGCATATTTTTCAGAGGAAAAGTATCTTTATTTATTTATTTATTCTCTCTGAATTGATTCATCTTGCTTGTTTTTCAGCATGTAGACTTCTCTTTTAAGTCTGTGGTCACTGCTGCAGTGCTGTAAGATGGCTAATACCCTGCTGTTTGGTAAATGGGGAAAAACACCAAAATTCAGTTTTTCCTGCTGCTTTACCCGGCTTTATCAATGCCTCCAAGAGGGCCTTTTTTCAGTATCACTACAAGAGGAGAGCAGGATGTTCTACAGGCAGTGTCTTTTTTGCAAGAGATTCATGTCTTTCCTATTCACATCCCTTTGTTCTCCCCCACTCTGTTTCACTTTCTTCCCTCTCACATTCTCCAAGGTGACTCCAGGCCTGTTTAAATTCCATCTTGCCTTTTAAGGAGTAGACAGGTTGGGATGGAGTAAGAATGAATAGGATGTAGTGTAGGATGAGAAGAAACTAACACTAGGAAACTATTTACTTTTAAAATCATAATCCAAAAAATTAAGCTCCCCCTAGAGTTAGGAACTTAAAACTTTTATACAATAGTCAGGGTATCTCCAACTTGCACGGTGTTGCATTTTGATACAATATTGCTCAGGTTAAAGCTTTGCAAATGAATGGGCTTGTGGTTTAGAGCACTCTGTAAAATATAAGAAAAGATAATAAGAGCAAGATTAGACAAGTTATGCCTTTAGGACATGCAATTCCCTTTTATGCTTACATTAGCGTGGCATTAGTGAAGCTGCTCATTTCTTGCTATAACAACTATCATATTGTTCTTTGAGACAGTAACTTATAGAGACTAAATTGGTCAAGCTCTATTTTAAAACTAACGAGGGCTGCTTTTCTTCATAACATGTTACTCCTTACTGCTCTCTTGTCAGCCATCCTATTTGCTGCTAAAACTGATTTTATGCCATGTGATTCTTTCTTTCCTCAGTCTTTAGGAGTAATAAAGAAGCTTTCTATGTCTAAAATGGTTTTCTTTTTAAAAATGTCTTCCTTAAAGTGGCCCAGAATAGATTTAAAGACATGCCTGGTTACTGTAGTTTTCTTAGACAGCGGTTTTGTAAGTACAACTGAGTGATATAGAAGCTGCCCCACCCATCAGGATCCACTGTTAGCCAAGGAGTGCGTGTGCCATCTCCATCAACAAGGCACAAGCTTGCTTTCTCTGTGGGCTTTCTGCACTTTGGTAAGCATCTCTATGACCCATTTATTAAGTAGTGATCTCTCCCCACAGGAATTGGTTTTGTTTTCTGTCTGATATAAAGTTATCTGACAAGAATCCTTCCTATCTTCAGACAACACCTATAGTGCCAGGAGCTTTCCACCATCCCTGCCTTTGCTGAACACCCTCTGCACGCATTTGCTCTTCACAGCAGCTGCATCATCTTAACTTTGTTTCCTTTCTTATGAAATAATAAAATGCAACATAAACTCTTCAACATTTCTTTTCAGCTTCAGCACATTTCAGCTATTGCGCTGTTGTTTTTCAGATGAGATTTAGAGCTGAAGCACTGCACTGCTGGTTGCATTTCACTGTTTCTTATTATTATTGTAAATTATTATTTATTATTATTATTAATTATTATTATTGTAAATAATGTGCTAAATAATCCTCTTGGCTGTTGCAGTATATAAACTAACTCTGAAATAGTCCTTTTTTTTTTTTTTTCCCCCCTAAACTTTAGTGACCTTTTTCACTAGATCTTTCCTCCTCCTCGTGCTTTTCTAACAGATTCTCTTAAAGGAAACTTTAAATACTGTGGTGTGTGTCTTGCCATCTTAACCATGGGAGCCACTTAGTTGCTGGGCACTTGCCAATCTGTGTGAGGCTCTTGTACCTCCATGCTGTCCCTGCAGGGTTTGTGTGTCCTGCTGTGTCCCCCTCTGTTCTGCCTAATGTGAAAGTGCCAGCAAAAGAACAGCAGCGATGCCTCCCTGTGCTGCATCTCCTTTTGCTTTGCGTTTTAGCGCAGCGTGTTCAGATTGTAATCAACTGTTAAAATCTGTTAGACCTGACATTGCTTTGTGCCCCTGCAGTTTAAACTGGAGCACCTAAACCCACACTTTGTGAAGGAAGAAAGTAGGCAACTGCTAAGAGGAATTTAAGCTCCTTGAAAATATTTTCCATTTTCCACGTATAAGGTGCAGTATATGCATACTGCGTGAAGCTCAATTTCTGAATTCTTACTTAAATGTGGCTGAAAATACTAACTCAATTTATAGCAGAAGGAGTTACTGCCTTTGTTACATCAGTTATTGGAACAGATTGTGACTTTGTTTTGGTGTCCTCTGTTTTCTGGAGATCTCTTAATTTAAGACATACCTGAAAAATAGCTAGTGTTGAACTACAATTAACTGTTAATGAAAACAGGGAAAAATTATCAGGGTGTGGATAGTTCAAAATAGACATGACTGGATTTTTATTGGTCTAGGAATTACCATTCCCCCAAGGCAGAAGTTTCAATAACTGAAAAGTACAGATGTGATCACGGTGAATGACAACAGATTTTTTGTTCTAGTGATTTCAGCAGCAGAGAAGGATGAGCCAAACGATAATATGATTCAGTAGAGTGAAAAACAGAGAGAAGTAAAGGTGAGGGCTTGGCAGGAGGTTGTCAGAGAAGTAGAAGCAGAACTGAAGAACAGACACCTAAGATAGTGTTGGCATGTTGGTTTGTATTGCTTTTTTTCCTTCTTTACCCCTTGTAGTACAGTAGCAGTCCACTACCCAAATCTGAACAGAAAATGTTTTCACCTACCTTGCTGTTTTTTTCCTCAGGAAGATAGGTCTGTTCAGATACCTAACTATCTCTTTATGGGCCAGTACCCTAGCTGCTGCAGCTGCATCCTTTTTGCTAAAAGGAAGGAATGGGTCTAGAATGGGGTCTGCTCCGAAGATACTGTTGTGATCTCTGGCACTGAGACTTAAGACTGTGTGGAGGGTATCCCAAAATAGGCTTCCAGCTCTTATGAAGGTGAGATTCACCTGCACTTGGCAATAGCTGAAAGAGCAGGGCTTTGTTACATGTAGTAATTTCAGTATAGATGCTGTTCAGCAGTATAGCTCTGCTGCTTGTAGCATCTGCCTTGCTGCTGCAAGGATAATGAGGAGAAAATTGCTTGGGGAGGCAAAGTTAAATCATCCTATATTCAGCTGTTCTGTGTATACTGCATTGCTCGATGTTATTAAAATGTTGGTTTAGAAAGTAGAGATGAAAAAAAATTGTTCAGATAAATTGATTTGTCTCCCCTCTTTGTTGTCAACCAGTCCAAGCAAGGTCCTTCATATTCTTGAATTCTTTGCATCTCTTTATAATGACTTAAGTGATACTAATTGTCTCTGTCTATTATGTCTCTGTCAAGATAGTTGGTATTGAGCCTTATTCACTGATAAGAGGAAGCCTTGTCTCTGTAATCTCTTAAGAAGTGTTCTGATTAGGTTACTGCAAGTGATAACTGTCCTCTTCTGAGTTTATTGCCTTCTAGATTCTTGCAAGCTGCCTGCAAGTTTTCACTCCTTAGTGCTTAATACTCAGGCTGTAAATAGTATAGTTTTATTTCTTCATAGAGATGTAAGACTCAAGTTGTCCTAAAATGGTAGTGAAGTATTCAGAGATGTGGAAAAATATCTAGTATCTTACGGTTTTAAGGAAACCCCTGTTATGTTATTGCATAAATTAATGGCGCCTTTACATTTTGAAAACTGCATGTAGTTTTTCTTTGCCAATCTCAAGAAGGGCATATTAGAAAAAGAAAAAATCAAGAGATAGCCTTTGTGATGAGAGAATTAGGAAGGGGTGTGAAGTACGCTAGCATTTGTCAACCTAAAAAAAATGGCATTAAAAAGGGAGAACGTATAAAAATCTGTGATGTGATATGCAGAAGGGGACTTAGGATTGTTTATTTGTTCATCCTTTAGGTAATATAAATCAGGATGCTCAGTGAAAATAATCAATTTTAAATTTTACGTAGAAAAAGGGAAGCACTGGTTTATGTAGTGCACGATGGTATATTGTGGGGTTCAGTGTCATAGGATCAGTGTGAGGGTCTCTGGAGTGCAGAGGGACTGAGCAGACTTGTGGTTGCTGCTCCTTTACCTTGAGAAATCCATCATTTCTAGAAGCCTAGGAAACTGGTCAGAGAAAAGATTTCTGGTTGCATGCTGCTGAAGTCTTTGTTAAGACAGAGATTAATAAGTAAAATGGACTTTTGGTCCAACTTAGCTATTGCCTCTATTCTCTTAGAGTACTGAGTTTATTTACCCAGTGTGGGAAGCGGTCAGTCCTTCAACTCTTTGTTTATTTCTATGCTTCTGATAGCATTACTGGCGTCAGCTATCAGGCCAGTTCAGGTGTCATAACTGGTATGAAAACTCCTTATGCTGATTCTAGCCAGTTGCAGGTTAGTTCATAACAGCAGTGGAGATGGTACCTTGCACTGACACATCATATGCAGATAAAAGCAGCCTGGGATTCTGTTGATGTTTCTTGACCTACTCTCATCTCTTTATACAGCTATTTATATAGTTGCAGAGGTGTAATTCTCCTGTCATGCATGTTCTGGATAATAAGCTGACTGACCTCTTACTCCTTCAGTAGTTGCTTTCCAAATTACTGCTAGGTAACTCTTTTTTTTAAAGGTCTCCTATAGGATTACAAAATGAAATATTAACAGTCTTCTAGGAAACTGAGTCAGGTATATCAAGGGAAGAAAAATTTCCATTCCAAACCTCTCAGTTTTTAATAGGCATGTATTTTCTTGCAAGTTCTCACTCAGCATTCTTTTTCTCACTGCTGAGTAATTTTACTATTTTTGCATGATTCCTATTTTATATTTTTCCTGAAAAGATAGAGAGGTACAGTCCACCTACTCCACCCTTTTCCTTCAAATGCTGTATGATTCCATTTGCATTAACACCTAGTCAGCTATCACATTTGTACAATGCCATGTTAAGTATAAGTGTAATGCAGGAAAATGTGCGGGGCAAAACTCTGAGTCATTTCACCATCAAGCAGATGTCCAAGTTCAAAAAGTAGCCAGTGGCTTGTATTTTAGAGCCTGTGAACACATACATTTCTTCCATTTCTCTGCCTGAAAGAAATGTGATTACTGAGGATAAGCCTGACTAGCCTTAGTCATACCTGTGTGTGCTCTGCGTGCCTTTGGGACTACTGCTTTCAAACAGTCAAAAAAGATGGTGTCATGAAGAAGAAACTGGAGAGAATAAGAGAAACAGAAAAGTAATATATTGTTTTTCTACTTTCCTTGTCAGATTTTATTTTCTACCTTATAATTCTTCATGTAGAGTGTAGTTTGTGACCTTGGCCCAGCTAAGTGTACAGTAAGTAGAGAGGGCAGTATTTGCCAGACTTAATGCATTCACTGGAATTACTTCTTCTGGTAATATGATTTTTTTTATTTTTATTTTTTATAATTTCAAAGCTTTACATGAAAAATCAAAAGCATCAAGTACTGAAGACTTTTCACCTTGGAAAATGATATGGTGATGTTTGGTTAGGTAGTTATGGCCAACATAAGGATGGTATCCAGAATTCATTGTTCTGTGGGATTTAAAAAAAAGAATCTGAAAAAGAAGTGTCAAATTGTGGTTTTGGAGAACAGGAGTACACATGTTATGATGGCTTCTTTTAGTCTATACAGTTAAGAGTCTGTAGGTGAGAGATTAGCAGCCATGGCCATCTTGCCTTCAGGAGGTTAGGTATGTAAGATATTTTTTCATGAGAGAGGAAGGACAGAAAGGAATAGCTTTTACTATTACTTTTGAGACAAAACTTGGCTCTCAGTAGCGTCAGTCTCTTGTTTGTATGGCTCTCTTGATGTGTATGTGGATATTGAAGTCATTCGCTTACCCCATTTCAAATCTACTCAAAGCATGCAGAGTACCTGTCTCCTGACTTATATCCTTCAAGGAAGAGTAGAAATGAACTTGTGGCAGCACAGGAGTCAGCTTTGCATTATTTCATCTAAGGAAAGCCACTCTATAAAGTAACAGTTTTAGGAAATGGTAATTGTTTTGACAGACACTGAAAAATTGTGGAATTCCAACACTGAAGATGGGAGGAAGTGACATGACAGTTCTTTAATCTTTAATTCAGCTAACAGCACGAACACCTCTTAGACTTTATAGAAACATTTAATTTACGAACCAGAATCTGTCAGATATATAAATTGATCCATCAGAGCTAAAGTAAATGAAGATACTGTGTGAAATACTTTGTTTGCGTCTTCTAAAATTACTTAAATTAAGTGATGCTTATAAAACTCTGAAAAAGATACCTAGAAAATAACCATTCCCAGTGTGCAAAGGAAAGGGTTTTTTTTAAGTTCATCAATATATTCCAATTTTATATTTGTATATGGTGTTAATGTTTTAGCTGCAAAATTCAACATATATTTGTGCACATAGCTAGTAGACATGAAAGAAAAAGCAAGCCACTTAATGGTTGGGGTTCTTTAGGATGCATTGACCATTCCTGGAGAAAGAAGGGCTGCATTATATTTATTCTAAGCTTAGCTCATCTTTTGAACTCTTTCTCTTTAGTTTGTCTGTACTGTTTTGGATGTTCCATTATGCGTAAGTATCTAGATCACTTTACTGTAGGGCTTCAAAGTTCTGTTGCAAACTCTACTAAACAAACAGATCCACAGTTCTGTCAGCCAAGAACTGGAGTGCATTATGTGTCTCCTTGCAGCAGTATTGTAGGTTATAACTTTTGACTGTATGATACTTCCTAATTTCCAGGCTGAAGTAGCTAATAGAGTTGAACGTACCTGAAAAGTAAGGTGTTGCAAGGGGAGTGAGGTGAGGGAGAGAGGAACATACTTTCTCAGGTAAGAAGCTGTAGAGTAAAAAGTTATCTGTACTGGCATACTCTTTTGTGGTCTCCTTCTGCCACAGTGACTTAGCGGTTGCTGATGTCATCAGCTGTCAGTCATATCTCCAATCTTCCAAAGAGAAAGTCTTGGTATCAGCTAAACAGTTTTAGTTCCAAATAGCAATGGCTCTACTGGGAACTGTATTACTATTCTTCCCATTCACACACAAACTTCATGTTCAACAGGTATAAATTCTGCCTCTTTCCGTCCATCCCTCTGGACTACTTTTTTTTTTCCCCTCTAAGGTCTTGTTGATGCCTATATAGTTAGTATTCATGCATGTTGTTTCAATCTAAGAAAGAGTTAATGTATTTGAAAATTTGTCTATTTTTTCCAGCTAGAGAAAATGATTCAATTCAAGCTTTACTTGTTTTGGTAAACCTTTTCTCATCTCTAGTGACAGATCACAGGCAGCTTACAGAGTTGCCTTTGTATTTGTGTTATGCAGTTTTAATTACCCTGAAGTAACTGGAAGAGTATCTCCTCAATAGCACAAAACAATCATCACAATTTAGGTGGAAAGAGAGACCTACTACTCCACCTGGGCTGTCATAAATCCACGAGGCCAGATGGGACACACCTAGGGATGCTGAGGGAGCTGTCAGAGGTGACAACTGTCAACCGTCAAAGTCTTTCTGGTCAACCAGAAAGGTCCCTGAGGATTGGAGGCTTGCCAATCATAGATTCATAGAATGGCTTGGGTTGAAGGGACCGTAAGGATCATCAAGCTCCAATCCCCCTGCTACATGTGGGGCCACCAACTTCCATATCTAATACTAGACCTAGCTGCCCAGGGCCCCATCAAACCTGGCTTTGAACACCTCCAGGGACAGGGCATCCACAACCTCTCTGCACAGCCTGTTCCAGCACAGCCTGCACAGCCTGTTCCAGCATCTCACCACTCATGGCGAATGGCCTCAAGTTGCATCAGGGGAGGTTCAGGTTGGGTATTAGGAAAAATTTCATCTCCAAAAGAGTGGTCAGGTGCCGGAATATGCCTGTTGGGTCATCATCTGTGGTGATGTTCAAGAAATGTTAAGATGTAGTACTAAGGGACATGGTTTAGTGGAGAATTATTGGTGGTAGGTAGATGATTGAGCTAGTTGATCTTGGAGGTCTTTTCCAAGCGTGGTGTATCTATGACTCTGTAATTCATTGTTAGTTGGGAGAGTTTCTTTTGATAGTATTGTGACCAGCAATTGTACTTAAATAACGGATTAGAGAAGTATCTATTATTTACCACTGTTGGCCATCATTGGCATTGTGTTTTTGATGGTTTAATACTGTGCACCCCTAACTCTTCTTACTACCCTCTTTTTCCTTCTTTCACCACAGACTTTGATCTGAGTAAGTTTATCGCAGTGATGAAAATATAAATGGTCAGAAAAAGGCAATAAGAATGCAAATTCTGAAAGTTCACTTTAGGTCTCTAGTCTCAAAGATGAAATGACTGAGATCCCTAAATAGCTTTCTGCTCCAAAACACTACTGGCAAAAAAATCAGGGTCATCCTAATAATGTTCCTCATCCTGCCTCTGCCCTTCAGGCTACGTGTGTTATCCATGCATATTTAAACTGTGTATTTGGTCCTTGCATGCTTTCTGCCTCCTTGATGGGAAGATTTGCATTGCTATCTGTAATACTGTTAACCACGACACTTCTCATGTCGGTGTCCTGGGAAGACCATTAGTTGTGTCTGCAGTACTACGTGCAGGTATGCTCAGCTGAGCACACTGAGTATTGCTTGTGTGGGCCTCTGCAGCCTGAAGAAGGTCCCCAAGTGTGTGGCCTCAGTGTTTTGAAAGCACTGTATTCGTCCCTGCACCAGTCTCAAGGTGGAAACCAGTTGGAGAAGGGCCAGGTGTGACCCACTTGTGGGCCCCTCCCTTCTTTCTGAGTACGTTACAGTTGGTTATATGAGCCCTCTCCCTTCTTTTACTACTGTCTGCCTCTCACTCCTTGGAAATAGCAAAGGTTGCAACGCAGCCTGAATGCAAGCCAGGAGCCCTGCCTTGCTGTTCCTCATCCTTCCTCCCCTGGCCTTCTACCCAGAGCTGCTGGTTTGCACGGCAGAGCATTCCCCAGGAGGGCAGTGTCCCCAGGGCCTTGTGACTTTGTCTTCCGGGCCTGGCTCTTTCTTATCCCCTCTCCCACCCAGGCGAACCTGCAAGGCTGAGGGGCTGGGGGCACGCAGGGCAGACATGCACAGTCTCTCCACCCCTCGGCCTCGCTCCTGGAGCTGGGGCTGTGTACCAGCCTCACCCCCACCACCAGGTAGGTGGACACGGGTCTTTGGTGCAGGGTGAGCCCACGAGGATGGAGCTCACTGGGTTTAGGCTGGGTGGGCAGTGAGTCGGCTTCTCTGGTTTTTGGTTTTGCTGTCCTCTGCTGTGGTAAGAGTGAAAAGGAGCAGCCCTGCTTGCGCTGCCAAGTGCTGCGTGTGCCTCTCTGGTTCTGCAAGGGGTTGTGCAGATGCACTCAATTTTCTGTGCGTTAGCTGGCAGAAAGCATCTCCTGATCAACCCTTATGCTTATACTACTTAGCACTTTCTTTTACTGCTTTATGCTCACCTGCTCTGCAGGACTGCTGGAATACCTTAAGCTTCAGAGTTGAAAATAGCATTTAATTATGAAGTACTAGAGGTGAAATGGTGATTAACCAATATCTGTTGTGATCATATTGGTGCAATATCAGTACATATCTTCATAAGCTGGTTTCTCTCTCTGCTGTGATAGCAGCTTGTCACACAAAATGCTTATATCCATTAACAGAATTGCACAGTAATCATGGATGAGCACAGGAGCAGCTTGGCACTGATACGTTATCATATACAGAATTCTCCTAGAGTTCCTGAGTGATCACTAATTGTGCTGCACTTGATGAACAGTTGCCTGCTTTGCAATGCCTGTTAATTAATAGATATTTTTGGTGTGTCTTTTTCCATTTGCAGCTACAGTTTGCACATCCTGTAAATCTCTTTTGAAACATGTTGATACACTTAAAAGTCAATTATAATCTTTTTTCCCCCTCTTCAGATGACAATCAAAACAAAACCAATGAAAAGAAAGAGAAGAAGATGGTTTCTCAGAAGCCCCACGGTACCATAGAATACACTGTAAGTACTGCACTGTGGTTTGTTCATATCTGTTTTTTGAAAGTAGAATTGTTGAGGTTGACAGTGAGCCAGTGACATAAAGCAGAAAGCATAAAATGAGTACTAAATGATATGTTTGTATGTATCTCAGTAGGATTTGTTCCAGTTATTGTGTGAGGAGAGCCGGGCTTGCATCCAGAACTGCTGTTCAGCCCAGGTGCTCTGCCTTTTCTCACAGCTGCCAGTCCTGTTTTTATTTCTGCAGTATGACCCTGTAATAGGATAATTGGTTTTGTTACTTTGAAAAATACTTCCAGTGTTGCTTAGGGGCATCAAGCATGTGCTTGATCCTGAGATGACTCTGCAATCTTTCTCTAAGCTGGAGCACTGAAAGAACATTCTGCTGCTGTCACAGCTGGGAGAACTACCTCTGTGTGGAAATTCCCTGTGTGCCATCCAGGGCCCCTGAACAACACTTGCACTCGACGCACACCCAATGTGGCTGTAGAAGGCTTGTGTCCTAGCTGGGAGCAAAACAAGTGTCTGACTTACTAAGACTGCTGAAGGTGTAATGAGCTTTCCAATGTGTGTCCCCTTTCTCCATCTGCCATTCTCATTCTAATTAGGGTACTGCTGCTTTAAAGTTTTGTGACAAAACGAGTGGGGCATCTATAACATCTACATTTTTTTTTTTTGTCTATTGCAAAGTGTGAAAGAGGTGAGTTTTTTATTTTTTTTTTAATTGACTTTGGTTTATCATGTGATCTGTTAAAATGGGAGTGTGTTCTGTCATCAAATCTATTCCCTGCAGTTTTAGATGGTTACAGTCCAGCTGTTACACTGTATGTGAATGCTACCTTTATCTTAAGCTTCAACTTCTTCTTCAGGCTGGAAATCAGGACACCATAAACAGCATAGCATTGAAGTTTAACATCACTCCAAATAAGCTTGTGGAACTCAATAAGCTTTTCACACATACAATTGTTCCAGGCCAGGTAAATCTTTTATGTTTTATATACCTGAAATCAGATTATTTGCTATGCATCTGAGGCTTTTTATTGCTTTCTGCATATATTTAGGTACCTAGATGCAAGGATAATGGATAGTAATTTAAATCTCTCAAATGGCAACTACGTGGAGTTGGCGGGGGGTGTGGGGAGGTACTTTCATAATTGCCATGTCTGATTTTTGTTGTTTATTTGCTGTCACTAAAGCTTTAAGAGAACTCTGAAGCTCAAGAGGGAAATGGAGCTGTTGTAAGAGAATAGAATTCATGGAAAGCCTAGGTAAATTATATTACATGATGCATTAAAGAATTAGAGAGTTAGATACAATAATTGAAATGGCTCTTTGCCATTGTTTTGGAGATGAGTCAGTCTCCCGTAAAGTGGGAAATAAATAGACTGCTTTTGAGAGAGTCAACTAAAGGAAATGCAAATGCGAAGGCTAATACATGGCTCCTGAAGAGCAGAACTCTGAAGTATCCTGATCTGCATATGGGAAAACTGAGGCACGAAGGAATAGCGATACCAAAAAGACAAAAGCTGGGATTAAGCTAAATGATTTTGTTTCTCAACCTTTTGCACTGTTTTTCTGCTGCTAGTTTTGTGGTTGTAATTATTGCAGGAGAACATGGGATTGTAGTTTTGGAGGGAAAAAAAGATCCTCTTTGCGTGGGAAGATGTGTTATTTTCTTGGTTGTTCTACAAAACAAAACACAACTAGATTCTGTAACCAGACTGCACGTACTCCACCATCACCACTAATGTGGAAAGATTCTAGAATTTGAAGTAGTTGAGCATATTTCAATCATGAATGGTCAGTACTGAGTTGTCCTTCTAGTAGAACATTGTATTTGTAGCAAATAATTTTTTTAAAACAGTCTGAATGTTTTCACATGTTTTTGTATTTAGATTCTCTTTGTACCAGAAACAAGTGTTGCCAGGCTTCCTTCTTTCAGTCCTGGTGCTCCCATTTCTCCTTCATCATCAGATGCCGAATATGATAAACTCCCTGTAAGTCAGATATTGGTTCACACTAGTCATATGTTTACAAAACGTTTTCTAAACCTGAGATTCAGGGCTGTGTAAATAGCTGTTTTTTGAAGTTACAGTTCTGACCTTGTGCATAATGTTATTAATTACTGTTATTAATTAGTGTTAAGTAATATTTCAATGTGCTGCAGTACAAATTTTACCGCTTTACAATAATCAAAATTAAGGGTTCTGTCTGAACAGAGAAATCAAGTACAAGATCACTTGGGCCTGGAGTATATCAGAGCAGTTGGAAATAGTGCCTGGTTTCTAAAGAATAGTAAGTTGGATGTGGAGAGAGATTTACTGTTTCATCCTGGACATTTCTGTACTGCTCTGCAGTCTTTCTGCTCTGTTCTGCAACCTTAATCCTGCATGGGAATCTCTTTGCATGGAAATACTACTTTGCCAGAGCAGTCGATTTCTCGCTAGCAAGTGTACTATGATTGTACCCATATAAGACAAGACCACTGGATTTTATCTTGGTGAAAGGCCTTGCTGTAGCTGAATTTTCATTTTACTTGGAAGGGTGGTTGTACTTAGTGTTTTCAGGGAATGAGCTGTTCATCTGCTGATAATAAAGCAATTAGGCATTTCAAATTCATAACTACTTAAGAGAGAAAATGGGGATAAGCTTGGAGTGAATCATCGTGTTTAACTTTAGTCCTACTTCTCTGTGCCTTCTGCATGGGATTTATACCAGTGCCAGTGGGATGCACTGTGTGTGGAAATCTTCAGCATGGATGGGGTAGCAGGACTGACTCTCTCTTAATGAGAGTACCTCACTGAAACACAGTAGACTTACTTGACTTGACATTTCAGTTTCTTGCCTGTTATTTGGAAGAATTTTTTGTAATGTAAGATTTTTACCACATACTGCATTATGTGTGTATGTATCTACACATGCACCAGTTTTCTTCCTTTTCATAAAAAAAAATAAGAACAATGAAAACATTGGTTAAGCTTGATTCTTTAATTATTATTTTTTTTTTAGTTGTCTGAAGTTTAGAAGTAGATGATGTTGGTCCTGTTGTTCTGCACTAAGCTTTTTCTTTTTTAAGGATGCTGATTTGGCAAGAAAGGCCTTCAAACCGGTTGAGAGAGTCTTGTCTTCCACTTCAGAAGAGGATGAGCCTGTAGTTGTCAAATTTTTAAAAATGAACTGTCGTTACTTCACAGATGGTAAGGTATGTAGAACTTGGGCTCTGGTGACATTTTTTGGTTTGTTTTGTTTTTAAGATTCTTTGAATGCAAAATCTGTGTGATTAAGTGAGAGATGAGTACTGTGAGAGCCACGCATACTGTATGTTTGTAAAGAATGTAATGTTGCGTTGGCTTTATCTGTCACTGCTATGTTTATTGCTGTCATGGCAATATGTGGTATGATTTTCTTCTTCACTTTTTGCATCTGTACAATAACCACTTTATGGAGAAGCAGCTCTGCTAACCACCTTCATTCCTTTATCATGCCTTGTCCAGAAATGTCTGCTTCAGAGTGTTCTGTTAGACTACACTTCAGAGCTCAGACGAGTCAGGATTAGTTGTCCAGTTGCATCAAGTTGAGCAACAGCTTCGTAAGAGATGAGCACATGCTGTCTATCTTGTTTACAACTTCAAGCTAAATTTTAACTCCTTCCAGATCAGTGTTTCCAAATGTGACCACGCTGATTCTGCACTTACTCTAATAAAAAGGTTAATATTGCACAAGATCTTTCTTTTCTTTTCCTTGGAGCCATTCTTGTGATGTACGTGTTCTTGCTGGGATTGCAACTCTAAATTTTACAGCAGCCATTTTGGGAGAGAGGGCACAACGTTTGTGCAGTATCTTGGTCCTATTCACAAGGCCGCAATAGTTTAGCTGTCTGCTTTCTATACCTGCTGTTGTTGACTCCAATTTCAGATAGGTGTGTCTGCATGTTTGTGTTTTCAGGTTCTCTGAACTTGATAATTCTGGCGGTTCTAACCTAATCCTATGACTTTTCTAAGAATAGTTTTATGCTTCACATTTTTGATTTATTTTTGCATTAAGTGGATGTGGACTGTATTTAATCACTCGGCAATTTATGTAGTCTCCTATTTTGTAGGAAGTAGTGGAGGGCTACTTGATTTCTTACATGTAAAGTAGGGCAATACCGTTGCATTGCTGTGTGATGCTTGCTAAGTGCAAAGGACACGTACTGTTTTTTGGCTCTGGAACTGAAACAGCCATTTGCAGCCATTTGCAGTGGAATGTGTGACAGTTTGAAACATGGTCATGTGTCAGAGATAGAATGCTGGATGGTAACTGATGCAGTCTTTTATTAGATCAGTGGCTAGGTCATGTTTTAGCGAATTAAATGCATCTTCTACAATTGTGCGAAATATACTTGGATCAGTAGTACCAGGGAAGAAGCTACTTCATAATAGGTACTTATGTGTAAAAGCTTTCTGCATGTACCTTTCGGAACTCCAAATCAAGATGATTTGGAATTCAGCTTAGCACAGTAACCTTGACATTTCCATGATGAAGATTGCCTTCAGGTACACTAGTTTCATATAAATATATATGCTGTATGAGACTGGCTGTAGCTGAGATGAATTTGTTTGTTTTTAAAGTTCTCTACCCTGTTTTGTCTGAGGCCCATTAATAGTCTCTAACTCTGGCTTGTAGCAGTCAACACCAAAAGCTGAATTGTTCAGATGTTCTTCCTTGACAGACATGAATTTGACTGTCTCTAAGAAATCTTTTTCTTTACTCTGCTTATGATGTCTGACTTGATGCAATTGTAAAAATGTTTTGTTATCAAACATTGCATGACAGGGGTATAAAAAAGGCAGGAGAAAGGTTTCTTGTTTGGCTGGCTTTTTTTTTTTTTAGACTAGTAGTCAAAAACCTTGTAAGTTATGATAAGTTAATTATATTTGGTATGTTAACTCTTTGTTCTTCTACTTTAGGGTGTAGTTGGAGGAGTCATGATAGTAACTCCAAACAACATCATGTTTGATCCGCATAAATCTGATCCTCTGGTAATTGAGAACGGCTGTGAAGAATATGGGCTAATCTGCCCCATGGAGGAGGTTGTCTCTATAGCTCTCTACAATGACATCTCTCACATGAAAATTAAAGATGCACTGCCATCGTAAGACGTGTTCTTTCCTGAACTTATTTTATTAAATTTTCCCTAACAATCATGGAAAGGGGGGGGGGGGGAGGAAGGTAGGTTTAATGCAGGAGAATAAGACTAACTGGGAGAAAAATGCCAGCAAATGTATGATTCATGTATGTTATTTTCTTTACTTCTTAGTAGACTTCAGTGGCAGTAAAGAGAAATGGGTTGTGAGTGTGAGAATGCCAGCGCAAAGGAAACCAGTTAAAAAATAGTAATTAAAGCATTGGTGTTGTGCCATGGTTGGGCTCTTGCACTGTATGGTCTGTAGGAATATTTCACCAGAATTGAAAAGATTAGATTTTTGAACCATTTGATGTGTTACTGGGATAGTTCTGAGAGGGTTGGTTATGACTTCTGAAGATAACACCTTAACTGTCTCTTACAGGACTTGTAAAAATATTAATTTGTAGAATGTTTCCAGTTCAGAACCAATTCAGAAGAGTTTTGGTAGTTAGAATTTGCAACACATAACAGACTTCTGGGCCTGGAGAAGTTGTTAGTTTAATTTACATGTAGTGTAACCACTGCTTAATTTGTTCTAAGCAAAATTTTGGCCTTATGGGCAATATTTACTTTCTAAGTGAAATTCATCTATGTTTCTCTATTTTCTTAGTTTAAGATGCTTGTGTTATCTTCATTACCAGATTGCCTACTAAGTAACTTCTGAGTGATGAAAATCTTCTATTCTCATTCACCTCAGGCTTTTTAGCAGTAAGATGGAGCTTATGCAGTTTGCTGTTGTCTGCTGGTTTTAAGAATTTTCCGTTGTAAAATGTTTTAAATGTCTTGCATTAAAAATAAATCAGTGGGAGTCTGCATTCAAATGGTATAACTTAGTGCTGGATAAAAGAAAAAAAATGAACTGTTGCCTGTTATGTTTGCGGAAAACATATTTAAACAGCATGTATCTTATCTGTGATTGCTTTCTTCTCAAAAATGCATTTTTACTGACTTGGGGAGCATGAAAAACATTGAACTACCAATGAGCAGAGCCTGACAATTCTCAAGTGTGGAAAATAGTAATACTAGTATGATAAATGAAATTCCAGTAGCTAAATACATGTCCATTTTTTTTGGTTACCGAGCTTCTGATAATTTGTACGTTTTTAGTATGTGTGCCATTTCTTCACCTGTGTCACACAGTCTGCAAAGTATTCTTCTCATTTTAGTTTGGTATTTTCCTTTCCACATTTTTTTTTAATTTGAACTCATTCATTTCTACTGGTGTATGTTTATTTTGGAGAAAGTAATTTTTAGTTGAGTTTCAAAACTTAAGTTGATGTATTATTCATTTTTTTAAATTTTTTTTTCTGTTTCCATTTTGCTTTTAACATCCTATGTACATCCATCATTTTACCTGGCAGTGACATACCAAAGGATCTTTGTCCTCTGTACAGGCCAGGAGAATGGGAAGACCTTTCCTCTGAGAAAGATATCAATCCTTTCAGCAAATTCAAGTCCATTAGCAAGGAAAAGAGGCAACAGAACGGTGATTCACCCAATGTTCCAGGTGCTAAACAGATAAATCCTTCAGATAAAGAAAAGTCTGCTGATTTTGAAGTTCTTCAGTCATCTGAGAGTACGGGCTCAATTAAATCAAAGTCACTGGAGTTTTATAATAATATCACTGCCACTGAACATTTGGAAAAGTTTGCTGCAGATCCACATGTCAAGGAGCCTTCTGAAGAAAAAAGTGTTTCAGACATCAGAACCAAAGAAGACTCCTTTTCAGGAGGAGGAGGGGATGATTTCATTGATCTGGGAAAGGTGCCATCTCCTGTGGATAGAGGGTTGGACAGGAAAATCTCATTAATGGAAGACTTGTTGGCTGACCCCAGGGAGTTGGGGAGAACGAAGCAGCAGGTAACCAAACCCACTGCAGAAGTCCAGGAGCACTTCACAGTTGATTCCTTGGAAAAAAAGGACAGTGTTGAACCTAAAGCTGATTTAGACTTAGAGCTATGTGAAAAACAAGATGTTATTCCAGAAGTAAACAAATGTGTCAGTTCCCCAACAGGTAAGGTGGAGACTGCATTGGACACTAAGAAAGAGTTAGAGAAAGATAAACTTATAGAATTTTATCTCAATAAAGATGGGAGTGGGTCTCAGTCATCTGAAGACTTGTACAAGGCTGAAATCCAGAAAGGTGAAAACAATAAAGCAATTGGTATAGACCTTACACTTAGCTGTTCAAAGTCCCAAGCTGATGAAGTCCATACAGTTAAAAGTATGGAGCTTGATTCCTGCTGTGTTGGAAGGAAAGCACCTTCATTAGAAAGCAGCGCAGCAGCAGCAGAGGAAAAGGATCTCAAAGAGTCTCTGGACTCTTCATTAGTACCAGCTATAGACAAGACCTGTCAAGAAGCACAGTTAGACAATCAATCAGAGGTCAGACTGTGGCTGCTGCAGAAAATTCAAGTGCCAATTGAAGGTAGGTTTCTGGTTATCCTTGTTTCCTCTGAGACTTGGACAGCATTATGACGGTAACCTTTGCATTGATATGTTTCTGCTTTGAATTTCCTCTTTATATATATAATGCTTGGTCTCTTTTTTTTTTAACTGCTGTATATTATAATTGAATATTTTATGATATTTAGAAGAAAAAATGTACCTTTAGGCTCCCTATGTTTCTAGTTTAATAAGTAGCTCACATGCTCATTCCATATTCAGTGATTACTGTTTATATAAACCTAATGTCATGTAAGCTTTGCTGCTGTTTACTGGCTTTAAGAACAGTAAAATGTTATCCAGATGGAATATTGAGAAGGACATATCATGACATAGGAATTGTCACTGCTTATCAATAAATTCTGCTTCAGTGAAGTTAGTCAACTTATTTCTAATAGAATCTGAAGTATTGCATTGTTATAAAGTAATCCTGACACACTATCTTTCTGGTATCTTTGCTATGGAAGCCTCTAGGGAAGTGATAAATAGGAGTATATGTATAGTCTTACTGATCCTTTTGTTTTAATTAGTGATTGGTTTGTTGTGAATAAAATTCAAGAAACAAAATGAAATCTTACTTTAAGTAGCATGTTCACAGATTGCTATTTCTACTGCTACTCGGGACATGTGAGCATGAGTCCATCCCAGAGTTTTAGGTTAATGAGCTAATGGGCATAATTCCTTGATTCGTATGAGATAGCGGAGGGCAATTCAAGTGGAAATCTTTATTTTAAAAACAGTTGCTCTTAAAATAATTTTTCTTTTCCGTGTCTTAATAGTTGTACTTGGTGATTGTTCTCATCACCAAAAAACAATAGAACATGGCTGTAACAACTTCAGTGTGGTTGAGGGTATCATTTAATAAACAACTTTTTTTTTATTGTGTCAAATTGGCAATTTAAGCAACTATTACACTTAACCTGTCCCATACGGACAAAGGATTTTGATCTGGCTATCTGACCGTTATGGCTGAAGATCTGATTGGGCTTGGTGTGTGTGAAGTTACACTCTGCTGCGATTGGTTTCCTGGAATCATTCAAACACTGGGATAGGAATGAGGGATCTAGCCAGAGACAAGACAGCAACTGCATTACCCTTTGCCTGTGGTGAGGTTTGCTGGGCTGGCTATGGTGACGGAGGTAGTCAAGGTCTCCCACTGTGCCCCCTTCCTTACCTGCTTCATGTCAGTTTATAGCCAGTCCATTCATCTTAATGATTTAATTTACAGTGCTACTGTACTCAACTCTACAATTGGGGAGGATTCAGTCCTGTTCAAATGGAAATAAGTAACCACAGTTTAGAATGAGCAAGGATTTATTAAAGCAATTTGGCTATTAAATGACATGTTAGGTTTAATTCAATATATGATAATCTGTAGTATTCTTTTGTATAAGGTTATCGATCTCTGTGCCAATATTTTTATCAATTGCAGTATTTGTACTGTCTTGTAAACAGCTCATCTCTTCTGTCTCTTGTTCAGATATGCTTCCTTCAAAAGAGGAGAAGAGCAAGACTCCTCCAATGTTTCTGTGCATTAAAGTAGGCAAACCCATGAGAAAGTCTTTTGCGTCTCAGAGCACCACCGTGTCTCAACAGTACAGTAAAAAGATAAAGCAACCAGAGTACTGGTTTGCTGTTCCCCGGGAAAGGTAAGCTGCAGCATGTAGTATGAAAACATATCTGTCTCTTAATTTTTAAAGGTGTAGTACTTTCTGGACTTGAATTTGACTTTCGCTTTGTGGCCTAAGGTATAAAATGCAGCAAGAATGCTGAAACGTGGAGGGAGGGATCCTCATTTTATTGCATGCCAGAGATATAAAGGAACGTGAAGTTCCCAGTGAGAAAGAGGGCATTGAGTGCAATGTGAAGGTTGGAAAGGAATATACATGCTCATGATAAAAGCACTTGGGGATCGTCTGGGGAGTGAGGAAATGGGGAACAGTGGAGCAGTTGCAAGAGTCAATGAATGCACTGAAGTGCCAGCGTTAAAAGAAGGTACTTCATGTGAGCAAAGTACATAGAAGTTTCTCTCTTTTCTAACTAAATGGGTGTGACTGCTTCTGCCTTCAGACACATCAAATAAAACATCCCTTTGTGACAAAATCTACTTATGCTCTATGTGCCCTTATGTAAAACAAGTAGTACTGTAGGGAAAAAAGAAGTTAAGGCCTGTGGTTTTCCATATAGATCATTTTTCCTTGATTATGGGGAATCAAATTGCTAGTCTTCCTCTAGCTGGAAGGAAGGTAGAGCAGCTCTCAGGTCTGCTGAACCAACAGAGGGAAATCAGTGATCACACTTCTGGTGAATTAGATGCTAGGATGAAAGAATTTGAATTTGTGATATGCAGTCAATTTTTTTTTAATATTTTTTTCTGAATATCTTCAGATTTGTAGTGTGTGTATTAATTTAAGTGTTTATTTCATATATATTAAAAATGAGTGTTTTAAGCAGACTAGTAGTGTGGAAGTTGCTGACATAGGGAGGAGGGGGAGAGGTTTAATCCATCTGGAATGTGGCCATTGGGAGTGTTGCTGAAGGTAGCTTTGGGCTTGCTTGCTATCTGCTGGTACTCAGCTCCTTAGGGATTTCAGAAGCGTGGGTTTAGAAAATTCTAGTTTGGATTGTGAGTAACTACTTTGAGGAGTTGAAGGGATGCTGTAATATAATACAAGGTCAGTTATTGCTTTGGAGATAGTTTGTCTAATGTTGAAAACTGAGCTAATGTAATCTTTTATCCTCTGTAACAGCCAAATCTTAAACTTCCTAACACACTTTCAAAAAGGCATCTCTATTTGTCATTTTATAAACATAAATTTTCAGGTTATCAAGGGGATCTAATTCATATATAAACATTGATAACTGGTTTATACTTCAGTCTTCAGAATGGTAAAAGTCATTTCTGGAATGAGCTGTTGCAGTATTTGGCCATGTTGGCTGAAAAGACAAATCTTTACTGTCACAGCTGCTGCTTGGATCTGCAAAACTAGAGGTGAAAGCATTAAGATTGAGTCATTCTTGTGCTTTTTATACATGACTGTTTTAACACCACATCGGTGCTTAAAAGGTTGCACCGTACTTGGGACAAAAATTAAGTGATTTCCTGCATTGTTTTAATGCATGAGATACATTTGCCTAACAAGTTAGTGTTTTCTTTAAAGCCTCAGATGCATCCTAAAGCAAAATAGGGCTTCCTATTCACTCATGGCACAGTCTGTGCTAGTATTACATAGTGTTTACTTGGTGCTGTATCTTGAGAGAATCATGTAGAATAGATCATTTGGGACAGATCTGCAATGTATTTTTTGATACAACATATCAAAATAACGTAATAAATACAGTTCAGTATGCAGAGTATAGTTATGTATGAAAATATCACAAAGTTCCTTTCTTGTCTTATTGGCCTGGAAGCAACATAAATAAAACATTGTCTATTTACCATGGTCGCTGTAGTTTGTGCAGTGTTTTCATATTTTGTAGGAATTTAAAAAAAAAAAAAAGATTGTGAAGAAATTAGCATGCATATCAGTAACCACTACTTAAGTTAAATCTGATCTTCATTTAATTGTGTTTTTCTATGACCTGTTACTGTTTGCTGTTAAAATAACTTCTGTAATCAGTTGCGAAAATGGCTCCATTTTCACCCTGAGCCCCATAATCTGCTGTTCCCAGCAGAGTTGCTGCTCCTTGTGTAAACAGTCTGTGGCTTTTGTGTCCTTGACAGGTTTTGGTAAAGCTGTGTGGTGGGGGGTGAAGGACACAAGGTAATTGCGTTGGTTTGCTTTTCTTTGTGTTTTGTGTTCTATGACAGCCTCCCGAAATATTATTAATACACAGAAAAATGTTAGGCTGGTATCCTTTATAAAGGGTGGTAGAAAATCTTAAATCTTGTTTTTCTTTTGCCTGCTGTTCTATTTCTACTCTGATATGTGACTTCACAGGGCACTGAAAGCAGTCCAGTGTGTCACTCGTGACCCTGAGCAACACCGCTGCATTAATCAGTGGCTCTGGGACTGCTCTCTGCAGCTCTCCCTAATCACAGAGGCATTTGCCTTAGCACGTAATGTAGGAGATGGAAATCTCTAGTTGCCTTACATAAAGATTACCCAGACTCCGGCAGCTTCTCATCACATTAACTGTTCCTCTGAGCAGGGGGGCACTCACTTGTGCTTTTGGACAGTAATGAGGAGATCGATTCTTTTGCTGAGAAGTCTTGCAATGGGTATAGCTTATGGTGTTAGAGGGTAAGTGTGTGTGCTCTTATGGTTTATTTAAATAGATATTTAAATAGAATGTAGATTTTTCTAGCTTACTAGATTTTGAGCAGTAGTGGCAGGTGACTAATTTGGTAACTCAAAGATTTCCTCAAGCTTTTCCAAAGGAAGATGTATTGTGCTGGGAAAAAGATAGCTACATGGAATTTCTTCCTTTACAAACTTGCATCCTAACAAATGATTTCCTCATTTTAGCATTGTAAAGCTCCTCTGGTAGGTAGTAAGTCTTTCAAATCATATTAGAATCGTTTGAGTTGCAAGGGACCCTGAAAGGTCATCTAGTCCAGCTCCTCTGCAATGAACAGGGACAGCTATAGCTAGATCAGGGTGCCCAGTCCCATTCCTTGAATGTCTCCAGGGCCAGGTCATCCACCACATCTCTGGACAGCCTGTTCCAGTGCCTCGTGACCCTTATTGTAAGGGGTTGGGAAATCTTTCTTATATCCAACCTAAATTTATCCTCTTTAAGCTTGAAGTCGTTTCCCCTTGTCCTGTTGCCACAGACTCTGCTAAAGAGTCTGTCCCCTTCTTTCTTATAGCCTCCCTTTAAATACTGAAAGGCAGCTATTGTGTTTCCCCAAAGCCTTCTCTTCTCCAGGCCAAGAAGCCCCAGCTCTCTCAGCCTGCCCTTGCAGGAGAGGTGTTCCATCCCTTGGATCCTTTTTGTGCTCCTCCTCTGGACACGCTCCAACAGGTCTGTGTCTCTCCTGTACTGAGGACTCCACATCTGAGTGCAGTACTCCAGGTAAAGCCTCACCAGTGCAGAGTAGAGGAGCAGGATCGCCTCCCTCAACCTGCTGGCCACACTTGTTTTGATGCAGCCCAGGATACTATTGCCTTTCTGGGCTGCAAGGGCACATTGCTGGCTCCTGTTCAGCTTCCCCTCCATAAGTTACCCTCAGGTCTTTTTCAGCAGGGCTGCACCAACACTTTCATCTTCCAGCTTGTATTGATAGTGTGAGTTGCAACAACCCAGGTGCAAGACCTTGCACTTACAGGGTTTGAGCCTCATTTCACTTTTTGAAAATTCATTTTTTGTCTTAGCTTCCTGCCTCCTTGATTTTTATAGATTATTGTCTTTTTATGTTATCTTGGAAATCTTATGAAAGCCATGTACTAGTGCTACCTATCTAATCTCTGTCATCAAAACAAGGATCTCATCTAAACTGCTTTGTTTTGAGATTCCCATTCTGATTAATGAATGGATATTTCAGCTATTCCATTATATTGAGGACATTGCAATAACAGCAGTTATATATTTCACTACCACTGTTCTTGTACAGTTTTATTCACTTAATGCTAGTTTTCTCCCTGTCTTTGAGAGTTGCCCCAGTATTTTAGGTTTTACTGAAGTTGTCATTATCTACTCAGACTTAATTCCCAGCTCTCAAAGCTTTTAGACATAGACTACATGTGTAGGGATAACTTAAAACCAACTCACTGAAATATCTTCTCTTTAATATAATTCTTAGCTGCTATACAAACATGAAATATCTCATCATCACCATTATTGAAGACTTTCAGATAGTAGTTGTTTAGGTATAAGATAGAAGTATTTATTGAGCAATTTTCCTCTTTCAAATGTCTACTGGTAACTTAAGACATTACTCTTCTTAAGGAGTATAGCCAATACAATTTTTAGGAATCAGGCTGCTCTGTGAAGTGCTTAAAAATCTCTAATAGTTCTAGATTTGCTGTCCTGATTTTGAAGTAATGTTCTTTATTCTCTAAAATAAGTCTACTGAGTTCATATTCTTCACTGTAAACTTTTTGTTTTACATTTGTTCCTATATGTATTCAATACTACAAATATATTTGTAAGATTATTCAGTTTCCTTTTAACTTATCTGCAGCCAAGGGTGTTTTTTCCCACCTTTTCTCCCCTTTCTTTAATTGGTGTTTCATTTTTCATTTTTTTTATTCCCTGGACTTTAAAAAAAATAAATTATTCAAGTTACCGCTGTTGGTCCTTTCCAAACAGTTTGCTTTATTGATTTTTTTCTTTTTTTTTTTTCTGTTAGTACATGATACAATCATAAGCATGTGATCACCAAAACATCTACTGACATCTGGGGATACATTCTTTTGCAGCTGTCAGATTGGCTGTAAGAGAGTTCCTCAAGCAATGATATTTCAATCTAAAAATTGTCTTCAGTTCTTCTGGCCATAATGTCACGTTATGAACAGAGAAGGGATGCTCTGCATCTCCTTTCAGAGTTACCTCACTTCTGCAGTGTATTTTATGCTGCTTCTTAAATCTGGAGTGTCTGGATTTACTTAGCATTTGCCCATGTGGAGGAAAACTTATTTATAGATTACTTAAAGAAACTGAGCTTATACAGGACCATGGGGCCTGACAGGAAATACTCTGAATATACTGAGGCAGCTGGTTGATATTATTGCAAGCCTGCTTTCTGTCTTCCTTTGAAAGGTAATGATAATTGGAAAAGATCCCTAATAACTGGAAAGATAATTACTGCAACAATCTTCATAAAAATCAAGAAGAATCTCTGGGAGCATGAGCCAGTTGGCTTCACTTCAGCACTTGGGGCCATTATGATGCAGGTCTTAATGGAAGCCATTTCCAGGCATGCGGAGGTCAAGAAGTGATCAGAAACAGCTGTTATAAATTTGCCAAAGACAAACCACGTAGCTTTTCAGTCTTGAGACATTAAGCTTTGAGAAGGAAAAGATAACAAGAGGTGTTGTTAACCATGCCCTCAGTAAGAGTTTCACTACAGTCTCCTATAGTATCGTTACAGTTAAACTAGAGAAAAGAAGTCTAGAGAGATAGAAAACAAGATAGGTGAAAAATTGGACTGTTCTACTCAGAGCTGATAGCTAGTCTAAATGGTAATCAAGTATGAGTGGTATTCCTTAGCAATTAATGTCTGCTTTCTTGATAAGACAAGGGGATAGAGTGCATCCTTGCCACTTTGGAAGATGACACCAAATCTAGGGAGTGATGATACAATTGGAGAGCAGAGCTGCCGTTCAGAGGAACCTCAACAAGCAGGTGCAGTGGGCTGACAGAAGTGTCCAGAAGTTCAAATGCAAGGTTTTATGCTGCAGGTAGAACAGCCTCTCTGAGAATCTGAGGACAGATGACCTGGGGAGTGGTTCTACAGAAAAGGAGATGAAAAAATTGAGATTAAACTCAACGTAAATCAGCCAGTATCTTTTTTTGAGGTAATGAATGCTTTCCTTCTTGCAGGCCCACATAATGGAAGAACATGGTAAGCAGTTTGGAAGTGATTATTCTCTTTTTTAAAAGATTGATCCAGATCCTTTGCAGATGATATGCTGCATACATCGGGGGAAAATTCTGATTAGATGCAAGAGGGAAAAAAAATGACATTGTTTGTATGTGGAAGAAATTGCACAGAGAGGCTGTGGAATCTGTTGGAGATTTTCAACACTGCAGATGGACAAGTCTGAGCAGTCTGCAGAAACTTGGGAATTAGCTCTACTTTGAGCAGAAGGTAGATGAGATGTTCTCCAAGGGTGCCTTACGACTTAAATTTGTTCTGTGTTTCTGAGATAGAGTATACGGCTCTCCTCTGCCCATCTACAAGAAAGTACTTTCAGATTGGTCTTGGCCAGATAACAGCAGCTTCTAGTTTTATTGTTCTTATGTAGGGATTTGTAGGAATTAAGTAGGTTAGCTTTACAGACTAGGCCTACTGCACATAAAATGCACAGTGCTTGAGCTAAACATCGCTTCCAATTAAAACTCAAATTAGTTAGTGAGAAGGTTATCTTACTGCTCTTTCTGAGGCATCTGTGAAGCAAGCTGAGAGGAATGGGGCATACTGTGTCAGCTATCGATGTGGGAAAAATGCAATTAGGGGAAAAGATCATATCTAAAATTAGACGAGACAACTTTCAGAAATATGTTCCGCAGTTCACAAATTTTAGATCTATGCAAGCATGTAAGCAGTCACATGGCTTCTCACAAAGAAAGGGGAACCCTTAACACTGTGGAGTGTGACCCTCTTCCAGCGATTACTGGCTAGAGTAATCCTGAAGGCTGATTCATTGTGCGCTGCTACCTTGATCTCTCTCTCTCTTGCTGCAGAGTTATGAACAACAGATGAATTTTTAACTTTTTATGTTGATGCTAGCTTTGTTGCTTATTTGTGGCAAGAGGGGGCTGTTGATGCTATAGAAAGTAGTGCTGGGTAGAACTGCGTGTTGTTGTATTCTTTTAAAATGTTTCACAGATACAGTTCTTTTGATAACAAAATACTTAAATTCAACTCTGTCATCTAGTAGCCATGCACTATGGAAATGTTTTGTGAATGTGCAAAGAAGGGGAAAAACTAATTTGTTTCCTTTTTCACGATTGGGACATGAAGCAGAAATGTCAACATTTTATACTTTCTGGGGGTAGTGGAAATTGGAACCAAATTTCATACGGTCTAAGTGAGTCAAGCCCCACAAATATTTTACTTCAGTTAGTAATTAATGTGGCTATCATGAGCAGACAACAATTTTAGAACTATCAGTTTCTGCACTTACAACTGACAGCAGGCTGTGGCTCTTACTGGTAGAAACGTAGAACAAAAAACATAGACTCAGTTGTAAAAATCTGTGGAATTACATTTATGAACAGAATCCAAAACTGCAAGAATCCAGGTATTTAAGGTTATTCATATTATGATAATTTTGCATATGCTGAAAGTGCAAGTAACTAGGTATCTAGGATTCAATAGGATTTTAATTCTTTTGTATTGATTTAGGAATCGCCAGAGGAATCTCTCTGGTGAATAACTGAAGAAAGATTCAGTGTCCTAAGTACTTATTATCTGTCTGCCTGCCCTCTTTAATTACGGTTTGATTTCTGCTGTCCATTCAGTTTCTTGGACAGTGGATCCACTAACATATTCCTGTTTGGTTCTGCGTATGTTCATTTTAATTTTGATCTTCAGAGCTATCGGGATTAAAGGGATATGCTACATAAATTATTTCATTATGATTTTTGCCTCTGTTCATTATGGATATTGTCAAACATCTCTATAAAGAAAATGTACTCATGCTGCTGATATCATTGATAGAGCTGTCAGTAACTGCTCCTTTTCCTTACTGTGACGGGGTGAAGAATTCTTTTGTGATTAGTCTCTGTAAATTTTAGAGGGCAGCTAGAAATGCCGTGTAGAATTTGTTAGTGATGCTTAATGGCTTGTTTTACTTATAAGGTCAAACTAATTGAAATGAGATGGTAATGTTTCTCTTTTTCTTCCTTTCTCTTGGATTTAACTTCAAATTTAAACTTCATTTAACTGTGAAGCATGTTTCTAATACCAAACAGTTGGTGGTTTTAATATGAATTGTATGGGACTAGATGAGCCACTTAGTCTTTCCATAATGCTCTGTTTGTGTGTATAGCAAAAGGAGAAAAAAATGTATGACAGGGAGGGAAAGCAGAGAAACCTTGAAGTACTTCATGTTACTGGGTGGAAGGAGCTACTGCTGTGTGTGGTGTGTGAGAATGGAAGTATGTGAGTACCCCGTGCATGTGGTTATCCCCTCTTTGTCCCTGGATGAGATCTCTGTACTAAGTGATACTGCCATATTCATGGGTCACTGAAAATGGTTGTTTCTTCCTTTTCTGTTTACAGGGTGGATCACTTGTACACATTTTTTGTTCAGTGGTCACCAGAAATATATGGGAAAGATGCCAAAGAGCAAGGTTTTGTTGTGGTAGAAAAGGAGGAGCTTGACATGATAGACAACTTCTTCAGTGAGCCCACTACTAAAAGCTGGGAGGTGGGTGCTTTCTGCCACTTTATCAACCATCTATGTATCAATTGTGCATGCCCTGTTAAGTCTCAGCACTTGCTCTTTTGACAATTTTTACATTTCTTTTTATAATGTTTTCTGCTTCACATAGGAACTCTTTCGAGACTTGCAGCGGTCACATAAATGTACTCATCTTCTTTCAGTATTTTTATTTTTCTTCCCAGAAACTGCAGGCAAACAGCTAAACAGTTTTCTGATTTGCCACCAGTACATACTGTGCACGTATTTTGACAAATGTAATATCAGCTGTCAGCATTGCTAAATTTATATTGTATTTATAAACTATTAATAAATTCTCCCCAAAGCACATGTACCTGTGAACACCAGCACAGACTCCTATGCTCTCACTGAAATGGATTAGTGTGAGATACTCTCATACCAGACAGATCTTCACTTCTGAGTTGCGCATAGAAGTTTAAATGGTAGTTGAGAGATGGATAGGTTTTATAGTCAGACTTGTTCATCCAGGGACTTTTGCATTCTGTTTTAACTACTTGGTGCTCCTGTCTTTATTATCTGTGTTTCATGCATATCAAACTAGTTTCTAAGGAAAATAAGTTTGTGTTATTTTTCCAATTATATCTATGAATCCCGAAGCACTTGTATTGTAACATGTGATAAATTAACAAATAGATAATTTCCTGACTGGGAAGTAACTTAGTTGTGATCATTTGTCTTAAACTTGTTAAAAAAAAAAAAATTTGACTGCCCTGTTTTTTAAACATTTCTACTTTCAAATTGAAGTATGTTCAGAATTAGAGCTTGGGAATTGAACTTGTCATTTGCAATGTAGCAGTTACCTCTGATTGTAAATAGCTTTTATTGTTAAAAGTTTTGTTGTCTCATGATGCTGGTGCTTTGTGAACTGCAGCACTGGGTGGGGTGGGGGGGGGGGGGGGGGAACGTTTTCAGTCCTTGTTTTTAACTTGTTTTTCTCAGAGCTGAGTGCAGTCCTATTTTACACTTCATTTCATTCTTCAGTTGCTATTTGCATTTTCCCAAATCCAAAATGAAGGAGTGGGGCCAATGATCCAAAGAACAGAGTTGGGAAAGATCCAGCCGCGCTGGGAACTTCTTTCATTGTTTTGTTTAAATATGTATTGGGAGAAGAATTAGCTGGAAACAGTTTTAAGGTGTGTCTCTATTGTTTGTAATATATTCAGGCTTCACAGATTTAAAGTAGGTCTGCCAGGAAATATCCATTGAAAGTCCAAATTTGGGCATGACTATTGTGAAACTACCACTCTCCCTTCTGGGGAAACAGAAACTGGAATTGTGCAGAAGCATATAAGCAATTTTATCAGTGTGCCATGAGGAGAGGCTGTCTGTCACGCTTGTGGGCAGGAACTCTTGCCACTGGAACACTGAAGTACACTAGATACTGCAAATTAATTTTAATAGATGATGAAAAGGCAAAAGATGCCACTGAATATTCAGATTCTTTACTGTGCCAAACCTGACCAGGAGGAACCTTTTGTGAAGGTATGTTGAACTGTGTTCCTATTTGAACAGCATAGATCTGATACAGTACTACTTCTGTGCTAGGGAAAAGTACCCTGTTCTCAGATGAATTTTAAAACAGAGTATTTCCACCTCAGGTAGCTTGTTTTCTCTTTCCCATAACATCACTGAAAAATACTGTAGATACAGTTTCTGTGGCTGTTCATTTTTTTCATCTGTTTTTGGTTTTGTGTGATCTGTAAATATCTGATTTGACATCTCAGGTTTTTTTTTTTCAATTTTTGAAATGGAAGTTTCTTCAAATATATGCTTCAATTCAGTGGAAAGAGCAGCACTTGTAGACTAGGACCCTGGAGTGAAGATGTTTTTAGTGTGTTTGAAGTTTATTGCGATGTTAGTAGTTCTTCTGCAGTTGCCTATGACTGCAAGTTTGGTTGTATTTTGCTACAGATGCATGCTGGTGGTTGATTTATTTGGTACTTCTCCCCTCTCTCCCTTCCTGGAAAGCCTAAAGAATAACACTTATAATAAAAGTTCAGGTACTTCTGCTTTAAAATGAAACAGATGTTCATTCAGGTTAAAAAATTTATATTAATAATAATGGTCTGGGTAGGGAATACAAACATTTAAGAGGCAGAAAAAGAGCAGGAATAAAAGCAGAAAGATCATTTTCCTTTAACAGTTTGAGGAGGTAGTTGTTTTGTCTTTCATTTATTTATTTTTAAATTGGTTTAATTTTGCAGTTCAAACCCTCACTGAAACTGGACACATGAAAAAATGTCTAACACAGAATTTCCTCCAGTGTCTGGATCCCCCTAAGCCTGGGTCGGGATGCAGCTGCACTTGAATACCACTGGCAGAAATATCTGTACTGCCTGGCTTTGCTGGGGCATGGATCATTCATCCTGCAGGCTGGATTTCTGCCCTGCCCCCCACTGCAGGTGCTGGTGCATAATTTCCCTGGCTCCCTGCTTAGGGTGCTGCTGTCAGCACTGCTCCAGGTGCTTGTGGATGGACATGGGGTAGATGGGGGCGAGCACAGCAGAGGCCTCGCTCCTGTCCCACTGGAGATGCTGGCGTGTGATGCATGACTGGCTTCAGTAGGGCTTTATCCTTCACAGGTAGAGCTCCTCACCAGTCCTGGTTTTTATGGAAAGTTCCTTCTTCACTTTGGTGAGGCTAAACCTCCACCTGGAGTCTGTCCAGTAAATTTCTTGCCTGTGGAGCAGGCGTGTATAGGACCTCCAGGTGTATTTTGGCTGCTGATGGCTCCTGCAAGTTGAAGCAGCAGTTATGAAAGTGTGGGGGAGTTGTTCAAACTCAACCAGTGTATTCTGTGAAAGACATTCAGAAGCTGCATTTGTAGGAGGGTGTGTGGAAGCTGTGCAGTAACATTTTGAGATTGCTCTTCTGAGATAAGACTGCTGTGGCATTAAGCTCATAGAAAGATGTTGATTTAAAGTTTCCTAGCTTTTGTAGCTGGGCCTCTTTCTTTCCCCTTTTCTTTCTCAACATCCCCATCTCTAAGCCCTTGCTGCTGTTTCCTGTTTGCCATGGTCGTATAGAGCCCTAATCCCAAGTACAGCCCTGCTGCTGTGTTCAATGTGCCTCCTCTCACCTCAGCTGGCTGAGCACTGTGCCTGAGGTGCCCAGAGGTGTACTGAAGAGTCTGCAGCTTCCTTCCAACCTTGCGCCCCATTTTGGCTCCCACTGCCTGCCCAGACTGCACGTGGTATCCTCTGTCTCTCTTGGCATGCTGTAGGCTGCTGAGCACTTCTATACACAGGTGTGAAATATATGGACTTGCATTCTCACTTTGTTTTCGACTTTGTCAGAAAAGGAAGTGTGACCTGCCTGTAATTGTTGGAGAAAAGTCTGTGCTTCATTTAACAAGCATTCAAATTCAAACCTGACTTTGAAGTATAAGTATTGGCTCACCTTTTAAAATATTGTATGTTCTCCATAGAAATTCTTCAGAAAATGAATAAATAGAAGTTTTCAAAGAGCAGTTTATCTTTTCTAATAGTATTTTCAAGAACTTGCGTAAACTGAGTGCTCAAATTCTTACTTGGTGCATCTCTTTCATGATACAGCTGCAAAATCTATTTCAGTTGATTTACATTTGTAGTTTTGTTATATCGTTCCTGTTTGAGTTTGCATATACAAAAGCAGAAAGCATCAGTAACAGAACAACACCTCCCCCTGCCACACACACACATACACACCACACAGAAGAAAGGGATTGTTTTATAAAAAAGGACAAGTAAAGCTTTGAACCTTTTCATATTCGTATGCGTTAGCACCTAAGAAAATAATACACTAATTATACTATTTTTATAAGTATTCTATACTATATAGTAACCTTACTGCATGAGAGAAAATGAAGAAGCTTGTGCCTACCTCCTTTAAATTCCTGTAAAGTGAAGCTTTGTGTGGGATGGCATAGAAATAAGTCAGTGCACTTTCATCTTTTGACTCGAGACCACACATGTCTGACAACGACCATGTGATGTCACCTGCTCACATCAGTGTTTATTAATTCCAAAGGACCCAGCAGCAGTGGAAGGCCATGGGGGTTTGAAAACATTCAGACCGTGCTGTCCATGCAGTCTCAGGCCTCGCCATTTGAGAATTACCCTATTAGTGGGCTGCCTTTGCTTTGATGTAACCATTCCATACGGTGGTTTTGCTTCATGCAGTATGGCACATGATGACTATATTGCTTTAAATGAATTTGCTTCCATAGAGGACTGGCAGCATAAGAACTGTGCTTTAGGTTTGACACTTGTTCTCTTGCTTCAGATCATTACTGTAGAAGAAGCAAAGCGGCGGAAGAGTGTTTGCAGTTACTATGGAGAAGAAGATGATGATGATGCTTTACCTGTCTTAAAACATCACAGTGCACTTCTGGAAAATATGCACATAGAGCAGGTATGACTGGAAAAAAAAAAAAAATCTAGTTTCCTTATTAGTTCTGTTAAGTGTGGGGTGTTCTGCTGCCTGTGATGTAACTGGTTGAATGCCTAACCATTTATCCCTGTTCACTGCCCAGCTTGCCCGGCGCTTGCCTGCAAGAGTGCAGGGCTACCCGTGGCAGCTCGCATATAGCACTCTGGAGCACGGGACTAGCCTGAAGACTCTGTACCGCAAATCAGCATCTCTGGACAGTCCAGTTCTCCTTGTCATCAAGGATATGGACAATGAGGTGAGGAGCATTTGTTGTGCAGGGGTTGGACTGAAGATAAATGTGTCATTAGGAAGTACTAATCATACCGTGAAGTGATATCACACCACAATAAAACACTGCTGATTTCTTTTATTCTATTTGTATTTTGTAGTTCTTAAACTAAACTTTCAGGCAGGAAAGTACATATGCACTAATAGAAATAAAACTACATATTTTCTTCATTACAATGAGTGTTCCTTTTAACATTGGCCGTGGACATTGCAAATAACACCTTTATGGTGATGTACTTAGTACTCAGCAGCTCCTGGAGTCATCATTCCTGTTGTCATTTTTGCTTTATGTTGAAAGACAGAAAAAATTTGCAGGAATACTTGCTCAGCTGGTGTATTTCACCAGTTAGTTCTTTTAACATGGAACACCAGCTCAGAAAGTATTTTGAAAAATGTTTTTTGTTTCCTCTTGAATTTTATGTTCTCAAAAGTAGTTTTATCCTTTTATTCTGACAGATTTTTGGAGCATATGCTACACATCCCTTCAGGTTTAGTGACCATTACTATGGCACTGGTGAAACATTCCTCTACACATTCAGTCCAAATTTCAAGGTAAGGTGGTGTTCTCTTCCTCATATAAGATTTCTGGATTCCACTTCTGAAACATTTATGAGGAAACTTTTACAGAGACTGCATTTTTTGGGGGGGGGGGGAGTTGGGAGGGAAGATTGGATCAAAATAATCTTTAAGGTCCCCTGCAACCTATGGCATTCTGTGATTTTTTAGAAGCTGTTGGTGAATGCAGCTGATCGCTTGTCTCAGCAAACACTTTCAGAAAAACAGGCTATATTTGAATTATTTGAAGTGAGGGTAAGCAGTGATTTCAAGTTTCAAGCTGATTGAGGGAAGGAAGCAAAGGCTAGTAAGGAGTAAACTATCAGAGGCTCACCTTGGAAGTTAATGAATGTCAAGAGTAGCATATAATTTCGCATATACTTAGGATAATAATGACATTAAATTAGAGACAGAAGTGCCACTGGAAAACCCCTTGATGTCCATAGCTTGTGTATTTTTCAGTATAGAATGCATTGGCCTTTTTCTTTTCAGAATGTCTGTTCATTTAAAGATGCAAGCAGAATTGTGAAAATGGCTAGGACGCCTTGTTCCTGATTTTAAATATGTACTGTTCCTTTTCTTTTCCTTGCTGCCTCTTCTTCCTTGCCAATCAAAAATAAAATAAAAATAAAGTATGACTACCTCAAAAAATACCTGCCAGGAGTCAGTCCCTGCTAATTTTGTAGTGCTAGAATCCTCACAGTCCATGTAGCTGTGTTCTTCTTCACCATCAGGTATTCAAGTGGAGTGGGGAGAATACTTACTTCATCAACGGAGACATGACCTCTCTGGAGCTTGGAGGTGGAGGGTAAGTGAACATTTGCTTCTTTTTCAAGTAGTCTAGCTAACTTTTACTTAAGGAGGATAAGGATCATGGTAGTTGCAGGAAAAACTAATCAGTGAAACTGCTGAAATTTTAGTAAACTGTGTAGGACAGGTATCTCAGCAGTCTGATTTCTGTTACAGACCTAGAGCAATTTCCATCACTTAAAGATAGCAACTGATGTTGGGCAAGTAATCTTTAGTGGATGGAGGAGGTTGGAAAAAGCAGGTGTTTGGGATAGATACACTTCTCACTGCTGAAGAGGTTTGCTGCTGAAAGATAATCTGTAATGGCAGTTTTGCCATCAGCATCTAGTGTTTCTCACATGGCACTTTTAAACTGTCATTATTCTGTTGCTCTGAACAGCTAGGATACAGATAGTGCTTAATCAGGTTCTAAATTTCAAAAGTCAGTGGACATGAAATCAGGGGCTGTGCGACTAACTGAAGCTGATGGCAGGCTGCCATGTGCAGTATCTGGCCATGGTTTGCATTGGGGATGCATAAACATCTCTCCTCCTAAACTGGAAGGCACCATGTCTAGAGCAGGGAAAGGTCCCTGCTGTCTGTGCTCTGCAGCAGCTGGACTCCAGCCGTGTTTGGGAGGCTGCTCACCAGCAGCAACTGGAGCTGGTGGCACTGAAGCCAAGCACATAAGGCACTGTATGCACACACTCATGCTTGTGCTCTGCTGCGATTTGCCTGTATGAACAAAAGCAAGCTTATTTGCAAGTGCTTTGCCAGGGTTAAGCCTTCGTTTTCAATCCCATCTGTTCTCAGAATTGCCTGCTTTTCTCCATAGCACTCCTCTACAGCCTCTGGTTAAATATAACCTTACATTTGATGTGTATTTTTTTAGCGGACGATTTGGCTTATGGTTAGATGCGGACCTGTATCATGGACGAAGCAACTCCTGCAGCACCTTCAATAATGACATCTTATCTAAGAAAGAAGATTTCATAATACAGGATGTAGAAGTATGGACATTTGAATGAAGTACTTACTGACTGCCTTAAGGACTGGATCCATTAGGCACTCAAAAGCTAAATAAAAGGTGCAGGCTGCCTCACAATGTTACACGCTTCTTTTTTTCCCTCAAGTCATACCAGACTACGCAAAACATTACCAAGGAAAAACAGCTGGTTTTCAGAGGCAGAAGAAGATGGAACAATACAAGATGGGTCAGATTTTTTTTTTTACTCCTTTCTTCTATGCTCCTCCATTGAAGATATGATGCTTATGAAAACATCGATGGTGTATAAATTGAAAACTTTTTCTGTAACTGTGGAAAAAAAAAATACTGTGGGAAAACTATATCTGTCTTGTACATTCCATATATATTTATGTTCAGTGTACAAATGCTAACCAAAAATAAAAAGTTACTTCACCAAAATCTACAGCATACTGTTTGCCATGGAAAAGAATCATATGTAGGTGTACACAGCACTTAAGGGAACATGTTTTTAAATTCTTTTTATTTATTGTTATTGTATAGCAGACCTTTTTGTAAATGCATTAGCTACAAGGTTTTTTTTTTTCTTTTTAATATTTCAGATCTTAATTTGGTAAATAATCACTATTCAGGTAGGTTTCTTATGTGTCGGCATTTATTTTGAATCAATTTATTTGATTTCTGAAGTTTATTTTATTTGTAAATGAGATTTGGTTTTCATTTAACCCAGATAAGAGGGTTTATTTTCTGGCAGAAACACTTGAGTGCATAATTCTGGTTTTCTCTGAGATGAGAAAAAAGGTGGTTAGCACTTCTCGTAAGCAGGAATGTGTAAGCAGAGTTAATAGATTATTATTTTGGCAGTGTGTGGAGACACTGGGCAGAATGCCACCTAGGCTGTATGAGTGCTGGTGCAGTCAGCAGAATTGGGACAGCATGCTCTGAGCATCTGTCCTAGTGCTGTGCCACTGTTTACAAGGGATGTTTCTAAGAGATGATTGTTTCCTTTATCACCACCAAATGATTCAAAATAAACCACCCACTGTGCTTTTTCAGAGCATTTCTTTACATACTGAATAACTGCTTTGTTAAGGGAAACACACAGTCTGAAGATTTGGAGAAGAATGCTGTTTCTTTAACAGGCTGGGCCATATTAGTGTAGTATTTGTTTTCTTAGCAATTGATATTATTTCCTTCCTTATGACTTGAAGCAACAGGCTGGATTAGGATTTGACAGACAAATATTCTTCCTTGTTTTGTGCTTTTTTCATGAAATAGTCAAACAGATAATTTTCCTATCAACATTTAAAATACTACGTTATAATATATTTGGATAAATTCTAACCAGATCACTGCCATGAAAATGTCAGCAAGTAGAAAAAGTGTGACAGAAGACCACCAGTCTTACTGTTTTCTGAAGAATTTTCCCTTCCAGTTAAGCTATGGTTTTATTCACACAATCCAGTTCTGACCAAACACCGTCCTGCCAGTAGTGTTGAATGTGGGATTGTCCCGAGAAAGACAGGTTTTAGAAATGCTGGTGAGTTTTGGAATATTATTGAGTAATACAACCGCTCTTCCCGTTTTTAATATATTCGTAACAAAACAACAAGCCAATTTTTTTTTTCAAAAGCATTAATAAATCTTAATCCTACACATGAATTTCACAGTCTGACACCAATGCTACACACAGTAAGCCTGTAACATGCTGCACGTAAGCTTTTCACACTTCCCGTCTATGCGGTCTACTACAGCCATAAATAGATTTATTGGTAATGTGCTGTGAAGTATTTTCCAGGTTGCTGATAGCATAAAGCTTTGAAGGCACCAGGAATATGTAGTACCGTTTGCTCTTCTGATGGTGGCAGACCACTTACTAGTTCAAAAATAAAAAGTCTACAACCCCAAAGCCAAGTTCAACATTTTACACTCGTTTCACCATTGCTACCTACAACTTAGTTCATTATATTATACTTGTCAGAGCATATCTAAGCGCTGTGTTCTATATCCAAGCAGTGTTGTTCAATCAAATTCTGTGACCCTTGAAACTATGAATATTGAATATATGTAATGCAGTGCTATCACAATATTTTCAATAAAGGAATTTATGCATTCAGAAACTTGCTGCAGATCCTTTTCTTCTTTACTCATTGCTTTTAATACATTTTTAAAATGAAAGGAAATGGCTTGAGAACAGCATTGTATGGACCATCTTCATGTTGCTGAAGTTTTTGTGTTTTTTTCCTTTCCAAGTGAGACAAAAGCAAAAAATCACCTGAAAGTACTTGGTTCTCAGCTTTATCAGTGTATGCATTTAGTAGGTAAAGAAAATTGGCATAAGGAAAAAATTAACTATGATGTACATATTAATACAGCAAGTATGCTTTTGAACGTTTCTTTGAACATTACCTTGAGTACAATGGTTGTAGAATTTTTTATAACTTATAAGTTAATAGGAAAATTATAGTCACTAGTAATTTTGCTCTTCTAGCCATAACTATTTGAGAAAGAGCTTGCTTTTGTAACATGGAGCACGTATATACCTTAGGGGATAACAGTTTTTTCTTTGGGACTGTATAGAAATGGTCGTTCACAGTAGGGCTGCTGAGTGCCCTGTGAGGTGGTTGATGCTGGTTTGCAATTCTTGCACTGGAGTTTTTGTGCAAAGCTGGTTTTAAAGCCTGGTAAAACACAGCCGTTTCCCAAATAATCTTTGCATGTAAACCTTAAGATGTAGGGATCCTAGAGGCCTCTCTCTCTACAGAGAGGTGGAGACACACTGGAACAGGTTGCCCAAGGAGGCTGTGGATGCCCCACCCCTGGAGGCATTCAAGGCCAGGCTGGATGTGGCTCTGGGCAGCCTGGTCTGGTGGTCGGTGACCCTGCACATAGCAGGGGGTTGAAACTAAATGTTTATTGTGGTCCTTTGCAACCCAAGACTATATGCAGTGATCTGAAAGGAGGTTGTGGCAAGGTGGGGATCAGCCTCTTCTCCCAGGTAACAGTGACAGTATGAAAGGGAATGCTTCAAGTTGAGCCAGGGAGTGTTCAGGTTGGATATTAGGACGAATTTCTTCTCAGAAAGAGTATGTGGGCATTGGGACAGACTGCCCAGGGTGGTGGTGGTGGTCACCAATGCCTGGGGGTATCTAAGGGTAGATGCAGTAGGAGGGGACATGTCTTAATGAGCAGTATTGGTGGTAGGCAGATAATCACAATAGATGATCTTAGAGTCTTTTCTAACCTTACTGATTGTGTGAGTGGTTCTAAGGGCCTCCTGGCACTTAGGTACCTCCTGGCCCCTAAGCACGGGCTGAGGCTTGCGGGACAGTGTGAGCCAGCTGAGAAAACACTTCTGAAGCCGAAGGTTAACTACCATTGAGGAACAGCATCTTTCAGCTTTGATTTAAACGAGGTCAGAGTGCGTTCAATTTATTTTACTTCCAGTTGGTGCCTTTTTACGGAAAACTGACGGTGGACGGAGGCGGTGGTTTGCTCCAGAGCCTCGACCGAACGGAGCGCTTCACATGGCCCGGCTCACGCGCGGCTGCCATCCGCAAGTCTAAGCGCACGTGAACTCGGCCCA
>JAPSGF010000004.1:14047078-14061199 GCA_035772895.1 Perdix hodgsoniae | reverse complement strand
GCGGCCGGCCGCAGGGCCGCCATTGGCGCGCGCCGCGAGCACGTGAGGGCGGGTGGGCCCGCGGCCGGCCGCGGGGCGGCGCCTGCCTGGGCGGGGGGCGATGGCGGGCGAGGAGGCCGCGGCCGCCGCCGGCCCGGGGAACGAGCAGCTTCTGGCCGAGGGGAAAGAAGCCGCGAGCGGCGGCTACGACGGCAAGTGCGTGTTCTGCAGGATCGCCCGACGGGAGGAGCCGGGAACCGCGCTGCTGCCCTGCCGGGTGGGTAGGAGCGGCCCCGCCGGAGGGAGGGTCGCCGCCGCCGCCCTCGTTGTCCTTGGCTGCGCGCTGCCGCGGGCTGGTGGGACGGACGAGGACCCGTCGGTCCGCAGGGCCGGGCTGCGGCGTGAGGCGGCCGTGCGGAAGGGAGCTGCGGTGTCCGACCTGGCTGGGCTCGGGTGGCGGCCGTCACGAAACAGAGGGGTTCGCTTATGGGAACTGCAGATCGAACCGTGAAATCCTGGGTGCGTGTCGGCCATCTGATCCCTGGTCCCTTTCTGGGGAAGGTGGTGTCTTTGTTTCCACCTGACAGAGGGGAATTCCCTCAGCTGAGGGATCCCTGTCCTGGGTTGCCGTGTAGCCAGTTGTCTGTTCTTTTATGGAGGCAGCCATGAAGCATTCCTCAGAAAAAAGAAATAGGTTGTGGTTGTTGTGCAATAGCTAAGAGTCTAAGGGTGGTCGTGCAGCAGGTGCTGTTGCTGTGAGACGCTGAGGAATTCTGGCTGCAGGATGTCAGCTGAGAAAACAGGGCTGTGCGCAAGTGCTTCAGCAGGCAGACTGCAAGGCGGCTTGCTTCAGTGTAGTGACAGAAGAAAATAGGCTTCAGGCTTGATATTTTAGTTGATTCAAATACGGCACCAAGTAATATCAAAGTGGTGTAGGGGAAGACCAGCTCTGTTACGTGCCCTCATCCCGATCGTGTGATGTGTTTGTTTTCCTCTGCAGTATGAAGACCTTGTTTGCTTTAGAGATATCAGGCCTGGTGCCCCTCACCACTACCTGGTAGTGCCAGTGGAGCACATGGGAAACTGCAAAACGCTCAAGTCGGAGCATGTGCCCATCGGTAAGGCTGAAAATATGTGTTAGTCTGCTTAGATCAGGGGCAAGTGTTTTTTCACAGTCTTACATAGCGTGCTGTCAAGTAAATTACAGCTTTGGACATCATTTGTCTGTGGTTGTAAAGCACCAAAATGCACGATGTGAGTGAGTTGGGTAGGGAGTTACTGTTGCTGGGAAACTCCATCATGATTTTTGCCCTATTCTAGGGTAGTGTTACACCTTTCCTGCTGTAATACAGGAAATCTCTTTTTCTTTGCATGAAGTATAGATGTTTCTGCACTTTGTTTTTTATATTTGTGCAGCTTCATTGCATTTTCCTAGGTATACAGGCTGTTGGAAAAGAAAAAAAGACAATTCTGTAAAATACGTGCTTTATAATATGCCACGTTTCCTTTGGGAAAAGAGACGGAGAGTAAAAAAGAGAAACAGTGCTCCAATGAAGTTAGATATCTTTTTTAAAGATAATCGTAAGATACTGAAGCTGTGATGTGTTGTCTGCATGCTTGATTTTTTTGCTATTGTTGTTGAAACGTCATCCCAGCTGTAGTTGTTTCACAAGAAATGCCCAGCTAAGTGTGTTGAGTAACAGGAAAAATTACATCCATAAATGCATGAACAGATTCTGCTTTGGGGAAAATGACAGGTGCTGCAAGAAAAGCATTGTAGTCGCGTGTTGCAAATTTTTGAATCATCTTATTTGACTTCTTAATGTTGGAGTTTTCTCCAGAAACAACTTCTGTGTGTTTTGCTTCATGACAGTTATTTTATGCTTTTACCTTGGAAGTTCTTGTGTTAGTTTTTGCATCTTCTCTTTTACAGTAATGAATACTTTGTCCTAGTAAGAAATAGGGCTGATGATTTAATTGTACTTTATCTTTAATTTTTATTTCATATCTGAAACTTTCTAATGCCAAGCTACAAAGGACATAGAGGTCAACGTCCTGTTGCTGTGTAGTGACATAACATGAGATAAGTGAACTATAACCTAAAAGTGTCATTAGTGTGGAAATCAGTAACAGTAGTGATTTTCACGTCAAACTTTGCACTGCAATATTTTGACAATATATTTTATTATGAGCAGTTACAGTATTTCTACTTTGAATAAAGAAAACTAGCTTGTGATCTCAACGTAATCATTGTTGAAGTTGTTATTCAAAGGTTTTGTTTCTTAAGAGCACCTGCTTCAAGCTATGTGACTCTAAAGTCACGTGATATGTAAAATATAATTTAAGCTAAACAGTAAATGAAATTTGTTTGTATTTAATAGTGAAAAGAATGATGGAAGTTGGAAAATCCATTCTCCAGAAAAATAATTTTAGTGACTTGAATGATATAAGGTATGTACTTGAGCCTTCCACCTTAATTAGTATATTCTTGACTTTTCAAAATGCCATTTTAGATACCATGTTACAGTTGTTGTATGATTTATTGGGCTTGCCTTGACTTACCAGGTGACTTGTCCAGTCTCATGTTCTGGCACTGAATGCCAGAACTTTTTTTTTTTTTTTTTTTTTTTTTTCCTGATAAGTTTCAAGTGAAGATTATGTTCCAGTATGAATATTATGCTCCTGCACACATGTGGAATAGGGAGGCCAATTCACACAGCTTATCTAAAAGGCTTCTCTTCAGCTTTGTGCTGAACATTGACTCCAATGGGGGGGGGGGGGGGGGGGGGGGGAGAAGATAAATTTTGTCACTTTCACCAGGGCACAGCACTGTGTTTCAGAGTTATACCTGCATTCATTTAGTTTAAGCCAGTGTGTTTGGTAGCCTGCATGAAATGAGTTGTAACATAATTTAAATACTGTAGAGCACAGGGAGATGGGTCTTCCTCTTTAAAATAGGTAGAAGCTACATTAATGTGGTGATAGTTAACTTTCCAGGTGAAAAATAAGTATGATGCATCTAAGGAATATTCCTGGGTTTTACGCTCGTTTTAGCACAGTATGCTAGATAGATGTGAAGTAAGTTTTTGATGGTCTTTTGGAGGGTTTGCATCAGAGCATGTTGAAAGGAAAGGACAAATTATTTTTCATGCAGTGCAAAAGGAAAGTATGAGGAGTAAATTTTTTTATTCGGTTGATCTCGAATGTAAGATGTTCCACTTCCTGCAATAACATCACTGGTGTTTTTAACTTATTTTGTCTTTCTGAAGAATGGGTTTTCACTGGCCTCCATTCTGCTCAATATCCCACTTGCACCTGCATGTCTTGGCCCCGGCAAGTCAGCTAGGATTCTTATCCAGACTGATTTACAGAATCAACTCCTACTGGTTTATCACAGTAAGTGTAATGAGGTTTTTCAGAGATTCTTAGTTGCAAGTTGAAAATGTGATGTCTTTCTAACATCCAAAATATTCTTTGAGCAATTATTTTTAGCATTACCATAATGATTTGTTATATTTTGCATTACCTATTTGAGAAAAGGCATTGGCTAAAATTTAATTTAATTTAAAATTTAATATTGTTTACACTTACCGATGGAAATAGAGTGACTAACATTACCAGCAAACCATGCAGTAGTTCTGGATTTAATGTTTAGCTTAGGTCGATGTGATTTGCTTCTGACTAGACTTTGTAAGTATTTGTTTAATATGAAAAGATTTATTGGAATGTGATGGTTGAACAAAGACATGTATAAGACATGGCCTAATTTAGATGAAAAATATGACCACCTAATGGTTGCTTTTGTCATTTCATACATTTTTTACTCATCTCGACATCCTTAGACTGGAGCAAATGTTTGCTGTACTGAAGCACTGTTTGTACTGCTTACTGTCTGTAGAGATTAGCAATGTGATTGAATTGGCACTGCCTAAATCACTGCTCAAAAACCTCTCTCCTCAGCAGGGGACCTATGGAGTTGTAGCTCCAGCATCCTGGTATCATTGGGCAACCCCAAGGCAAAAATGCTGACAAAAAGCTCTCCTAAAGATGATTATGGCAGCCTGTTTAAGAGGGAAAAGCTCAGCTTCTTTGTGGTGGTAGCTTGTTGGAGATCTCACCTATCTTGAATTAAGCAGATCAATCTGCTGTGTAGCAGAGTACCACAGAGGAAAAAAAAAACAACTGTCTTGTCTAGTTATACTGCTTACTATTTTGGATTAGCTCAGGAATCTCTGTACCAACTTTGGTTAGCCAGTGTAGATGCAATTCAAAAGATATTTTGCCCAGTTGTCAAGTTGGAAAATGTTCTTGAATTGTCAGGGCTTTTTTTAGTTATATACAATGCAAATACATATAAAATGTAATGGTCCCAGCTGGGTGGTGCACGAATAGCCATATGATGAGAAAAAGCATGTTTGGGCCTAGTGACATAACCAAAGAATGAATATGTTTCTGATGACACAAACTGCACACAAATGCTCTCCATCACTCCATACCCAGTAATGTGTATAACTACAGTGCAGTTGTGAGGTGTGAAGAGGCCACAGGATGCTGTTCTGGAGAGTGTCCTGAGGAATTCCAGGTCTCATAGGTTGGTTGTTCTGGGCACTGTCTTCCCAGGTCCTTAAAACATGGTAGTTTAACAGTGATTACTTTGCTCAACCATCTTCTGACGTTCATAGTTGTTGGGTTTTGTTTTTTTTTCCCTCACCTAGTGGGAGGTTAGTGAAAACACGACTGTTTTAAACAGTTGACTTTGTTATGGTATTTTATTTCTTTGTATGCTTTATCCGTAAAAATGACAAATACATGCTGTGTCTGTTAGTGTCATGCTGTTACTATTTTTAAAGTGGATTTTTCAGTCAACTGACGGTCTGCTGCATAGTTAATGTGTTGTGTTCTCTCTTTCATAGGCTGAGCAACTGATTGAGCGACTGCAAACTGAAAATCCTGCCAGCTGAGAGCACTCTTAGCCTTGTGTCATTAGCCATTTTGTTCTTTGTCTTTGAACTCTGATTTAAGGTTGCACAGTTCCTTGCTAATTATATACCAGGATAAAAAAGGCTTAATTCCTTATGAGGAAATACTGAACGTAGAGCTGTCAACCTAATTCTCACGTTTGGGTTCTTCAGAAGTCTGCATATTTCTCTGACAATAAGGAAATGCATTTTAATTATGATTTTATATATGCGTATACGTATATATGCAGACATAAGACATACACATATGTAGGCAACTTTTCCCAGTAGAATGTGGGGTATAGCAGCAGAATGCACTCTAAAGAAACAGGTTGGTAGTAACAGCATGCACATGGTACCGAAGGTAATATTTGCTGTGGAATTTAGCTTTTATTTTAAAGATGCATCATTCTGGAATTGCAGGGAACATTTAAAGTATTTTCAGTTTCCATCTGTTCTTATATGATATATTACCTATGCCTGGTTAGTAGTAGGTACCTTGCTTAAGAGTACACTACTAACTTTTCTGGTGCTAAACCACTTTAATATATCGCCCATCTTACTTGCATGGCAGTGACGTAGTAAATGTTAATACAGTATGTGCCCAAGATGTGATAGTGCTAAACCATAGAATGTTGTTTACTTGGATGTATAAGCTGTTGTATGTTGGACCTGCAGATTGTTCCCCTCTCATGTGCAAAATATTTTTAATTAGTTACTGTGTGTTTACAAATATGTGAAGAGTTCAGAAGAATTGATTTTAAAGCACTGCTCTTCTGCATCGTGGTAGAAGAAATTAAAAAAAAAAAAGAAAACCACACAGATTTTGAGATTATTCTGATATTGTTCTCACTGGAAGTCACTTGAAGGTTACTAATGCCTTGGCTAGATTTGATTTCTAAATGAGGTCACAAAACAAATGGGTCTTCATTACAGTGAGTTTGTAGCAGGCTTGCATAATAGCAGTCTGATCTGAATTTGGAGTAGCAAGGGCTCAGCCCAAAAGCCGAACATGTAGGGATTGTGTTCTGAATTGCTTATGGAATCTGCTGAACACTTGCCCTCACTGCATGACTCTCAATCAGCAACTTTAGCTCTGTTTTTCAATACCATGTTAAGGCAGACTGTTTGGAAAGTTTAACTCCAGTAAACATGGAGTGGATTTTCTTTGTTCACAAACCATTATCTTGGTGCCTAATTAACCAAGTGCCCTTGGCTGTTGCACTGAGATTCGGCTGAGGTGGTGATGGTCTGCTGCACATGCAAGATGCCCTCAATATAATCTTCTCAGTGTTTTCCACTGATCCAGCACCTGTTGCCTTAGTGGACAGTGTATTACAGTAAACTACACATCATAATTCAGAAGGTAGATACTCTTCTAAACAAATGTTTTCTACCCAGAAGAGATAACATTAGTCTTTTCTGAAGACCTCATTCCCAATGTCTTGTTATTCTTATTAGTGGGCACTCATGTCATTTGTAGTACTTTGTGGTTTTAATTTGTAATATTAGCTGTGAAGAGCGTGAATTAAAGCCACTGAACTTTGATCAATTCTGTGCAATAGGTGGGGAGGCTTGAGTGGTCTCCTAACTTCACGAGATATCTGAACATTAAGATTTTTGAAGAGTTAATACTATCTGTGTCCTGATTTCTAATTAATCGATGTAACTGTACTTAACTGTGATATGTAATATTTAAAGAACCAACATGAATTGTTCTCCAAAAGGATAAATAAACTGAACAAATGCTAATCTTGGAATGATGCAACCATACAGTGGTATGATTCCCTCCTCTCTCCTGCTCCCAGCGGGATGGGGGAGAGAATGGGTCAAGGCAACAGTGGTTTAATGGTTTAATGAAGGAAAGTGGGTGGAAAAAGAACAAGATTTGCAATGTAAAGGCAGTAGTTACCTCCTGCAACCAGTCCAGTAGAAATGGCTAGCCTAACTGTAGCCTTCAAGAAACCACCTCTCCATTTTTATTGCTGAGCATATTATACAGCATGGGATAACTGCTGGTTGCTTTGTGTTGGTTGTGCAGGTTGTCCCCTACTGGCTTCTTGCCCATCCCAAGCCTACTGATTGGAGTGGCAGACTAGGAGAAGGAGAAGGCCTTCATGCTGTGCAAGCACTGCGCAGCAGCAGAGTCATGTTCTGCAATCATATCATAGAATCATAGAATGGCCTGGGTTGAAAAGGACCTCAAAAATCATCTAGTTTCAACCCCCCTGCCATGGTCAGTGTCACCAATCTCTAGACCAGGCTGCCCAGAGCCACATCCAGCCCGGCCTTGAATTCATCCAGGGATGGGGCATCCACAACCTCTCTGGGCAATAGTCAGAAGATTGCTGTGTTAACACTGTTTTAATCACAAATAGGAAACGACACTGAGCTGCTACAAAGAAAATTAAGTCCATTCAAGCTAGAGCCCAATATATTGAAATGTGCGTAGAAGGAAATGTGAAGATTGACTTTTATGTTAGAGGAGAGCCAAAGTAATGACAAGAAAGTAAAACTGGAGAGGTAAAAGTCAGGATATAACCTAGTTTCCAAAACTTTTGCTGACAATCGAGATAGGAATTTCAAATTGTCCCTGCCACTACCAAACAGGCCTCATATGGGCTCAAACAAGAAAGCGCTACATGGAGTCACATTCATTACTGAGATGAATGCTTAGCGTCTCATTAGTGTTTTCCAGCATGGAACTGTGCTCCATTTTCCTTCTGTATTGACGAGCTTTGTTCTTGGATTCAGCAGATATTTTTTAATTGGGCTAAGAAATATTTTCTGAAAAGTCTATTCTAATGCTTTGAATATGTTTCAGAATTGTTGGCTACCCCCTGGAAAAGGCAGTGGGCAGTCCCTGTTCATTATGTCGCCCTCTTCAACAACAGCATTATAGTGCCATTTTAAAACATCCCTAACCTTCTGTGGAGCGTTGCAGTGAGCAGAGATGGCTAAAAAAACTTGTGGAAAGTGAATTTACACAGCAGTTTTAATCTTCGGTGGGCAGGACTGAGAAGCAAAGGAAAGTTGCTTAGCCTCTATCCCTGTTCTTTCTTCCAGCATTAGCAGTCTTGAGAAAAGCTGCTTTTTTGACTATGTATTTAGGAATGACAAAGCTTCACTTGTACTGTTATGCTCAATTGTTTTACCTAATGCAAGCCCAGAGAATAATACTTCTGTGCTAGAGCACTAATTGCCTCCCCCTGAAAGGATGAAGTAGACACACATACAATGCTGTTGCATGTAGAATTTTTTTTTTTTTTTTAAATAGGCGTTTTGACAAAGGAAAGCATTTTCCACGTGATTAAACTGGTAATAGACCCTCTAGGTATTCTGAGGTCTTCATAAGCATGAGTTGTAAGTAAAAGCATGAAAATGTAAGCAAACTGGTAAAGATCATATTTGAAATTTGGCAAATATGAGAAGTAAATATGAATGGTAAAACCTGCATAAAAACTCTTGCTGTCATTTCAACTGCTGTGCAATATTTATTGAAGTCTGAAAGTGCTTTCTTTGTTTGACAAGACAAAATACAGATAATTCCTGTACAACGTACAATCCAAACCAGGTGTAGAACTCACAGGTTTCAACTCAAAGGAAAGACTGCAGAGGAAGCAGATAAGGTTATTATAAGAAAAGTGAACTTTCAGGAGAGACTGGAAGAGCTGAATATTACATGGTAGAACAGAAAACCTTGTAAAAGGTCAAACTTTAGTTACTACTACAAACAATTTGTAATACTTTAAATGCACATCTTACATTTTTGGTGAATATTTTAAATTCTGTTCCACTAAAGAGGATTTCTGTTGCTCAAAAGAGGCCCTGTTGCGTAATAAAACTTCTAAAAACTAAAAAGCACCTACAGATGCTAATTGAAACTACACTGCAGATGAAGAAGCAGAATTCTGTAAAACTTGTAAGCTAGTAGCTGGATTCAGTCACGTCCATTAGATAGGGTGTGTTCTTGTCTGTACTGGCTTTAAGATTGATTTTTTTATTCTTGAGTGTATTTGGTGGACAAACTGAACAACTGCATTATCTTTTAAAGACTTATTTTGAGATACAGGCAATTGCTGAAAGCAAATTAGATTTGTCAACATGTGCACTGACCCAGTGTGGCAGATTTTGGTGCCATTGCATGGGCATATGAAACAAAAGACCCGTCACCCTTCAGAGATTGTTCACCTAATGATAGCATAGAGGAAATTTGGCCCTACAGCTGTTTTTTTTTTTTTAATCCAACCCCATATGAGCCTCCTATAAATTATGTTTTTAATAATAACCCTTTGTTTTGTTCAAGATAGGACAATCTTCTCGCAGCCACACAGTTGATAAGACCATTTCATTGGGGCTTACTCAGCTTCTGTTCTGAGAGGTACACTTAAAGCTTTTGCAGATGTGCCCAGGTGATACGTAAACCAACCCTAAGGAGCAGTACAGCCAAGGTCATGTTACGGTCTGACACTACATGCATGGCAATGGAAGCCTTGGTTCTTGTTGCTTAACTACTTGGGTCAGTCTTAATTAAGAATTAGCGAGTCTGCACAAGCTAGACTTGTGCCCTGAGAGTGCTCAGGTTACACACTGCCTCAACTGTGTGTCTTTTGAGAGTAATGGATTATTTTCCCTGATACTGACATCCTGTAGCTGATGATACTTGAACTGCCCAACACTGCCTTCTCCAAGTTAGGAACGACCGCTAGAGCAGAATCAACTGGACTGACAAAGCGTTAGAATTAAACAGACCACATTTCATAGCTGTGTTATTAAAAAATTTGATCTACTTTGATATCAAAATGCACTCCCAGGTTTCACCAGATGGGAGTGGAAATCCACTAACTCATGCTCGTGTCATTTGGCTAGAAATGCTTTTCCCAAAAAAAACAAAGCCTTCTAAATGTGTAGTGATGACAAGTTACGTAAGTCTTGTTTTAAGCTATAAATTATTTTAGAAAGGAGTGGTTTTGAGAGCTAAGGGAACACAGACCAGTGGTATCTGGTGCAGCATGTATTTTCCTCTTTCCAACACACTGAAATGACGTGGTGATTAAAGACCATTAAATAAAGTCCTTTGTTTCCCCTCCATGCTGTACCTGCATCTGGCTCTACTGTTCTCCAAAAGGACTTACTTCACCACATTCATCTCTGCTTTTTTCCATTTGACTAGTCTTTTCACTATGAAAAGGAGTCAGAAGGATAACAGAAATTGTATTTTTACTTGCTCAGTCAGAAAGTTTATTTTCATGCAAAATCCCAATAGATGAAAAAGTCAAAAAAAAAAAAAAAGTATTTTAAGTCTTTTATATAAATAGCATTAAATAATCACTTTTATCAAGTGCATAATTTATAATAAATCTCAGTATCCTTTTGAGGCAAGAGAATATTCTTATTTTAAAGACTCGTCAAGTACTGTACTTAGCACCATGTACACTAGACAAGAGCTTTTATTTGCCTGTTAAAAACAAACAAACAAAAAAAACCCCAACAAACATAATTTTGTATTCCCAACATTTTCTTGGTGGCAATTATTTGAAACACAGTTCCTGATTATTTTTAGTATTGTTAGTACAACTATCAAACATAACCAACTTTGAACACTGAAAAATATTCCTCCAGAAGAACCTTGAGGAAAATTCTTGTTACTCAGCTCTCAATCCCATTTTTATCTAGCAGCTCATTTTTTCTCCCAGTTTGGAGAACTTGCAACACAGCTCTGCCTCAACTAAATGAGGGATATGACTGCACTCTACACTTCTTCTTAGGCGTTTGGCACTATAGGATCTTTACTCTCTTATTACAAGCAGCATTGCTACACTTTGCTGAAAGAAGTCAGAGTTTTTGTTGTTATTTTTTTCTTTTTCATGAATGCCTCAATACATTTTATGTTGTCTTTCAAGTCGTTGTGTTGTGGCACCCTACTTTTTGTGAAGGGTATATTGGAGATCACCAGAAAGGCTGCAGAGCTTGGTGATCTCCCCTGGTATGACACAGCATTAGAAAAGGAGGTGAAAGCGATATGATATACAGAGGAAAAAGAACTAGATGCAGAAAACACGATGCTAAAGATAGACCACTAAACTCAGAAAGATGCAGCTTATTTAGGAAGCATGAAATATCCTTGCTGTATATATTGTAGGCCACTAAGCAAGTGATATTTCTGTAAACGTGGGCATTTTCACATACTTCATGAAAGTCAACCTAACTTCCATTGTTTCAGAGTCACAGCCAAGACTCTTGTTTGAAGTATATGAATTCCCATAAAAGTGCTCAATTCCATGTTTTGCAAATCAAAAAATCCCTCCCCACGGCAAGTCTTTCACAACCTCCAAGATTCAGTGCTGTTTGGTGGCAATTAGTCATTAGTGTTCAGAATCTAAAGCACTAACCCAGTGAGGATGCTTGAAGAACCACAGCATACTTGGTATTGTGACAGATTAGTTGATTATTTGTGATTTCTCTCCAAAATAGCTTATTCTTTTTATGCAAACTGTTTTTTAATGTTTCGCACCCATTTCCTCTCCTTTAAGTGTCCCATTAATTTGCAGAGCTGAAATTCTGCAATGAAAACCTTTTTCAAGACACTGTCTAGAGTTTTTTCCAAATGGAAACAAACAGCAAAATTCATCAGATGCAAGTCTCATTCTAGCAAAGTGATGACCACATCATCATCCTTTCCTTGCCAAAGCATTTCACCTTCAAAACGAACCAGGCCATGTTTTCTGGCTCTCAGCAAGATTCCCACCACTTTGTTGGAGATAGTCACATATGTCTCAAACAGCTGCCCAAACGTTACACTCACGTGTCCATCTTCTCCCTTCTGCCCAGTGCTTCTGATTATCAGGCACAGCTCTTCCACCTCCTTTTCCACATGCGAGTGAGCATCTTTCCCTCTCTGCTCTGTTTTAGACCCTTCAGGGGGTCTCCCGTAGGCAGGGTCTCCTCTTTGAGCATGCAGAGGTTTAGATGCAAGCCTGTCTTCATTACTGAATGGATTCTTCCTCTGGTACTCGACCCGATCCTCCGCCCAGGTCTGCCAGCTTCTCCTCAGGTCACTCACTGCACCGCTGGTTTTACCATGCTGCCCCTTATTCTCCTCCATTCCTTGGAATTGGTTTGCGGCACTCAAACGGGAACCAGCGACCAACCGTAGCGGTGGTTCTCCTGCGCACTGTCAGCTGAGAGGGAAACAACACAAATCAGCCTCGTCAGAAGAGGAAAAGAAAAACCAACAAAAACAACCTGATACTTTGTGCCGGTTTTGCATCTGCGAGTGCCAAGGCTGCCGAGCGGACTTCAAATACTGAACTTTTTGGTCGGTTCACTCATAACCGCACGGCAGTCGAGAAAGCCGAAGAGATGCAGACGGCCTCTCGAGTCGGGCAGCGGGGCGGGCGGGACGCTGTCCGCGGTGCTCTCGGCCCCGGCCCCGCGGCCCCACAGGCACTGCGGTACCCGGCCGGCCCAGCGGGCACGGGACGCTGCGCCCGCCCCGCCGCCGGGATGCGCCCGCCCCGGAAGGACACGGCGGCTCCGTTACGCGCGGCCGGGCGGCGGAGGATAGTTCTGCCTTAAAAGGCCCCCGGCAGACACCGTGCGAGCTCGGGCCGAGTCCGCGTGTGCGTAGAGCCGGTGGTGATGCTGCTGAGTCGGGTTCCAGAAGGGAGCGCGGGGTGAGCGGCCCCGAGGGTGCTGAGACAGCGATCGGCGATGTGCGCCGCACCGCGGCTTTGCGGTGGCGGTCTGTGTGTGCTTTTAAATGGGAACTCACGATCACTGCGTGATCCCGTTGTGTGCTTTGTGAGAGAGGGTGGTTTGCTGCAGGCTCTCGGAAAACTTCAATTTGGGTAATTGCGTTTTGGGTCCTTAAAATTCCCCTGAAGGCTAAAAAGAAGGCATTTCACTTCCTTCTCTCCATACCTTAATTGTGCAGTGCTGTCGTTGCCTTAAGACAAGTCCCTTCCTGCAGCCCAACAACCCGCTTGGCTCATCTCTGAGACCTTACAGTACTGTAATATAAATTACTGAATATAAACACTGCATCTGACCATCCCTTTGTTTTTGTGCTGCAAATACTCTGTAACTCCTACTTGTTAATCCACATACACTTTTAAACTGTGCTATGCAGCATACAGGTTTGGCACGGATGCCCGTGCAGAGAGCAGGAAAGTGCAGAGCTTTGGCCCTGTTCTTCATTAGAAATGCACTGCTAGACCTTGCAAGGTCTTCATCTTCAGAGTGGTGATCTGTGCAGATAAAGCAGGAGAAAGGCAGACCCAATGAGATTTAGTTCAAACAGTAACACCAGCGGCACCCCCTAAAAAGTTTTTGTAAGCCACCTGGCACGGGTTTGTCAGCAACCCAACACGGTGGGCACTGCTGGAGCCCAGCTGAACTGACGAACGAGAGACATCTCCATCTGCTGCTTCACCTCGTCCTCAGCAACTGCCCGGGAAGGCTCAGTGCACAGTGATGTTGGCAGGTGTTGGGGTGAAAGCTTTGCACCAAGCTTCGGTTCTGGCTGCTGCAGGAAGAGAAGGTCAAGCATTGGCTACATGGATACATCAGGAATGCAGCCCATGCGCTGCTTACAGGTCATGAGCAAAATCTTAGCCACGTCGACGAAAGGCCATCCAGAAATCGGCGTGGAAAACACAGGACATGAGTTACTGCTGAGCTGGCCTGCTCCTAATAAAGGCTTACTGAAATCTGGATAAGCCGAACCTTCCAGCTCCACGTAGCGGGGATCAGGGAGCACGGGGTTACAGTTACCGAGTCGCGGTGTGAAGTTACAGCAAATAACCTGCAGCGCAAAGCAGCGTTCTTTCATCCTGCTGAACAGCCACTCAGCTGCCACTTCCGTACGCGTAGGACCGCGCTCACACACGAGGTACGCTACGAAACGGCGGCTGAGGAAGGCGGAGATGAAGACGAAGCAAACCATTCACCAGCCAGCGGCGGCGGCTGCGTTGGAAAAGCAGCACAGCCCGGGCCCGAGGCCCACACCGACCCTTCCGTCTCGCAGCGCGCCGGAGCCGAGCGCTCGCCTCCCGCCGGCCCTCCTTCCGCCCGCCCGGCGGCGCATGCGGCGCGGGAGGCGGGGGGCGGCCGGAGATGGCGGCGGCGGCGGGCGCGGCGCTGCGGCGGTACCTGCTGCTGCTGGCGCAGGAGCACCTCGAGT
>JAPSGF010000004.1:13847464-14046678 GCA_035772895.1 Perdix hodgsoniae | reverse complement strand
GCGCGTTCGCTCGGGGCCGCCTCCGTTTGCTCCGGCGTCGCTGCCGCTGCGGCTTCTTCCTTGCCCTCCAGTCTCCCTCGGTTTGAAGGCAAGGCTTTTCTGGGACGGGACGCCGGAGCCAGCCGGTTTTGTGGGCGCGTAAAGGCGGGACGGGCTGTGGATAAGGAAGTGAGGCTCGGAGGAAAGAGCTGCCGTACGGAGGTGTTGCTGAGGTCCTGTGCTGGTGCTTCGCTCGCGTGGGGAGCCGCGCCGTCTGAAAATGGAGCGCGCTGAGACCGGTGCAGGCTGGGCAGGCAGAGCCGTGCCCGTCTGTGCCGTGCCTCTGTGCGGGACGGGAGGCCGGCTCTGCTGCCGGGCTGGTGGTGCTGGGCGCACGTTTGTGATCGAGCCGCTCATTAAGTTACGTGTTTGACGTTTCGCAGTCTGTAAGAAGTCGCGCTCTGTTCTCAGACGATCGCTCCCCGCCTCTCGCTCTTCGCAAAGGCAGAGAGAGACCCTAAGAGGCCGGTACCTCCCACTTTGCTGTGGGCCAGCAGTGCCCGCCCATTGCTTCCCGAGGGGCACATCTGGCCCTACATCGCTGCCTTTACTTCTGTTACACTCTGTTGTACTTCTGGTCACGTTCAGAGGCTTGTCATTCTTCAATGACAATGCCTTCTTCAGAGGCAGCTTGTCATTCCGAGTAAACAGGCTCCATGAGGAATATTCCCAGTGTTTAACTCCCATTTCAGTTTAAAATACTTTTTCTGAAGTTTTTTTTTTTTTTTCTTTTTTTTTTTTATGGCTACTAATAGCTTGTTACTTGGAGATTTGCTGTTTCCCTTGTTCAGCTTGCAGTCTGATTTAGATTTCTCTGGACAAGGCACCCCCTGAAGGAAACTGTTGAGATACCTGTAAAGCAGAGGGGTAACAGAAGGAATTAACGCTTGGTGCTGGCCTCAACCACAGTTCAGAGTGCATCATCCCTTGTTTGTGCAATAATTAGACAAGTATTTTAAGTATAGCCTAGAGCAATGTCATAACAGGAATATTGTTGTGAGGGCTAGGATTGAGCAGTACAGATGTCAGTGAAGGATGAATAGAGGGAAGGAAACCAAGTGGATTTCATTATTCAAATGTTGCCTAACTTGATCTTACTGTATCGTACAATATACAGCTTCTCATGATCTGTTCATAACTCCATTTGCAACTGACTTCTGAGAAGGTGATCAGCTGCTTCTATACAGCAGGAGAGTCTGATGCTTCCTGTTCATTCATCCATACTGACTACAAGCAGAATGTAGTTGTAAACCAGCCCTAGCTGCACAGACAGGCTAAGAGTTTTTCACTGGTGGTTCTCACAATAAATGCTGTTCTTTCGTCTTTGGCTAATTCTAAAATTTCTCTTATATTCCATATAGAGGTCACAGTTTGCATTAGAACAAGGTCTCCTTTTAATAAATAAATAAATAAATAAATAAATATTCCTAAAGCCTGACCTTTATATTTTCTCTTTAGGAAATAGCATCTTTGCTCTCACTTTGTGGTGGACAGTTTAGCAGTCAGCAGGAAGTCCGTGTAAATGTAAGTGAGCATCAGGTATTTTCTTAAAGTGCACGTATGGTATACAAATATGCTGTCCATGGTATTTTTATTGGAAGAGGGTGACTGAATACATTCTGAAGTTTATTAGGAAAATAAGATATCTTCCAAAAATGAATAATTTTCAATTTCAGTTAAGATTTTTCAGAAAAAGCTGCACAAAATGCACATTGCGATGTCTTCATTTAACTGTATAAGAAGAAATTGTGCCATCTGCTGGGAGGCTTGTTTCTTTTCAGAATAACCGAACCATGGAAAAGTTCGGTAGCTGTGTGAATTTAATGTTTACCTCTGGTTCAGTGAGACCGTCTATCCAAAACAGTGAAGCCAAGAGATACATATTTCTAGTTTCAGTGCTTAGTCAGCAAACATTACTTAGATTTTATCTGTGTGTAACAAAGTATTCTAATTCTTTAGAATCTGAATAACCTAGAAAAAGGTAATATACAGTTTTCCTTAAAATTAAATGTTTTATCCTCATATTCTCTGCACAGTTTACTTTTTCTTTCTTTTTTCTTCTTTTCTTTCTTTTTTTCTTTTTTTCTTTAGCATGCGTATTCTGTTTTGCTAGGGCAGAATTGTTTGATGGTGTAATTCCTGTAACATCCTCTATGTAGGTGTTTGTATTCTTGTCTTGTCTTCTTTTCATTTCAGTCTCCGTTTTGGATTCTCAATATTCCTTCAGAAGAGATGGCAAGGGGGCTGATGAAACGGACAGTATGTGCAAAGTAAGAGGTGAAAAATCTTGAAAACTATGAGGTAGACTGGAAATTTGTATCAGTATTTGGTGATAACTATTGATTTTACATGGAGAAATCTCCCCTGTGAGGAAAGGCTGGGTGACCTGGATCTGTTTAGTGTTGAGAAAAGAAGATTGAGAGGGGATTTTATTAATGTTTATAAATATTTTAAGTGTGGAAGTCAAAGGAACATTGCCAACCTCTTTTCAGCGGTCTGTGGGGACAGGATAAGGGGAAACAACCCTAAACTGGAGCACAGGAAGTTCCACACCAGTACGTGAAGGAACTTCTTCACAGTGAGGGTGACAGAGCTCTGGAACAGGCTGCCCATGGAGGTTGTGGACTCTCCTTCTCTGGAGATATTCAGGACTTGCCTGGACACCTACCTGTGCAGCCTGCTGTAAGGGACGTGCTTTGCAGTGGAGCTGGACTCGATCTCTAGGGGTCGCTTCCAACCCCTACAATTCTGTGATTCTGTGATTACAATGAACGGTCACCACTTACCTCTAGAAATTAGGGCTGATTATGTAGCATGCTTGCTCTCTTTACTGCATGTATGATCAGCATCATGTCTTGAAATACAGATCTTCACTGCAGAGCCAGTCCTCATCTCATAATGCTGATGACTTCTTAGTTGACTTGAAAACTGTTTATTTAGTGGCTTAATTTAAAATATAAATGGAATTAAAGAGAACAGTGATAGATAAAAATTGAAAATCAAATTTAGAAAGGAATGGTATGATTCATATTTCTTGTGTCACCCTCCTACAGCTTGTATGTGAACCTTCAGCCCAGCTCTTCCTACAAAGTTCCAGAGCAAAGGAGTATGCTGGAGATTGGTTGTTTCTGCTGCTTTTGGCCCTTTTTGAGGGATCTGAATAACACATTTTCCCATGAGTCGTGAGAGATGACTCAGAGACATAGTACAGGACGAGAAAGTCCATGCATACAAAATGGTCATTTGTGATAGTATGTTTCCAATGGGTAGAACAAAACTTAAGCATACTCTGAGACTTGAGTAACATCTTTTATTATCCCATGAAGTGTAAGTACGCTGGCCAAGAAGGACTGGTGGGAAGGAGTAAGTGTCTCTGAGACATCTTTCAACCTCCCCATCTTGCTGCACTCTAAAAATATTGGTATTTTTCAGGTCTATATTTGAGCTGTGGGGTCATGGCAGATCTGTAGGGGAACTCTATGCATCCTTGAAGAACTATCCAATGGACAAGATGGTATGCATGTAAAGAATTTGGAAACCATGTTTCTTTCATCACAGTGATTAGTGCTGCAGCTGTACTAATGACAGTCTTTGCCTTTTTCCAGCTTCCATATCTCCAGCCAGACTCGACATACAAAATACATATTCATACATTTAATAAGACACTGACCCAAGCACAGAAGATAAAAAAAATAGATGTAAGTAGATGTTTGAGACCTTCAACCTTTATTTTAATCTACTGATGTTGTTCTTATGCCATGTTATCAGTGTTGTCTAAGATATATTGAAGTTTAGATTTTCTGAAGATTTTAAAGCAGTTAACAGCTTTTGTCTTGTCAACTCTAAATGGGATCTTTGTGTCTGACTTAACACTCCCATGAAATTCCTGACTTTGTGATTTTTTTTTTCTAAACAGGCCATGTTGATTTCACAGATGCTGATTTCACAGGTGCAGGAATGTACATGGCCCAGAATTCTAAGATTTATATGGTAGAGTTAGGTGACAGTTTTAAGAAAATCCTTTACTTGATCTCAGTATTAAGACTTTTATTGTTGTAGAATGTGGTATGAGCCAGATCCGTGACTTCAGTTGCAAGCTGTGGATTGTTTGCCAATTTTCTGTTCTGCCCAATGAATGAATCTCCAAACCCCCTGCCACATGCAGGGCCAGCAACCTCCCCATTTAATACTAGACCAGGTTGCTTAGGGCCCCATCCAACCTCCAGGGACGGGGCATCCACAGCCTCTCTGGGCAGCCTGTTCCAGCACCTCACCACTCTCTCTGTAAAGAACTCCCCCCTGACATTCAATCTAAATCTTCCCTCCCTCAACTTAAAACCATTTCCCCTTGTCCTGCTGTTATCTACCCTTTCAAAGAGTTGACTTCCTTCCTCTTTGTAGGCTCCCTTTAGGTACTGGAATGCCCTTGCAGCCCTTCAGGCTGCAATGAGGTCACCCCACAGCCTTCTTTCGTCCAGGCTGAACAAGCCCAGCTCCCTCAGCCTGTCTTCATAGGGGAGGTGCTCCAGTCCCCTGATCATCTTTCTGGCTCTCCTCTGGATCCTCTCCAACAGCTCTCTGTCTTTCTTGTATTGGGGGCTGCACTCCTGGACATAGTTGTCGGTCTCACAAGGGCAGAGTAGAGAGTGCCAATCACCTCCCTGTCCCTGCTGGCCACCCCTCTTCTGATGGGGCCCAGGATATCTTTGGCCTTCTGAGCTGCAAGAGCACACTGCTGGCTCATGTTAAATTTTTCATCCACCAGGACCCCCAGGTCCTTTTCTGCAGGGCTGCTCTCAATTTAAATTGGTATAGTTGCACATCATTGAAATTTTATATCTTACTGTCTGTCAGAAGTATTGTTTTTGTAACTTGCAAATTGCGTAATTAGCATGCACAGTTCTTTTCCTCTGAAGTTGCGCCGCCTTCAATTAATAACAAATCTCATGCTTTTAATTTTTGTTCCTCAGTCATTTGAGCCATCTATGTTCACAAAAAAAAGGCATTTTAGAAATCCAAAGGAATGTCAGAATGTACTTTTAGTAATAACCTGTTATTTCTCACAGACGGAATCACAGAGTGTCTTGGTTTGGTGGCTGTTGCTGTGTTTTTCTTGTTGGTTTATGGTGGGTTTTTTTGTAGGGTACATATTTCAAAAATTTGACTATCTTTCTTTCTTGATCATCTAGGCTCTTGAATTTCTGCCATTCAATGGAAAGGTAAATCTAAAGAATCCAGAACACATCTTCTGGATTTTGGAAGATTATGGAACGGACCCTAACAATGTCCCAGAAGAACCATGTGATCTGTATTTTGGTAGATGGGTACGTAAGTACAGTTACTTCTGTTTTAGGACTTATCTGTTCAGGAAGTCTTTCAATTTCAAATGGAGAAGTTATATTGAGCTTTAGTGGAAGAAGAATTGTATTGGAAGAGCTTTTGGACATGTTCTCTTCCAGACTGCTTTGGTCATCTTCAATGTATTTTGGAAGTGTGATGGAAAAAATGTTAGTGTTTGGGCTTTGTTTTTCCAGTGAATTCTTATCTGTCAGTGCTATCCTCAGTTTAGATTCTGAGTATGACAGAAAAGCCAGTGGAGATGGAACTTTTATGCAACATTTGGCTATGTGTATACACTTGTTAACATGTTCTTATTATTATTTGGGAATTCTTTTAATTCTGAATTGCCAAGAATTGTTATTTTGATACCTAGAATAGTAGCAAAGTTGCTCTATTTCTTATTTCTTTAAGAAGAAATTTCACTCTGTTTACATGCTTTTGATCTCTATCTTGAAGTATTTATCAGTTATTGCATCAAGATTTCTATTACTTGGAAAGAAATCATTCATACTTGCAGAAAGCAGACTGATGTGTTATAAAATGAGTAGTTCACCATTTGGTTGGATAGTGTTACTTAAGCAAATCTATTAGTCTTATGTCTTGTATCTGAGAACTGACAGTGATTCCAATTCTTTCAACAGATTGCTGATGGCCAGAGAGAACTTATTGAGTCCTACAGTGTAAAGAAGAGACACTTTATTGGAAATACTAGCATGGATGCCTGTCTGTCATTCATCATGGCAAACCATGGGAGAGTAAAACCCAATGATATTGTATATGATCCATTTGTTGGAACAGGTATGTTTGTTTATTTTTCTACTGGAAGAAAAAAACCTGAGGGTTTGTGTTCCTTCTTGCACTGCACTTATACTTGAAATAGCAGCCTCAGGTGCCTGGCTGAGATTTGAGGTCATACCTACAGCAAAATGATTGTTGTGAAATGAATCTTGAGAGGGATTTAGGGAGAAGGAGGCCAGCTTCAGAAGATTTAAGCACACTTCTCAGAAGCGTAAAATATACTATCTTAACTAGGGTGTTTCTTCTTTTTTTTCTGCACACAACATGATTTAAACTCCAGTTCATGTGTACTATGGACTGCTTAAAATCCAAAGTAACCAAGAACTGAACCTTGCCTTCAGCCACTTTCAAAATGTTATGTGGAGCAGCATTTTTGGAGGCGTCTATTTAGAGAAGACTTGGGAACACTTCTGAGCATGTAACAGCATGTAGTGGTCATTGGGTCATGGCCCTCAGTAGCAATTGATTCCTGGTCCTGTTACATCTTCTCTTTAGGACAGTGAAGTACTTACCGCGTTTTCTCCCCAGCTGAGAATTTTCCTGGTTAAACCAGGAGGGGGAGCTTTTATTCCACGCAATAAAGTGCACGATGTAGTAGTACCTCTCATTTAAGGGAGACTACTGTTTTGTAATTGAAATAGAAGATCAGTGGTACTAGGTTGTGAGCTGCAAACAAGTAAAAATGCTTACCTTAGTGAGAGAATGAAGAGAATTCAGTGCACAAATCGTTACAAAGAGTTAGGAAGTGTGAAGGCAACAATACAGCATCACTAGTAGGACAAATTCTTATTTGCATATGGCTTCTCTGTACCATAAAAAAAAGGTCCAGAATGTTGTATTTTCAGAAACACAAGACTTTAGTAAAGTATGTTTTTTCTTTAATATTTGTGTTCTTATATTACTTATTTTTTTGCATGTGTAATTATTTCTTATGAAATTTACTCATCTTCCTTGTGCTCATGCATAGATTGTAGTCTTTGAAAGGTTGAGAAAATTTCTCATTCCCCCCGAGCAGTCTATTTCTCTTTGTTGTCAATTTTGTTTCTTTATTCACTAAACCAACATCACACACCAAAAAAAAGCATTCATTCTCTTGGAAGTGAAAACATAGTAACAAAAAGGGTAAAGTTAGAGGGATAAAAATGGTGAAGGTATGAAAATTAAAGATAAGTGTTACGACTTAAATGATTCAGTCCAAAAACATAACATACATGACATTCTCTGTGAATTGCCCAATTATTTGATTTACAAATTTTATATTCTTATTGCACTAGGCACTTGTAATGTATGGCCTCATGATTAATGTACATAGGAACACTGGAGATGCTGGGTAATGCTGTATCTGTTGGTAAGCTTTATTTATGACCAGTGGCTTTTCCTTTGCACCTACTCTTGGTAAGACTCAGGAATTGCAGTAGTCTCTTCTGGCCTTTATAGGGTTATCACTGGAATATAGGGAGATATTTGTGAGTGATGCAGTGAATGTGAGCTGATGGGTTTGGAAGGAGCATATCTTCAGGACTTGAGGAGTGCTTTGAAAAACATGTAATTCAGATTTCTTTCATGGTGCAACCTCAACACATACCTTTATTTCATCCCAGTTTTTTAATGCTGAAAAGATAAATATTACAGAATATTACCAGCCTTGCAAAATGGTGCTTGATTGTTGGAAACAAACTGCTTTTGCTGAATGAAGCAAATCACAAATCTTCCAAATTAGCGTAATAGTGAACAAATTCCATTTGTCTATGGAAGATAAAGTGCTAATAATTCTGCTGCTTTTATTCCTTTTTTTTTTTTTTTCCCCTTGGTGAAACAGAATTGAAATGATAGATTTCTAGAATGTAAGTTTCATAAACTTTTCAGATATATCTTTTTCTCAGTGATGGGTAAAATGAAACCTCAAGGAAAAGATAGTCTTTTTATCTGAATACTTTATACTGTCCTCCTAGACAGTTGTTGTTAACTCACTAAGCTTATTGCTTGTACCTTTGGAAGATGTTTGTCCCTTGTTTTCGTTTGCCAATTCATGGTGCTGTAAAATTGCAAGAGATTGCAAGAATTGCCAGTTTGACATTGTGGGGGACAGTGATATGCCCAGACCCTCATCTGTGCTTAGAAGGTAGAAAAAATAGACACTGTGATGGAAGGCCTGTTGCCATTGTCGTTCTGTTAATAGTCATCACTGGATGCAAAGATTTTCTGTTTAATCCTTCATATACATCTATGTAATATAGGGTAGGTCAAAGGGCAGACCATGTAGACCATTTAAATATCTGTGCACCTTCTTTGTAATCACTATGTAGGTAGTACTGGCTGTGATCTAAAAGCTCTAAGTTCATACTTTCCTTTTTTTTTTTTTCCTGTGATTAAAAATACTCTTAGATGGGCGAAGTACTTTCTTCTTACTTTTTTTATAGGACTGGGTGGTATGCCCAACTTGGGGTCAGGGATAGCTAAATTTGTCTTGACCCCCTGGAGGTACTGCCCATCTGTTCTGAGCGATTACAGCCGAGGGGAATGGGTGACTCTTACGGGGTGAGTAACCTTGCTTTTCCCTGATCCATTTCGCAAAGAAAAAGCAGATTTTTATTATTTTTTTCTCCCTTGCCTTCAGTTTTGGTAGAGTTTGTTAGGATACAATATTTTCTAGAATTTTCTAGTGCCCCGGGACGGGACCTTCAACCTGCACATACAGTATGTGTTCAAGATTTGTGTGTGCTGAGCAATTGGCACAGGGCAGTGTAGCTGCCTGAGATGCTTCTTTTCAGGTTGCCAGTGAATGCAAGAGTTGGTATCATCCACACAGACTGTATGTGTGTTTCTAGTGCTGTTGGCCTCTTGTTTTGCAGAAGTTGTCCCCCTCATTTTAGTGGAACTGTTCCTACCTATAAGCAGTTGGCATCAGTAAGGTGGATTTTCACAGCTGGGTTCTTGGTTACTGTTCAGTTTTAAACTGTCCTGTTAGCTCTATACTTCCTGATTAACAGCAACACAAGCCTTTGATAATCTCCTGCCATCCTTCCCTTTTTCACTTGGAAGCTGTTAAAACACTTTTTTTAGCTTTTTTAAAAAAATTTTTAATTAGAAATGCAGATTCCTATAGTGGTGGTAAACTAAATTAGATTCATTGTTAGATAAGTAAGCTAGTAAATGTACTTTTTTCTGTATGCTGTTATTTACTCAGTGTATCTGCATATAATTCTCAATTAGTAAAAGAAATAAGAACTTTTTTGATACTGACATTTACAGCAGAGATAATTATATTCATGAGGTTCTTGACCATTGCTACCTCATGAAGAATGGCCACATACACAGCTGGTTTAATTTTTGGAATGATGAAGGAGACTAATTTTGATATTAGACACTGTTCGGTAATAATTTCTCCATTGTTTGTTAGAAGTACTTGTAGAATAGGAATAACAATTTTGATTCCTGAATGATCAAAGGGTCTCACTGCTTTGAAATACAGAGAACTGCAAACTCCTGAGAAAAATCTCCAGTGATGAGTGGCGTAGCAAGATTGAGGAAGATCAGTGATAACAGACAAGGAACTTGGTGTTGTTTTCTGTGATTATAGTTGTGCAGTGATTCTGAATGGATTGTAGCTTTAATTCTTTTTATTTCCTTATTTCTTTCATTATTTTATTATTATTCATTGGGTTTGAGTCTAGTGTACCACTTGTTCAGGCTCCCGAAGTTCCCTTGGAAAAAATCGTAGCACAGATAACATTAATGACAATAATTCATAATTTTCCCCTTTTCTCCCATTCACAGGTGGCCTCCTTATCTCCTCAGCACACTTTGGAGCATACGTCTGTGGTACTGATATAGATTACAACACAATCCATGGTTTAGGTGTGTTACATATTTCTAAGCCATTGAAATCTTACTCCTTGAAATTTATAAATACTGATGTTAGTAGATAATTTTAAATCAGTGTTCATCTTCACAGGATCATAGGATCATAGAATTACCAAGGTTGGAAAAGACCTCCAAGGTCATCAGTCCAGCCATCCAACTGCCACCGATATTTCCCCAATAAAACACATCCCTTAGTACAGCATCTAAATTTTTCTTGAATATTTCCAGGGATGGTGACTCAATCACCTCCCTGGGCAGCCCATTCCAGCACCTAACCACTGTTGGTTTATAGGATCATAGAATCCTTAGAGCTGGAAGGGACTTATAAAAACTCCCTGCGATGAACAGGGATGTGCACAGGTAGACCGGGTTGCACAGGGCCTGATCCAGCCTTGCTTGGAAAGTCTCTGGGAATAAGGCATCAACCATATCTCTGGGCAATCCATTGCAGTGCCTCACCACCCTCACTTGTAAAAGACTTTTTCCTTCTATCCAGCCTAAATTTATCCTCTTTAAGCTTGAAGCCATTTCCCCTTGTCCTGTTGCCGCAGACAACAGGGGCTAAAGAGTCTGTCCCCTTCTTTCTTACGGCCTCCCTTTAAATACTGAAAGGCAGCTATTGTGTTTCCCCTTTTCACTTTTTCACCTTTTCACGTGTTTTCACTTTTTGAAAATTCATTTTTTGTCTCAATTTTCTGCCCCCTTTATCCTTATTTTATAGGAACGTCTGATTGTAAAACACAAAACCATACTTCCTATCAGGAAACTTTAAATCAAGGTTTTAATTTCAGATTATTTTAGACTGGAATCATCAGTTTTCCTGAACTGATCAGAAATGCCTTATACAGAAGCAATTATAAATACATCTTAAGTTAATTCCACATCAGTCCTCTGCTATGTACAACCATGGTTTATAGTACTATTGTCTTTTATGGACCTAGATGCATTTTCCTTACTGGAGGTTGCCGTAAGATTTGGCTTAAAAGTGAGAGTTTTGACTGTTGGTTCCCCAGATGAAATATTTGGTCATGCTTGTTTTTATTGACCGTTTTGTGCGTGTCCTAGCTAAGCTATCCTGATAATTTTTAAACAGGAAATATTTAATAAAAGGAATAATGAAAACCAAAATAGAGTTCAGAATAGTAAGGACAACCACTGTGTGCTTTCTTATTGCTCATAACCAAACCCAACAAGTCTAGTCCCATTTTTACTTCTCTGAAAAAGTTCAGTGGAAACTGTTGGATTTACTACATAGGATGGATTTTGATTGTCCAAAACTAACATCTTTAAAAGTTAACTATTTCTCATGTATTTTCATTGCGCCTTTTTACTTAGGAAGTTTAACCCAAATAGTTGTGATGGTGAGTAGAGTAAGCTAGGAGGTTTTTTAGGTTTAGTGGCTTAATTCCTTTCCTCTAAAAATAAATAGTAGGCAATATGAAAGGCTATCCAATGAAATAGTTCATTGTTGTGAATGTGCATTCTTTCATTTCTCTCTAAGGCAAGGCAAGCAGGAAAAACCAGAAATGGAGAGGGCCAGATGAAAATATCAGAGCTAATCTCCGACAGTATGGTTTAGAAAAATACTACCTCGATGCACTGGTTTCTGATTCTTCAAGACCAATATGGCGAAAGGGAACGTTGTTTGATGCAATCATTACAGACCGTAAGTTTGTTAATGCTTTTTGTTGCCTGATGACAATGACTGAAATACTGTTGTCTAGATCATAGAATCATAGAATATCCCAAGTTGGAAGGGACCCGCGAGGATCAGATGTGTTGTTCTGTATTGATTTCCCATCTTGACAAGTGTTCATGTCTGCAGTTTCCATGTTGCATAAGATGACCGTTGAGGATTTGCGTTGTGTCATCTCTGCATGTATTTTAAGGATAGCTATAAATATGTAACAAAGCTGGAGATAATGCTCTCTTCGATAAAGAGAATGTTATGATTGGCAGTAAAAACCAATATGGCTGAAGATCATCCTCTGAAGAAGTTTCATTGAGTAAAAGCATAACTTTACTGGTGTACGGAAGCTTCATGCCAGAATGGTCCACGTCGCTGTTAGCACTCAGTCTGCAACATGTGAGTCTGCTGTGCAGCCCTGATGGACTTCTATAGACATGTTTTATGTGCTGCTTGGACCGCTTCCAAAGGGAGATTTAAATGCATTTATAGTACACTTATATACTAGAAACAGTAGGGATTTGTAAAGATGCTCCACTCTTTTAGAAGCTTGTGCATTTAACACCATTTGTCACACCTGAGAGAAGTAGAGACTAAGGGAATAAATAGAAGACCTTGATACAGTGATTTCTGATCTCTGGTAATGGTTCATAACCTGACACATTCATATTAACTGGGAGTGGAGAGAGTGACTTTTCTTTGTGTCGCCCAGGGTTATCTAGCCTATTTGAAAATGAGACCATGTAGAATATTAGCATTGCATAGAACTGAGTTTTTAAGTTGTGTTGAAACTTCTGCATGTATGAAATGGCAATACTAGTGCTTCTGTGCTGAAATGAGTTTTACAAGAATACATGTACTGAACATGCAGTAAGCATGTTATACAATTAGAAATTTGCAGAAATATATGAGAAAAGCCAACTCTGCCTCTGTCTGTCTGTATGAGAATTAGCATTTGCATACTGTGTTAGCGAGAAATTCCTATATATACAATTTCATTTTACATTGTATATATTTTATACATGCAATTTCATTAGCTAAGCTTGATAGCAGAGGTGTTTGTCAAACAAAGGAAGATGGGATTATTTGCCATGCATTGGAAATGTGGGGAATATATATATATATATTTAATTAACAGGATGGAAAAGTATTCTCCTCTGTATTCTAGCTAGTGTTGAGTGTGCTAGAAACCTCTTACAGCTGAAGGCTTTCTTTGAAACAGTTTTAAAGTAATTCTTTACACACTGAAGAAATTGTGCTTACGAATCTTTGTAAAAGTTTGAGGGTTTTTTTTCCTAAACCTTGTGTAAGCCACAGACTATATACAGTTGTGTTATACATATACAGCAGTGCATTGTTTGGGCAAAGAGTGAATTTCTTATCTCCACATTATCTGTTTGCTTTTAACAGCACCATATGGTATCAGAGAAGCTACTCGCAGAACAGGCTCACAAAAGGAATCAGTTAAATCATCTGAGAGAAGGTAAGTAAGCTGTCTTCTCTGTCATAGAATATCAAAGTCTGAATAGGAAGCAAGTCACAGTTTCAGAATCTTTATTTTTTCTTGGTTGTCTGTCAGCTCTGTAACAAATCTTAATAACTAAAGAAGAAAAGCCCCTTTTGTTCTATTTGCAAGAGTAATATGTCTAATACATCTGTAATCTTGGTTTTGTTCTATCTCCCTAAAACTTGCATGTGTCCAGATTTTACATCTTGTATCACCTCAGCAAACCACTATTACCTTGTGTTTCCTATCTTCTCTTCAAAGTTCAAAGTTCTCTTCAATCCCTGCAAGCTGCAGAATCAATTTAAAATGCAGTGCCTCTGTTTTAATTCAGCCATAGTTCTTGGTTTTCCACTGCTCCTTTTCTCTTCATGGATTACATGTGGTTTCTGCACATGCATAGCCTTCCTTGTCTTCTGCCTTTTGCTCTAAATTGCCCTTAGGAAAGATGCTGTGCCAAAATGGCTTTTCCCAACACATGTGATTCTTTGATTTTTCAGGGGTAGGTGATAGTCTAACATCCTGGTATGGGAATTTAGCAAATCTTATAGTAGAAGCTGCACATTGAAATTGGCTTAGGGTATTTTTTGTAAATTCCAAACAGTGGTGTTTTTTTTTTTTTAATTTGGAAATATGATTTTTTACCTGTGCTTTTATGCTTACACTTGCAATTCTTTGTTTAGCACAGAAAATCACATCATCATTTCATCCAGCTATCATCTGAGTGACATCTTTTTTGACCTGTTGAAGTTTGCAGCAGAATATCTGGTGATGGGAGGAAGATTAGTTTACTGGCTGCCGATATACAGGCCTGAGTATGTATGCTTGTTTTCTGGTATGTACTGTGTCAGGGTAGATGGTGGATCCTGGCCATGAATATTTGGGCATAGTACAGCTGAAACCTTCTTAATGCTAGCACTGAAAAGTATTGCTCATACTTCATATGTTTAAAACTTTGTATGAGGAAAGTCAGATTTTGAAATAAGGTTTTTGAGTGGAGAGAATTCCTGCCTGTAACTGAAAAGAAAAAGCCATCACATCTCCTTGTAAATGCATGTCCAAAGGATTGAGATTTAAGTTTAGATAATTAGACTTTTGATGTGTAGATAGATTCCTAAGATAGTAATAGAGAGGCTCTTATTAATAAATATTTCTATTAGAGTAGTTGATGGAGGTGCATGACAGAGTTCTGTTGGAGAACGTTCTTGGCTGTTTGCAGTTTGGCACTACTAACTTAGCTTTCTTCTCAGAAATCAAAAGTCAGTTGACAAGAGATGGCAGTGATAGGCAAGAAGTGTAGGGAAACAGCACTGCTAAGGACGAGAGAGGCCAGCAGAGACCGCGAGATGCTGTCTGCTTAGTAGTGCAGCCTGGGATGATGACTAAGTTTAAGAGAAGAGATGTCTGTTTGCATAGCTTAGTTTATCTCCTAAATAAGTTTTGTTGTTATCTGTTTTTCCTCAAAACTGTTTTATAGTAAAGGTGAGAGTTGTTGTGTTTGTATCTTCCAAATACAGATGTGCTCTGAAGGTAGCTTCTACAGTGTCATGTATATTTATGTACAGATAGGCTATACTGATAAAATGAATTAACTACAATCCCTGATATCACCACACACAAACCTCATGACCTACGTACAGTTATCCCGCGTACAATTATCACATGCTCCTTTTGAAAATTTGGAAATCAAAAGGAGCCAGTTTGTTACATCAGATGTCTGCACACTCTTCAGTAACAAAGCACTTAGATAATATGTGGGTTGTTATTTTAAATGATATAATTGGTATTTTAGGCTTTTTGCATCCTTTTTTTTTCACACTGAACCACAGAATTTCAGGGGTTGGAAGGGACCTCTAGATTCCAACCTACTGCTAAGGCAGGTCACACAGGTTGATATCCAGATGATTCTTGCATATCTCTGGAAAAAGAGAGCCTGCCATCTCCCTGGGCAGCCCGTTCCAGTGCTCCATCATGCTGACAGTAAAGAAGTTCTTTCTCATGTTTGTATGGAACTTCCTGTGTTCCGGTGTACATCTGTTGCCCCTTGATCTGTTGCTGCTCCTTGTTATATCGGTGCACACCACCAAGAAGAGTCCTTCCCCATCGACTTGACTCCCCCACTTCAGATACTTATAAACAGTTACAAAATCCCCTCTCAGTTTTCTTCTCTCCAGACTGAAGAGTCCCAGGTCTCGTGGCCTTTCCTCGTAATGGGAGATGTTCCAGGCCCTTCATCTAAGACTGTTCACAGGCAAAACAAGGAATATCAGTAACAGTATTGTAAATTACCATTCAAAACGTCTGTCTGTACATGCTTGACCCTTGCAGAACTCACTAGTACACACGGGCTTAGTTTTCCACGTCAGTAAACTCTGTTTTGAATTACAGTATTTGTTGTGTTTGTCAAGATAACTGAATTTTTTGTCAACCCTCTGAACATTAGTAAAAGCACATTTCCTCTGCATGTGGAATAAAATGTTTAGCTGTTGGTAACTATCAACTACGCGTTCTCATTCTACTTTTGTTGCTGCTTTTGGGAGGTCAGCTCTCTCAAACTATGATTGGATTGCCTCTTAAAAAGTAAATTTGTACACAGTATTATTAATTTATGCACTGAAATTTGAAATATCTAAGTCACTTTATTAGCACAGAATATTTCTATGGTCATTTCTATGGCTGAACATGAGAGAACATTTTATGCGTGTAGAGGAAAAATAGGAGATTGTCTGCTGATATGCTGTGCTATCAAATATTCCCAGGCAACACCTGCCATCAGGCTTCTGCGTTGTTTGAGATCCTTGTGTATTGCCTTAAATTAAAAACAAAACTAGGCTATGATTGATGTCTGTTAAAAGCACTGCTACTGTATTTCTCAGATAATGTTCTGAATTTTACATAAGATATGCAGAAAGATATATATTTATATATGTGCATTATTGCTAACAGACAAGGATTTTTAACAAAGTGATAATGATCTCTCATTCTGCAAGATATGAGATCTCACACCAAAGTTTACTTTCTTTCTGACACTGAAATCATTGTTGAGTCTGAATTCCTTTAATTCCTTTGCAGTCAGGTTTATATGCGTAAGAAGAGAGACTTCGGGGACATTGTGGCAGAGTGCCTACTTTACTAAGAGTGAGAGGCTGCTTGGTGTACTACATGCATCAGAAGTCTTTGGGAGTAAAAACAAAGCATTTGAGAATTCATTTGGTTCTCCCTTGTCAAAAGCATGTTGTGATTTCACTTAGCAGAAGTTGTGACTTGGTTTCAGACACGAGAAAGAACTGAAAGGCTGTTTTGTCTATTTAGAAGTTTTGGAATGATGCAGAGAAGTAAATAAATAAAAAACAAATGCTACTGCAAGTTTGTAATATTGTTTTACTTGTTTAATGGCTTACTGTTATCATTAGATTAATAAATATCAAGACTTCACTCAGTACCCAGAGGGATCCTTTTATGGGTTCTTCACTTTTGAAGTTGCAAGGCTACTAACACTTTAGAAGTAGTATTTTTATTCTCTAAAGTGAAAACTTTGTGGCAGGGTTTTGATGACTTTTTTTTTTTCCCTGCAAATACTGCATGAGCAACTGAGCCTCTGAAATCAGTTAATTAGTAGTGAAACCAGAGGTTGTATGAAACTTATTCTACCAAATCCTGAGTGAGCATAGTGAAAACTCATTTGAAAAAATGAGTTTCTGTTCTTCTTCCAACTACCGTTAGTGAACTCAAAACTATGGCTTAGAAAAGTCTGCATCACCTCCCTGTCTTGTTAATAGGTCTGGATTAGTGGAATTTGATTTTTGTACTGCTTATGTTCTTCAGTCTGGTCTCCTGAATGCCTTTCTAGGTTGTGTGTCTAAACAGCTTTGCAGGTCCATCATTTGGTGACATGCCTATTCTCACAGGCCTGTGCCATACCTACAGGACAAGTTATTTTCAGTTGTATTGGATTTGACTGCCCTGGAACATTAAATCTACTTTCTGAAGTGCAAAAAACCCACATATTTACAGGAAAAAATGAAAAGTTCCTCCATTGTATCTTTATAAGTTCCATCGATTTGTGTGAAAATTTTCTGTTATTATTTTGGTTTTTGATGCCTGGCCTCTGGTGAATCCAACCACAGGCAAATCATGAGAGCAGGCATTTTATATGAAATCATAGTCACTGACAATACTGCATATGAAGTCTAAATGAATGATTTATATTGCAGTATGATCTCATTTATCTTGTGAGCTAGGTTAGTACTTTACTATTAAGTTAAATTTTAAATTCCTCCTTTAGCATTTGTAGAAACAGAAATAGGGAAATTTCATATTTCCAAGGGAAAATAGTATGCTTCTGAGATGCAAGGTATTTTAAACATGGTAACTACTTGATTTTGTAGGAAGGTCTTAATTGCAAGCCATGTTACAGGCATCTGATGTTAAAAGATGATTTATTTTTTCTATTTAGAAAAATCTTCTGTCATTTGTCAAAATAACTCCTGTATGATAAATTTGCAACACCAGCTTCTGAACTCAGGAATGCTACTTTCACAGGAGCTGCTTTAGTATGATTTGGAATTTGAGTACAGTGGTCTCCTTGTAGGAAGCTAGTGTTATGTCTTGCTGCAGCTTAATATATGTTGGCTGTGTATCTTTTGTTTTTATTTTTTTGTAAATCACAGCTGCTAACTGGAGAAGTTATTACTCCTGATTGGCTGAGATGTTTTCCACTTGAAATGATACAGGCATGCATGCATACATTAGCATAGCATAAATAGATGAAGAAAATGTGGGTGGGACCCCTTTACAATAATATTTTCACTTACTGTATATGTTTAATGTGGAAAAAAAGATTGAAATACATGATGGATAAACTCAGCAGCAATACTTGAACTTCAGATCACTTAATAGAAAGTTGTCATATACTTTTAATTGTAGTCTGTTTTGTGAAAAATCTGTGTGAATCTTGTTTCAGATGCAACTGCTTCAGTTCATGAGCTACAACTCTGAATGTTTATTTCTTCCAGATATACAGAAGAGATTATTCCCCGCCACCCGTGCCTGAAACTTATTAGTAACTGTGAACAGATGCTGTCCAGCCACACATCAAGGCGCCTGATAACCATGGAAAAGGTGAAGGAATTCAAGGTAAGCTTGAATTCTTGATTATATTGTGTAAAATGGTAGCTGCTGCACTCATGAAAGGTTTGTACAGTGCAGTATTTGATCTTCACACAGTTCTCTCTCTCTTGAGTCTTTTATGACGACGGAAGTAAAATTGCCACACATTTCTTCAAAGTAAATTGGGTAGTGATTTAATGGAGTGTTCTGGTTTTGTTGTTTAGCTTTTTCTCCTCATCTTCTGATCAACTTTTAGTCCTCAGCAAATCCCTTTAGCTGTGTGAAAGTGATCTTTGAAACAGTGCTTGCTTATGGAAATTGCGTATGCTTTTCTTGGAAAACGGAACTCTGTGAGTTGGAACCATGGAGATACTGAGATGCCTAAATGCCCATTTTCTGAAATATAATTTCGTGCCTAAGAAAATTTTGAATTCCAAATACTTTGTGGATCTCATGGTACAAGTAAACCATATTCAACCGTTACTTCATTTTTAGTGTGATACTTTTGATCTTTAAATCCATGAGAGACTAGGAATATATTTTTGGAAGTAATGATGTTCCTATGACATGAGTACAATGAAGGAAAGAATTTTTGTTTAAATTTACTGTGGGGGAGGACAAACCAAATTCCTTTCTGGAGACATCAAGACTAGTAAACACAGCATTCAAAACTCTGTTCTGTTGTTGCTGCTTCTCTCACCTAACACTGTTAAAAAGATGCTACAGCAAGGAGAAGCAAATTGTTAATGAAAACACATGCAAAAGGTGAGCATTCCTTTTCTGTTGGAAGAGTTGTTTAAAATGGCAGGATATACTGATGGACTTCTGTGTTTGCGTGGTGCTTACACTAATAACACAGCAGGGTTTCAGTACTGCATTTTTAATGCTAATGATGACTGAAATTTTCAAGCAACAACTGGCTTTTTGTAAAACACTGTATGTGGGATTCAGAGTTCAAGTTGCCAACTTCGTCAGTAGCAAACCACAAGAGTAAATTACCTTTTTGACTTGAACGTCTTGGGATGTTCATGGAGGTATTCTGCAGAAGTTTTACTACATGGTAGCAGGCATGTGGCCATCAGTGCTGTAGGGTAAGACGTTCTGATTTAAAGAATATGTTCGCCCTTCTGCAAATAGATGTCATTATTTGTTAGTCTTATTTTGTGCATCACGTAATCTTCAGTACGTGCTTTGACACGTTCACGCCTGGAACTACTTAGCTTTGAGCACCTGATACTACTTGGCGGACTTACTGCCTAGATAAAACCGTGCAGTGCTTTTGCTGTGGACTCCAGATGTCTTTTATGTAGCTTAAAGATACTAAGGCTTATGCACTGTTTCTCATAACGTAGAACTTGTATAAACAACGGTGTATGTATTTGCTCTTCTGCAAGTGTCTGCTTGTTTAAGAATCTTGATGTTTGGTATCTACCTTCCAAAGATCTCCCCACTCTGTTTTTCCTTACCTGACATGCTTCATATTCCCATGGCCCTCCAGAATGTATTTCTGTCTTTACATCTCAAAAAGCCTTTTGAATTGGATACTTCTGACTCACCAGATATGGTCATAAAATCCATGATTTGGAGCTTTGGCTCCAGTTTTTCTGAATTTTTATGAATATGCAGGCATTTACATCTCCAGAAAGTTACCATTTTCTTTACTAAACTGATTTGTAACAGGAACTCGCAGATTTCGTTTAGTTCAGCTTAGTGTAATGCTCACAACTGACTTAAGATTTTGTAAATGATGTAGTGTTGTTATGAAGCTCTTCAGTTTCTTCAGTGTTTGTCACCAACAGTGACTTGCAAATTTCACAGCACATTCAATTCCGTTATTAACACTCTTAACTCAAATTAAACTTTCTAGTTGATATTTGAGTGGACAGGACTGTGCGAGTTTAACATCACCGAACTGTTTTCTGCTGTGCTGGTTTATTTTTCAAGAACCTTTTAATGCAAGTCTGGAAGTTCTCAGTCTGTGCTAACAAGTAGTTATTTATTTTAATTTCAATCTCTGTTAGGTAGGTTAATCGGTAGCAAAATTGGAGTATAACCGCTTTCAGCATTAATATTACAAGGGTTTTTTGGGATCTGTATCTAGTGATGAGCCATCTCAGGAGGGATGAACTCAGTAACAGCATTCAACTAGGATGTGCCCCTTTCTTTGTGTCCCTTTTGTCCCTTTTGTGTCCCTTTCTTTGCAACAGTGGTCTAGCTTTTTCTTGTGCATTTCCCCATAACGCTTGTTTCAGCCATTGCAGAATTCCTTGCACCTATTTCATTCCTTATTTGGCTGTCCTAAAGAAATAGACTAGATATTTGTCTGATAAAAGCTACCTAGCTCTAAAGTTTCTCATTAGGGCTTCTGAAAAAAACCCACCCAAAACAAACAAACAAACAAAAAAACAACTGAAGGAGAGCTCTACAATTAGCGAGGGTTAAGACAGTCACCTAGAAATTTTAAGGAGAGATGATACAGAAAACTTAATTGAAGGCTGAACTCTGAGTGTAAGACTGTCCATGAAGAGGCTCTGGAGCACTGGGTTTACAAATTCACAGTGCTGAATGGGTCCAGTGTTTCCATGTCATGAAGTCACTCTGGAGTTTTTACTGGTGTCGAATTTTTCTTACTGCATTTAGCAGTGTTTGTTCCTGGATGTGACCCTGTTGTTCCTGATCTGGAAAGTGCTTACTGTTGTTTATAGCTGTATAACATTAGTACAGGTGGTTTCTATAGCTACTGTTCAGCACCAGATGTACAGTGGCAGGAAGCTGTGATAAGGCTAGGAAGCTCTATTAAACAAGAACTGCATGTGGGTAATTATCCTAAGGCTGAACTGAGGCATGCCAGATTCATAAAAACTTGTAAACTTACACGTAATATCTACCAAGACTTAAAGAAAAACAAAAATTTCTTGTTATCTTTAAGGCCCTTCCTCTTTCTTCCATCACTTCCATTATTTATGAAAAACACAGCACCTTTTTAGTGTTTTCTTTGGAACAATTAAGTGGTAGGCTGAAAACTCAAATTAGGTAAAAGCAGTTTGGTAGCATCCACTTTGACAGGAGCTTTGTTGGCTTTCAGTTGTCACAGAATTCATCATAAAGTGTTTCAGAGCAGAAGTTTTATGCGATAACTGCTGTTTGCAATTAGTCTGCTGTTTTGAGAAATTAAATTATTCAAAGTGAGAGCCAAGGATGGTCTAAAAAAAGTGGTTAATGAACATTTTTAGTTCTGACTTCTATAAATAAAGGAAAAGGTCTTTGTCTTCATGGTAGGACCAGTACACTAGGGGAGGAGTTGCTTATTGCCAACTAGGCTGATCATTGCTGATCAGTCTTAGCACATGGCCTAAGGAAACGTTTTCTTGGGAAGTCTCAGTATTTTGTGCCAAAGAACCAACTATAAGCTTTATGCCTTGAAAACCACCTACATTTGTTTCAGAGGGAATTGAAAACTAGTGAACCCTAGATAGTATCACTTCTGATTCTTCCACTGAGTCATGTTAGGAGGAGGAGAAGGACTGCCCAGATGAAAACACTGGTTCAGCTCCATTCTCTGAATTCAAACATGTACATTAACTGGACTGGACAGTTAATGCATGTGAAGGAAAGCATGGTCAGTAACAAAACAGTTTCTGTGATTTGATCCATTCATTACTGTTTCCTGTCCATCATCCTAAAGTTGTCTTCTCTTACTGCAAAACATTCCTGTGAGAAATTTGGACTGTGTGTTTCTGCCTTTTAATGCTACTCAAAATGGGGGTCAACTGGCTTCCTCACTGAACACGCTGGTGCTTGATGCCTAGGCAAATTCCAAACCGAATAGTCAGAATTGTTTCATGAAGATGATTTTTTGGTATGGTGTCATCCCTGTAAAGTTAAATGCAGTCTATTCCTAGTGCTCAGATAGTACCCGTTCAGCTCCCTTTATAGAATTTGTTCAAAAGTCATTTGTTGCTGAAATTGAAGAATTGCTTCTATTTGATCAGTTCTCGTATTCGTTGTAAAACTATTTTGATTAGTACATGTCAGTAATGAGTGGCATCTCCAGATAAATGTAGTGTTTCTTATTTTCTTTTCCTTTTTTAGGAAGCCATTCCTAATCTGTTCTTTAAAGCCATTAACATTTTTATTGGACGTTCATGTCTGCATAGAGAAGAGGTAGAGAATAACTCTTAAGTTAGAATTATTTTAGTGTGGGCCAGGAGTTTTCTTTGTAAGCCATCCCAAGAAATCAGTGCCTTACTGCAGATCTCTCATCTATCGAGCAGTGATCTGCATAGCTTGTGATGAGGCCTGGATTTACCAAAAAGATTCTTTTGTGGTGTGAAGACTTTTGTCCATCTGATGAATACAGATGCTTTTCTTACAGCTCTGTTGAAGTTTCTTCCCTTTTATACCATATCCCTCTTTGCCCTTACCTGCTTGAGGTTAGTGGGAGGTAGTTCTGTTCTTCCTTTCTCCCTTCAACCCTAGTCAGCATTTTGTTACTTGAGGAATCCAGATGAATGGTGTACAGATGTGTGACCTCTTAGAGGTTATAGGGATTAATTTTTATGTTAAAATACTTTTGACACCTATATCATTATCCTTCAGGGTCAGATATCTCATCCATTTCTCAATACAAGTGAATTAAGTAAAATCATTAAAATACTTCCCGAAGGTATAAGAATACATTACCTGCTTAGGTCAAAGGAGGATTTACTGACCTGCAAATTCAGTGGAAGAACAAGTGTATTCTTCCTCAGAGTGGTACAGCATAAGAAAGCTGGAGGAGTGGGCAGACTGTGAAGGGACTTAAGTCCTCCTTGTTTCCTGTCTCCCAATAATATATAGATATATTTCCCATGGACATGTTAAGAGGCTTTGTCTAACCTCTCACAGGTGACAGAAAACAATTAGTACTGTGTCTACAGTGGGCTTACTGAGATCATTTTCTTGTGTTATTTTCTTGCATCACGGTATTTAAAAAGAACAGACAGGCTGCTCGTGGTGTCTGTGCTTTATGTGTTGGGTGTGCACGTGGCACTTGACTTTCAGCAAGTTAATATAAGCCTCTGGCGTGCTAATGGGTATCTGCTAGGATAACAGAACTGCTTCATAGGAATTACTCAATGTGTCCAGAAGAGGGCACTTGCACATGCACACAAACGTCTTGCTGTGTTGAAAAATCTTTGACTTGCTCCTTTAGAAAGTGTGTTAGGACATACAAAGCGGGACATGGTGTTGATCTTGCTAGATGAAAGAAAGCCTAAAAGAGCTACAAAATAGCTGAAGGGGTGGGGGGGGGAAAGGGGGTGGTTGATGCCCACTAGAATGTAGTTCATCTAGCATTGTAATAGCTGGATAATATACAAAAATACTTAATTAAACCTAATTCCATGTTACAACTACATGTGCTAAAGCATACCAGAGTAACTTTAATTTCAAATATGAATGAATAACCCTGAACTGTATATTAAAATAATGAACTGATTTATATGTTACTGCACTGCTTGAAAATTTTACGTAAGCTGTGAAGGAGCATTAGAAAGAAACATTTAATAGAAGTTTAGTCCTGTTATATGCTTGTTTTTAGCTTCTCTTTGCACAGTTCAGTTGTACTTGTGAGGCTGTTCAGCTCAGTCTCATCCTGCCGCTGAGTGTGAGAAACTAAACCAGGAATGTTAAACTGTTTTTAAATTTGACATCAGATTTTGGTGCTCAGATAAAAAGGTTGATGTTATTATTTGTTAGAGTACTGTTAACACGAATTGTTAAGTATCTTAATTGTACAAAGTCACAGCATGTGATGAACTAAACTATATAATCACTCATATAATGGGTCAGTTTTCTAAACTGTTTTATAGGCTGATGTCACATAGATTTTATGTGCAGGGCTTCATTATATCAGCTTTACTTTTCAGAACTACATGAATAGTGCACACAAATAAAATCCTCTGATAGTACTTCAGTATCTGTGGGAACTCCTTTTAATCTTTTGTGTTCTTCTTCTATTTGTATCTGCTTTCCACAGAATGAGTGATTGAATTTTTCAGGTTTTATTATTTTCTGAAAACTAATATTTGTATTTTCCTTTGTAAAAGTCTGTGTGACATAGTACCTGTGCTCTCATTTCAACGTGCAAGGGTTGAATTGTGGTGATACCTGCTGAGATACTTCCAGTGATTCAGCACAGTTCAAGCTTCTAATGTATGTTATTGACAGCTTGCATCAGATTGGTGTGCAGAGTAGAAATTTGAATAATTACATTTAAAACAAGCAAAGAAAAACAAACCCATACAGCAAAACAAACAAAAAATTTGCTTACAGCTTGTATTTGATCAGTGTTGAATGAGAATCCACTGCATATATATATTCATTTCTGCTAAAATGTCAAGGAGTTTGTAGTAGGATGTATGTGTTCTTGTTAATTACAAAGAAAACTTCAGTGGTATATTTTTGGAATTCTTTAACAATTTAAGTGTTTGCCATTAAATTGTAAAAAGTACTTTATTGTTGCATGTAATAATCTGAAAAATTCTGGAGGAAAAACAGTTGCAATGCATGTTGAACTTAGTACCATAAAAATTAATGCTTACGTTTTGATACCATACAGGATCAAGACCAGAATTCTTACTTGTTGGATGGTCAATACATGCCATACAAGGGACACAATTCTTTCCGTGAGAAGTATTTCAGTGGTGTGACAAAAAGAATTGCCAAGGAAGAAAAAGACAACCAGAAGTAAAATATAATATAAACATATTAAAAAATGAGGAAGAAATGAAGATGGTGTTTCTTTGTAAAGACATCTGGATATGAACGTTCATTTGGATGCTTCAGAAAAATAAATACTGCTTTTAATTTTAAAGCAAGATGGAGCCCACAACACAGGTTGAGAGCAGTTCTTTTTAATTACATTTGTTTATAGCAGATTTTATTGTACAATGTTTCTGAGTTTTATTTAATTTATATTTGTGCTTTCAAGCCCTAATGATGATTGACTAAGACCATTATTATTGTTCTTTCACCATTAACATTTACAAAAAGTAGTAGTGCTATTTGGCTTCTTAAACTGTGAACATCTGGCTGTTTTAGAAACACGTGGTGGTGATCAAGGATTGCTTAATTATGAAGATCAGTTTCATTTGCTTTGGGTTTTTTTTGCTGTTGGCTTTTTGGTTTTGTTTTGTTTTCCTAAGTGGTATACAGTAAAACAGAAAAGTTTGTCATGAGATTTTATTTTTAATTGTTGTATGCAATAACTGCTCAGCCTGCTCCGGCTGAGGACTGTAGTGTTTAAAACAGGCAAACAAAAAAACACACAAAGAAACAAATGTGTGTGTATGCACATGCACGCGTCTCTGTGACCTGACAAACACTGGAGAGCCTGTTAAACCCTGTGAAGTTTGTCCACATCTGAAGCTCATCTGTGCTTTGGATTTGCTCTTGCATTCCTAAACCTTGACTCTTGGTCAAGCCAACTGTCTGCAATTTTTGGTTCAGAAATTGATAGTTAAAGCAGTAACAACAACAGCATAAAATCAGTAATGGTTCCCTAATGGTATTAAGCCTAATCAAATCTTTGAAATTGAAGCTGTATTTGTCAAAGGGAAAACTTTGCTGAATCCACACCGTGTCCGTCATGAAAATACCTCATTTGAAAACCACTAAGCCCATTAATTCAGGATGTTAATGGCTCTTTTCATTTTGGTGGTCAAATATTCTTCTAGAGGGCGTTGGTGAATGGATCTGCTTGCTCCAACTAGAGAAAGCCTTGCTTCTTAATTTGCTGCAAGCTATTGACTGTGGTCATTTCACAGTCTTTGTAGGTAATAATCTAGAGCCTCTCCAAAAACCCAGTCGTACCTAGGCAAGTAGAAATCATTGTGCATTTGGTTGAGTTCATTAACCGGATTTGCTCTTCTGTGTGTTGTGGTCCTCAGCTGCAGCAGGGAGAGCTCAAATATTCAGTGACAACTTTGTCTGACCTTCTGGATCTAATCTGTGGTGGTGTAGGTAGTTCTGAAATAGTGATTTATTTTCTCTGTTTACATTATAAATCACTTTGTTTTGAGACTCTTAATGTCAGCCGTATAATAGTTGTTCTGGGCTAAACTTGGAGAGAGATGAAAGCTCAGAAGATTTTCAAAAGCAGAACTTGAATTGATCACTTTCAAATATTACATCAAGAAATTACTGCTTCTGAAAAGCTGTCTTCATGTAACTTCTGACTTCAATTTTGGTATTACAATTTGACATTCAGTCTTTATTACTTTTCATATTAAAATTACTTTCTGTTCTTCAGAGGCAAGGAATTTTTGTAGATGGATTTATTATGCATTTATAACTTCATTTTCTTAAAAGTTACCCTACATAGACATGATCTAAATGGTTATACAGGATGTAAGGTAGTGGCAAATCTGGCTCTGTCTATTTAAAGAGAATGATTTAGTTTATTTCTCCTCTTCTTGGTCCAACTTTCAGTCCATTCAGGCCATTCCAGCGGTGGTATGGCCTCTGTTTAGCAGTTCATACATAACAGCTCTATGATTGCAGAAGAATACCATTTTGAACAGAAGCTATAAGTGTATTTGGGGTACTGCATCAACGTACACTAATCAGAAAGTTTGGAATTGAAATCAGATGTTCAAGGGCTGCTGATCCCCGATATTAAAGCTGTCATTTGGAAATATTTCTCATGTCTACATTTCTCCTTGTTTAATGTGCATACTGCAGACAATCGTATGTGCAGACGTGCAAAGCAGAGGCGTTTATAGCTATAGAGCTGGGACACAGCCCTCGTGCTGTCTCTAGTGAAGGACTGACAAGTGGGTGAGTTATCCTTTCGGCAGGATTTGGCCACCGATGGCCGCGGTTTCTGGCGCTTTCATTCAATCTGGTTCCATTCAGTCTCTTTCTGTGAAGTTCCAGTTTCCTGTCCCTGGCAGGGAGGGTCAGTTCACAAGCCTGCGCTGAACTCATTCCGTTGTCATTCTCTCCTTTGGGGTGGTTTGTGCCATTTTCCAGTTTTGAAAAATAAACGTTATTTTTGGAGCGCTTTGTTGCACTGCAGTGAATTGGATGGAAGGAGGAGCTGAAGCTGGCTGCAAGGTCGTACGGGCAGAGGCCCTCTCTTGCTGTAGGGAGTTAAGAAAGGGAACGAGTCCTCATCTTTTCATGGAATCCTTTTACTTGATGATTCAAACAGGTTTGACAGAAAGTCAAGGTTTAATGGGGTCTTACAGGTAACGAGGACCTAGAAATTTTGTTGAAATGAACAGAAGCATTGAAGAAAAAGACTTCATTAATACATCTTTCAAGATTTAAAGAAGAAATAGGTGGTACACGTAGTACATACATGTAGTATTAGAGAATGTGGATGGAAATGAGACTTTGATATAAAAATGCTAACACTTGTTTCTGCTGCTTCTGCCACAACCAGTGCTGGTTCTGCTGCTTCTTGATCCTTTCCTTAAAACAAACAAACAAAAAAAAGCATACAAAGAACACTTTAGGAGTTTTTAGCAGAGCTTTTTGATTCTTTAAAGCTATGACGCCAGCTTAGAAAAGCTGAGACTCGGTTGTTTCTTCTCTTCGGTCTGATGAAAAGAATGAAGGAGATGCGCCAGCCTGCTGAACATCTCAGGGAAAGTGCAGTCCTCCCTTTAAACCAAGCTGAGAAGCCAGTGTCTGTTACTGGGACATCTAAATCTAGGTCTCACCTAGCAGAGCTTCTAGTTTCCATAACATTTTCACTGGACTTCATGCTGGTGCTACGCACTACATCAACTTTCCCCCACTGCATAGGGATATGTGAGATCTTGAAGTTGGGTCTGCTGTTTGTTGAGCCTTTCTTCATCTTTGCCTCATTTCAACAGGGCAGTAAGACTGTGGTGGATGTCCTTAATTGTTGGACCTCTCATCTCCTTTTTGTTAGCCTAAAACGCAGTGCTTTAGCTCAAGAGTTGTGACTTACAAGCAGATTATTTGTATCCATACATGTGGAAATCAGCAAAAGTCAGTCTATTTTTGAGTTCTCAGTCAAGGAGACTCATCTGTCTGAAAATACTGAAGATTCAAGTACACTTTCTCTCAGGCTGTTCTGATACCACAGTTAACTGTAGAGCTTCTACAGGAAGGAAACACCTTAATTCATAATCTTCTTTTTCCTTCCATCACTGTGATTTAAGAGCTCTTCATTAACGGTTATTTCTAGCATCCCCAGTGCAGCTTCAGGCCTTGGGGCCACCGCCAGAGAAGGGTGTCAGTGGAAAGGTGACTGTGACTTTGTGACTCCTCCAGCCACAGGTCTTTCAGGCACAAAAATGTCCTCTGAGAGAGGGCAAGACTAGAGCAGATAATGTGTGGTAGTTGCTGTTTCTCTGCTGCACAGCAAGTAGCTCCGTGTTAACTTACAGAGGACTGAAAAAGGCTCCAAGAAGCAGAAGCTGTTCACTGCTGGCTCAGCTCCCGTCACCACCATGGTTCTCTTTTCTGACTCTTCTTTCCACTCCTTCATCAAAGCTGAGAAGAAAGTTTGAAAACATTCTTTCTTTGCTGTTTAGCTTGGTCTACAGTCTAAACTGGGGTCCAGTGTTGAACGAGACTATCTTTTCAGTTCGGAAATTCCTTCTTTGCTCCTAAAAAAGTAGAGTTTTGGGTAGCCTGGAGAAGACAGTGGCCAGTATCTTTTTCTTTTTTGTCTGCTATTTGGGAAAAAAAAAAGATTTTTTTTCAGCCTTGTTCACTAATACTGCTGATGTTACTGATCACATCGTTTAAAACAGCAAAATGTATCTCACCTGCCTCTATGCTGCCTTTTGAATATATTTCTCTGGTGTTCTTTTATTTGCTTATTGGACTGTAAAAGTCTCTGTTTATGTATGTATACTCGCAACTATTTTCATTTTAGTTTTCCATCATTGCTGCTGCTGTTTTCTACAGTGTCTCTAATCAGTTACAGCTTTTTTGAGCCTATGACTGTGGAGAATACCTCTCAAAAGAGATATCAGCTCTTTCAGCCAAAAAGCCTCATCAAACTCAAGATGCTGGAGACATGACAAGCTGTCTGGCTAGGCTAAGGATATTGGACCTCAGGACAGGTTTGCCAAGTAAAATCTTTTAAAATGCCTGTATTTCACTTAAAATGAAGTAGGCAGCTGAAAAATAAAATCAAATGTGATAGGAGATCTTTCTGTCTTCACTGCCACTGTTGGGTACACTGTTAGGTACGTCTACACTCCGTGGGATTCCCATTAGATTCATTACAGATTTCTGACTGCAGACGTAAGCACAGGAAGCTCCCTGTGTATCGAGTTTGACAGGAGTATTTTGCATACAAGTAGTTAGAAATGGAACATTTTATTTTATTTAAAGTTCCTCAACAGTTATTATTTTTTTTTTAATTCAATTTATGCATTCGGGATGAAGAGATTACTTTGTAGAAAGAAACAATGATTGCCAGTAATTTTCTGGGATTCTAACTGAAAATTTCTGTAGCATTAAATAAAATGGCTAAAATAAATAGTTTTACCTTGTAATGATATAAAAACAGCATGCTGTTAGCGCTGTTTTAATTCTTTCCAAAACTAAGTTTTATTAAAAAATGTTATTTCAAAGCGAATACCATTTGGTATATAAAATTCTTTCTTAAAACTTGTTCTTCGTGGATTAATTCTACTAAATTTAGGACTGATAAAATTGTTCATGTTGCTGTACTTTATAGGATCAGTAATTAACTTTAAGTAAATACCAAACTCTTTAACTGAACGGTCTTGTCTGTGCAAGGGGATACTGTTGGCAAAATACTTTCATGGCAATTAATCTTAATAATTCCTTCTATAAAAGTCTGTCCCAAAAGATGTGATGTCTCTGAGTGATGATTCAGGATGGCTGTTTAGTTCCAGGACTGGCCAGCCCACAGCTTCTTTACTTTATTCCGAGACTGATACCAGAGATTTCCACCAGAGACGGAATTGTGCTGATGACTGCATTTTAGAGCAAGACTAAGACTTGATCCTTTTTCACTAAGAGAAAAACAGTGCATAATTTTAGTACAGAACAGTGAAAGTTCTTAACAAGCATTAGGGAAGGTACATATAAAATATTGTGATTTTTAGGTATATTGAAAAATATCTTAACTGTTGTGGACAAAATTGAGTGAGTAGCTGGATCTATTCAATTGGAAGGATAGGTGCTTCCCCACATGCAGTCTTCTCCACTGAGTTGTGATCCTGCTTTTTGGGTGGCTATGGGATGGTGCCTCTTTGGCTGCAGTTCATGCTTTATAAATTGCTGTGCTTGAAGGTTTGTTTTGAGGCTGTTTGCACAACGCTGTGAGGTCCTGAGATTAGATGTGCTTGGTGCATAGTGTTTCTTACAGTAGAAACTATGGCACAGACTAGGATATCTAAGCTCAGCAGTTCCATCGGACACGTTCCTCTTTTGGAGAGAAGCTTTTGTCTTGCTTATAAACAAACTACTCACAATATAGGAAAGTTTTTCTCTTCAAAATGTGCACGTAGCAAATGGTACTCGTATGCTTTTCCATGAACCTAACTCCTTCACACAATGCTCTCTGGAAAAAAACTGATTAAATTATATGAGGTAAAGGACTGGCCTGCTTAATAAGTATTTTTTAATGTCAAATCTGTTTTCTGGAAAATGTCATGTTTTAGTCTCAGTGTGTTACCCTAAGAGCTGTCACAGAGGTGTATGTGCACCTGTTGGCTGGTGGTGGTTGCTGGAAAGCAACTTAGTTCAGCAACAAGATGAACACGCTCAGTCCCATAACTGCAAGGGACTGGGTCGGTGCTTGGCGGCTGGGTTTTGTCTGCATGAATGATGGCTTCATACAGCGGTGGGCGAATAACCGCGAGCTGCCAAGTACAGCGTGCGTTTGCTCTGCCTCAGTATTTCTGGTGCTCCCTGGGGCAATCTGACCAGCTGCAGTTTGAACGTGATAAACTACTTGTTTGCTGCAGGGAATGACCTGCCAAAAACCCGCACAGGCCCCATGCCCGTAGGGTGAGGGAAGTGGGACCTCCTGGCCTCCTTTTCCCTTGTAAAGCAGGAAAACGTCCACCCCATAAAAGATAAATTATGTAGTGATCACAGAAAAGCATTTCTAGCCTTACGCAAAGATGACCAAGACTGCACAGATATGGAATATTTCTTAAGTATATCTGTTTGTGTTTTTTCCTGTTTTTACCCTAAAAGCAAACAAAAACATGTTTGTGCCAAGACCTGTCACACTCCACCCCCATTTCTCTTTTCTTTTAATTGTATTTTTATATGCTTGGCAGAATTAATGATGAAAATCTTTCCAGCTGTGACTTTGCCAGAATCCCTTTCTGAAGCTCCTACTAATTTGGATTAAAAGTGGATGGATGAAAGCCTCAAACAGCAAATCCTGGCAGCAGATCTGCTGAGGCCCCACAGCATAGACTTCTCCAACTGTTCTTATCTTCTGAGGCAAAAAAAAAAAAAAAGAAAAAAGAAAAAAAAAAAAGAAGGAAAAGGGAAAAACAAGCAGCGTAATTTTGTAATTACACTCTTGTTAGTGCCTTCCCTCCTTTGGGACCCACGGCCTACACATGCAGGCCTTTGTGGTGCTGCAGTGCTGCCGTCCATTGGGCCTGTGGAGGCCCTGGGCACTCTCACCTTGCTGCTGCTTTCCACCATAGCACACAACCTGCATTTGGAGGCTTGCCACACTGAGGGATGTCAGTTCGATGAGGTGAAGGAACACTCATGCAAGTATCCCCTGTGCGATGTCGAGGCATTGAGCACCCCAATGCTGGGTGCTCACCTCTGCTGCCTCACTGGCATGGAGCTGGTGCAATGCTTTTCACCATCAAGCTCACCTTCAACAAATGTTTAAAATAATTTCTTTAAATCAGACATGTCAATCTTTGACTTGTGGATTGTGCTCCTCCCATTCTTTCTGCTCTCTAAGAGAGCTTTCTAGAAGCTTCAAGCTGACCAAGACCTTGCTCACTGTACTTCTTCAGCCATGCTGAAGCTGAGGCAAGGCAGTGTCCTGAATTCAAGCCCTGTGACAATGGTAGCCTGCTCTGGTGGGCTTTTAGGAGAATGCCCATCCCACTTTCCTGTTACTATGAGCAGAAATAGCTATTCAGGATAATTCATACTGTTAACAAGTTCTGAATAAAGCCATTACCTTCAGATGGTGCCCTTGAAAACTTCTGCCATAGTTCCTCTGTGTATAGTATTAAGTGCTTTAACAAGGCATGATTTTCAACATCCTTTTTAAAGGTACCTTCTTTAATCATTTTCTAACGATCAGCAGTCAGCAGGTATTGAAATCCATTTTTGAAATACAAATACATATTTTGACAAGTTGTTTACTTTTCCATCAAACCCTTAGTCTGGCGCATCAGAAACTGAAAGCCCACAACATAAGACATAAGGAGCATCCATTCTTACATGAGTCCTTTGTATATAGTGGTAATAACGCTTTCCTGTTAGAGAATGTAGATGAAACATAATTATAGAAGTTCCTTGGTGACAGCAAGGTCTGTGTGGTCCTTACAGTGATAATTGATTGAAAGTTTTTAATAATCAAATCAGTTAAGAATTGTATACAATTTTAGTTGAATATAATTAAAGTTTTTAATTCAACCCTACAAGAGCAAGAGGAAGGATGACTTCTGAATCCTACCTCTGAATTTTCATCTCACTAAATCATTTGTAACAGGAGTGTATACTTAATTATGAGAGTTACTCATTTGATTCACTACCAGTCAACTGGACAAAATGGTTTGTTGTTTTGCATGGTACTTCAATCTCTCTTGAGTTATGGAAATCATGTTTTGGGAAAGAAAATGCCAAAATTTGGTCCGTTTATACCCTACAGTACTCTGATTTTTTAGAATTTGAAATGGCAAGCAGGCTTTTGGCAATTGCTCCGTGCCAAAAAGAGCAACTAGGAAGTGTCTCAGAAGTGCAAGTGTGTTCAATATGAAAGGCTTAACTAGATTTAGGGTCCTGGTTCTTGAAAAGCACGTAGCAAATCTTATTTAGAGCTTCAATGTGCCTTCAAGTAACTGCTAATAAAGACTTCTGAAAATGTTGAATGTGATTTTGCAATTCATTTCAGCAGGGCAATTTGTTGTATAAGGCATTAATCTGTAGATTTTAGATATAGACTGCTGTGGTTGTCTGGTCTGCCCTAGTACACAGTGCTTGCCACAGGATTTCCTTGCTTTACGTCTAACAACTCTGGCTGTGCCAAGGAGGCTCTTTTTGTTTGTTTTAACAGCACTGGCACTTGCTGCCTCCAGTGAAATACTTCATTTCTGGGAGTGTGAACAGCACTTTATGCTCCACAGAGGCTTGGTACAAGGTCAAGTAGTGAAGGAACAAGAACCAATGCCTGTGGAATTAGAAAAATAGAAACATACCACTAATGATTTCGTATTCATGGTTATATTTCGTGGCATCACTTTAAGGCTTTTTTCTTTCCCGAAAAATCTTTTGTCACCAGTGTGGAATTTTGTAATACTGAATTCCTAAAGCTTGTTTTCCAGATACTGATTTCAACTGGTATTAATTGTTTGAATTTTTATTTATTTTTTTAATTAGCCAAGTCTCATACCAACATTGGTAACACCAAGTTGGCAAGATGATACTTTGAACGTACTTTACCATGAGCTTTATTCTAGACATCTTGAATTTCTTTATTGTATTGACAATGCTTACACTGAGTTTTGTCTCATCTGGGACTTGACACAGTACAGATACAAATGTCATCATCTGCATCTAAATCAGTTTTGCTAGCCTCCTTCTAATCAGTGGAGAGAAATAAATTCAGAGCACTTGTCAGACTGCTTCTGCAGCTCTTGGATGTGCATTACATGTTTAAGGGTGTCTCTAATTGATTATGTAAACTCAGACATGCATATTACCTGCTGCTTCTACAATAATTGAAAAGAATATTTAAAAAATAATTCTTTTTTTTTCATTTTTGTCTACTTATCTATCTCAGCATCTTTCCTTGGTCACTGAAATTATTTATCTTTTTCCGTTTGCCTGCTTTATCAATTTTCTGGCTTATCATTTCTATGAGTTGCTGCCTACTTCTCCTTTTTTCGTATGTTATCTGAATATTTTGTTATGGCAGGTTTTACTTCCCCTTTCACTGGACTGTTATTTAATACACACGATGCTTTGGGGATGTGATGGGTGAGATATGAATTCTGCTTGAGAGTACCAGATTACATTTCATGAAGTGCTCTGCAGATGACTTATTGCTTCATGGCACGTCCTCAGCCTGCGGTTTCACAAGGAGGGGAGCTAATGTGACAGCTTACTGCTGCTGAAAGGAGAGGATTTTTGTGCCTTTCTCTGATCCCCATTTTTGTCTTTTCTCACACAGAGCTCAGCAGAGTTGACCACTCTTGCATGAGCTCTGGTTTTTATTGGACACTCTCTAGTGTCATTTTGCCTTACAGAACCAGCCAAAAGCTATGCTTTTGCTGAAGAAATGTGGCTGCGAGTGACTTTTCTTCCATCAGAGGTGAGCTGTTGGATCAGTGGTGGTTGTGATCAGGAAGTTGTGGTCTCTGCCACATCACTCCTAGACCACAGGCTGACTGCAGAGACTGTGCAGCTCCTGGCTGAATCACCCAAGAACCCCCTGCCAGGAAGTGGAAAACAACTGATGGGCTTTGGTGTCACAGTGGGCTTAGCTGAAATGTAAAATAGTGGAAGGTCGAAGAAGAGAAGTTATTAGCAGCCTTTCTAAATGCAAATTGACCATGCCTTTGAGGAAAGGAAGGATAAAGTGAGAAGAATTGCATTTGGGGATTACTTAGTTGCTTGTGACTTAACACGTGATTGTTTTTTTCTTCTCAATGAAGAGCTGTGTTATGGCCATGGAAAGCTTTCTTTTCTTGTTGTGGTCTAGGGACTGAAGTTAACCAAAAAGAACTTTGAGTATCAGTTCTGGAGCCACAGCCATGAGTTTTAGCAACTCTGAGGAATGTGAAGAGATTTGCAGCCCAGGCTCACTGGCAGCTGCTCTTCAGATATTGGCGACTCTTAAGGTATAGAAAAATACAGCCACAGTGTGTGTCACTGCAGAAGAATCTTCATATTTGAGCATGATTGTGTCTCTTTCAGCATTTGTTGCTCTCTTTTTGAATACCTCATAATTATTACTTCTGTTTTCCTTTCAAAAATCCCCTCTCTAAGCTGATTTGGCTTAAAATTGTTTCCAGCCCTTTGAACTGAGCCTTTGGGAACACATTGTGCTTGTGATTTGGTCTGTGTCCTATTTGGATTTGCATCTCAGCGGCTACTGATTTTTACTGAGAAATCAGTTATTTCCTCTCACTCCATCAAGTGAGATGTGGCCTGGGATTCATTAACTTGTTTGCAGCAAGTTTTTGAGCCAGGAGTTTCTAAGAGCGTGCCTAATTAGCTGGTGTGGTGGTATATAGGTACCTAGGCGGAATGGATGTGCTGGGTTTCTGTTCTTGGTGAGCAGTGTGGTGAGACAGACATTGTCTGGGATGGATGGGTCTGAGTAGCAGCGTATGAATCTGACTCTGTGTGAAATCATTGGCTTGTTAACCCCACCAAGAAAAGTACAAGGAAGAAGCAACATTGTGCAACAGGCAGGTTAAGACAGTTACCAGGCAAAAAGCAGTATCCAGAGGAGTTTTGGAACGAGATGCTGTGTGTGTACTTCTGGGGACATCTGAGATGATAAAGTATTCGAAGAGTATTAGAACAGACTGTGAATGCAGTGTGTTCCCCAGATTTTATATCCTGCAGGAATGTATCTTGCTTGGATATATCTTGAAGGAATTTTTGTGTGTAAAATGCAAGTAGGTTCTCTTCTCTGTGGCTAAGAACATCTTTCCATGTGGAGAACCTGTCTTTTGGGGAGTTCAGGCTGAAATTCCTTTTATCCTGCTGTGACCATTCCCTCTACAAATATATGAAAATGTATGTTTGAGGAGAACACCCTACATTGCAAAGCTTCCAGCCACAGAGCTTGCATAATTATTCTATGTATTTAAATAAGCCATATGAACATAACATTTGAGGGCCTCACATTCTTCAATGCATTTGCCCACACAAGATCCTTATAAAGAGATATTATTCCCATCTTGCCCAGGGTCACATATGACACCTGTGGTGGAGCAGAAAAATGAAAATCTTACAAGTTTTGTACTAGCTCCCAGATTGCTCCACTGTCTTTTCTTCTACGGTTGACCAGGACCAACTCCCAGTGCAGTATGTTCACTGAATTATTTTTTTTTCCATAATAGGAGATAGAAGAAGCAAAATATTCTGGGTCTGTAAATCTAAATCTCAACCCAGCTGAGGAGTTAGTCCTTTTGCAGGGTTCTGCTGCAACATTTAGTATTTCCCTGCCTATGAGTAACATTGACATTCATTTTCTTTTTAACTGGAGAGAACCAATGATTCTTAAGCATGTACTGAAAATATACAAAAGTGATTTGTAAGTTAGTGGGGAAATTCATGGTGAGCTGTAAAATAATTTTTTACAATATACTGCACATTCTATTGAAAAAATATATTGCATAGGTTATGTAAACTGCTCGGTGTCATGAACAACAAGGCAAAGCAGATTTGTAAATGAATGTTAATCTTTGCTGGGCAGTATAATATTCAAATTAAACGTCAAAGTTTGTAATCTGCACAATTGATTCCACTCACTCCGATTTGTCATTTGTAAGGAGGGTACTCTTTATTTTATATGGAATTACAGCAAACAGATGAAGAACTAGGAAGCTAAGATAAGTTTTATTGTAGTTGTTATCTTCAGAACTTGTCTTGTAGACAAGCAAGACAAGCAAGAGATACACTTCCACAAGAGGTGGAAGTGTATTAGGTTTTCCAAAGGAAAAACTGTGTGATTACTAATCTTAAGGAAGGCTGTTTAATCTGTGGAGCACTGCTAGTCTATGAGCACCAATGGACTGAAAAGCACTCATGGAATTTCATTAAAACTAGTAAGTAATTGGTACTTATCACTCCAAATCTGAAATAAGTGACTGTTTTATTTAACTCAGCATTGTTCTGAAATACTCAGTATGGATATGGATGTATATGGAGAAGAATAACATGCAATTTTTAAGAAAGCTTTATCTTATTAATGCAGATCTTCACGGGATTCATATGTGAATGAAGATGTCATTTAAAACTTACTGGTCTTCCACGTCAACTTCAGGCACATATTGCCAGATCTGAAATCTAGAGCAGTGTTGACACTATTCTCTCATTCCGGAGAGAATAGACCATTCAAATCCTTTTCCATCACTCAGCAGAGCTGTGACAAGGTGAGGAGAAAACCATCACAACATTTCAGAGAGTCTGTCTTAGCCTTCTTCACAGGATGCTACACATCAACACGGAAAGAGGACAGTGTGGTGAGGTACCTCCAGCATATGCCTAGAAGATTATTTTCAAAGTTTTTTTGTTTGTTCTTCTAGAAATGAATTCCCACTCTCTGATGATGGATAGTTTCAATTTTAAAGGTAAAAGGCCACACTATCAGATTACTGGCTACTAGATGCAGGCGACTGATCGCGTTGGCTACTCCAGCAGCCTGTGTTTTTATGCCCATGCTTAACTCTGCCTTTCTAGCTCCACTGCTATGGGTAGATACTAAACTGCAATTCTTGGATTAAATTAGAATAATAGACTTTAGAGATAGAAAAATACCTAATGGTCCTTCAGCTTCCAGGCAGACTTCATTTTAAAAACTCCAGGCAAATATCCTCCATGGCAATCGTTTACCATGAAATATTGCATTGTCTTTATTGTCTGGGTAGAGAGCAGGAAAGCAAACTACTTCTTCGCTTAAGGTTTTGCCAGTCTGTAAAGTTGGTACCCAAAGGCTTTATTTTGGTACCTGTTGCCTTTTGCTCTGCAGGCTTTGTGTGTCTGGAATGTTGGACAGGGCATTTTTACACTGTCCGACGACTCTGTTGTGTGAGTACGTAAGTTCTAAAAAGGGGTGAAGAGTATTTGTTGAATCCAGAGACTAAGCACTCAGTCCCACAGGTTGCATTGCTTATTGCTCAAAGCCCAAGTACTGTAATTTGGTAGTAATCTCTGATGTAACTATAGAACACCTTTGTCACTACAATGGCTGAATGTACTTCACTTCAGCTCACCACCAAAAATATAACTGTTCCAAACAGAATGAAATGGTGCCTTTTTTTCCATGATGATCACTATCTGTCCTATCAGAAAAACAACCGCACTCCTGCTTCTGAGGTCTTTCAGAACTAATCTTAATATGTGATTTTATTAACCAGGTTTTTCACCATTCTAAGACTTTTGGACATGTGTGTGCTTTTTTTTTTTGCTTTTTTTTTTTCGTTCTCTCTTTCTTTTTCAATAATTATGGATCCTGTAGAACAACTACAATGCTTCATTTAGGTTATTGAACCTGTAATGGAAAAAATAAAAAAACAACAACCCCGCAGACACTGTAACGGTTTAATTGGTATTCAATTACTTGTGCTTTTTCAGGCTTGTAAGAAAAATATCAAAGAATGAACTATAAAACCAGATGTATATCTCCAGAGGTCTAAATTGTCCAGTTTCCAGGGACATGCTTTAATTCTCCTCCCACTTAGTAATTTTACATTGGCGCAAGTCCTTTGGATAAGAAAGGGCAACTGACCTTTCCAAAATTAATGTTCTTACATCGAGCTGGAAACTATGGGATCTCACGGAATCTATAATCTCATTAACTGTAATCATATATATCTCTCTGTATTAATTCTGGATACTCTAATTAATGTCTTGGAGGTGATCCAGAGAAAGGCTTCGGTATATGCAGTTTTGTACATGCTTGCGTGTCTAGCCAGCTTCAGAAATTATGATAGGTAAAGAATTATTGACCAAGCTTTTCCACTCCTTTCCCCATTTCTCTCCCTCTTTCTCCCCTACATCATTACTTACATTTCAGTTAGTTCAGGTGCTCTCTGTTACAGAAATGTCTGCCTGAATTTTTATTTTATCAAAAACATATTTTAAAAAAACCACCAAGCCCTGGGTTTGTATTCTGAACGTCTCAAGGCTTCCATTCAGCTGGTCCTTACGAGAAAGAGGGGTCCTGCTGCGACCAGTCCCTGTCAAGATGCAGCAACAGCAACACTGCCTAGATGGGGGAAAGGAGTCTCAGCATTGGTGACCCAGCCCAATTAAGATACCCATTCTCAGATCACAATGAGCAGCTAAATTTAGTGTGTTGAGTTGCTTTGCTTTGTGCTGTTGGTGCCCTTTCTGTTGAAGCATCGCTTTGTACTCAGAAATGCAGGGCTTATAAGGACCAAAATGTGCCATGCACTTGTCTCCAATGTGGCTGCTTCACCCAGGTAAAAGAGCCCAGCAGTCTGTGGGTGACAAACCAGCTGAACTTGTTTGCTGAAGGCTGACTATTTGAGTTCTCCTAGGGATTTCGGTTCATCTTCTGAGATTATATTTTGGCAGCTCAGTCAGTTCAATGGTTGGGACATCTATTTATAATGTGTAATTGAGCAATAAGGTGGAGTAGGGATCTAAAACCCAAAGGAAATAGCCTGTTTGTAAAAATTGGAAGAGAGTTTGAAATCCCAGGATCTCATCTTGTTCTGTTCCTTCATGGGTTCACCTTCCTCATTCTTATTCATTACTTGTGACAGAATGAAGTTTATGAAGAACTTTCATTTTCCTGACTCCTGTCCCAGAAGCTGAAGTAGGATCTACGCCAGCCTCAGTTCCTTGTCTATTCTCCATTGGTTGTCAACTGAATATTAACTATAACTACAACTAATATTTATGTTATTACATATGTATTGGAGAAACAGACACAAAGTATGCTTTCTACTAAAATCAATCACTTCATTTATTATGGAAACCAGAATCTTGCTTGTTATCATTGGTTTAAAATATGACTAATTGTTTGGACAGCTCAGTACTTGAGTTAGATGGTTGGCTGAAGAGTGTAAGTTGTTGAAGAGTGAAGTAGTTGATTTTGATGATAAAATATACTCAAATATTATTACAGTTGTGCATGAAAATTGAGAGGAAAGGGGATTTTTTTGTGTGTGTTTTTTTGGCTGAATCTTTAGTTTTCTTGGGCAAGGAAATTGTCCTATGTCAATCTGATTTGCAAAAAAATTGTTCAGTGGCTACCCATAACTGTTTATTAGAGCTGTTGGGGTAATGCTGAGATTGAGGAGCTTTTGTTAGAGATGGAGGAGAGCAGTTGGTTTCCTTAAAGAGTCTGACATGCATAATGAAACTAAACTTATCTTAAATTCTACTTCCAAAAGAAGAAATTGGAAAACTGCAAAAGAAAGGGTCACTTACGTAGGTATTTCCAACTCCACTTCTATTGCAGCTAAGATTTTGGGAGAGATTGTTCTGTCTATTTTAAGGATATGTTTTTCTCTTCTTAATCTAGCTTTGAAAACCATATGGCAGAGAGCAGAGGGATTTGTATCCCCTTGTGAATATTTGAAATAAGGCTATTATTTCTCAACCTTTCTTAATTGTAGAATTATTCAGCCTTATAAAAACCTATGAAACTTTTTATCAGTTGGGTAAAAGCAACAGTAATAAGTAAGAAAATTCTAGGCATGTGGGCTACTCTTTTTGCAAATTCATAGTTTAATCTTGTAACCAAACAAATGCTGATAATGTCTCAATGCCTGCCAGTAGATGCTGCCTGCCCACAGAATCCCATGCCTGGGTGACTGGACCCCACTGTTTTTTTCCAGCAGGCTGTGACACTTCTTTGTGAACTGCTTTTGGAGCTCTGGGTGTGTTTGAAGCAAGGTGCAGTCATTTTAATAACCACTTTCTCCTGGTGGTCTGTGGACTTTAAGATGAGTGGCAAAGGTAAGAGAGCAGTGGCCCCCAAGCAGGTACTTTCATCTGTTTTATAAAATTTCTGCTTTTGAGCTCTAGCTGGACAAACAGGGATACATTAGGATTGCTTCTTTAGGAGGTACTGGAAAGCAAATACAGCATTTCTAAAATGAAGGATGGAGACCAGCTATAGAGGAGAAGAACAGCCTGTTTTCCTGCATTAAGCCTGGTGGGATAGTGGGCAGGACACTAGAAAAATGGATGGAGATTCTTTTTGTGATTACATCTTGAAAGGGAAACGAGGTGTTGAGTAATACATAAGAGGCTGTTGTCCTTTGGCTGAGGCTAACCTGGTAGGGCTGGTTGCAATATGTGCACAAAATGGTAACAAATCAGCAGACAAGGAAAATCCATATTGATGTGTTTTCAAACCAAAGATTTTCTGGCTGATTATAGCAGAAATGCAAGGTATTTCCAAGTAATTGCATCAGTACAGTTGACAATGCCTCCAGCATAAACTCTAGGAAATCATAGTTTATTCAGTGGTGATGTGTCAATTGCACCATCTTCACCCAGTCTTTTCTTTCCCAGCCTTGGGCTGCCTCAGCTTAGATGAGCTACTCTCCACGACTCTTCTGGTTGTACAATGAAATCTAGTTTGTTGCCTCTGATGTGCTTTCGACCAAGAAGTAGAACAGCAGCTTTGAACATGCATTTCTACTCAATCTCTCAACATACGGGGTTGCAAGTCCTACAGAGAGAGCTCACTGCTGGCTGAGTGACTGAGTGGGGTAAAAAGGAGACATTACAATAACCTACTATTTAGAATGTGGCACTCTGAATATACTCATCATTTCTTAGTCTGGCCCTGAGTCTGGTTATAATTTGCATCTTGAGCAATCTTACTGTGTTCTGCATTTGCAGTTGTGTTTTCTTTTTTCTATTGTTAAACCTGTTTTCATCTCACACATCTTTCATTATTCTGCATCCAATAGCTAGCGACAGATGAGAAGGTTCAAATGCTGAAGGTCATTTGGATCATCCAGTGCCCATTGCTGCCAGCAGAGGATTATGGCTTGCACGGTCTTTTTGCTATTGTTTTGTCCAGTCAATTGCTAAATAGACTCTGTCTATTGGACAAAGTTTTGCCACCAATAATACCCCACATAACCTTAATTATAACAATGGAGTCATCTGGGCTTTTGTTGAGAGGTAGGAGATGGCCTCATATGGTCAGAAAAATTATCTGTTTTCTGAGTCGTCTTCTTCAGATCAGAATCAGTTCATTTTCTGTACCACAATTTGTTAACTGGTCAAACCCAACATCTAAATAAACAGCACAGTTCACGTCCTGCTGATCTCAATCCTTCTTTAGAATTCAGAATATTCTCTTAGCAGAAAACAGGTTGGATATCGACATGCATCATCATTAACCAAAAGGCTCTTTTGTTTGTTCAAGGGCCTGTTTGCCTGTATATTTACAGTTGTTCTGGGCAAGAGGGATTGCACTTTTTTTTCCTGTGGTTTCATATTGCCACAGTTTACCTAGCAGAGAAACTTGCCTTAAGGAACTCAGTAAGACATTACTCAAAATTGTTTGCCTGCCGAAGGAAATTAGAGTTTCATTGGCAGCCACAGAGACAAAAATCCACAGAATAAAAGGCCGGGAGTTGTGCCAGATTGCAAACATCATTATGAAAATGATTTAGTATACATTTCAATACTCTTAAATTTTATAAAACCCGTGATACAAGACTGAAGCATATATTACACAAATTTCAAAAGGATGTTCTAAGGCTAGACTTTCAAGAATACTCTTGTATATTCAAGAACTTGAGGCAATGAGAAATATACTTTTAATTGTTTTAAAGAAAGTTTCTTCAGTGCCTTAAGGTCTGCACACTAACCTACTGAAATCAGTGAAGTGGCTCCCTTCGAGAAATATGCAGCTGTGCATATTGCAACATCGCAGAAATAGACTAATTGCATGCAAAAGCTGTAGCATGTCACTGTTAGGTGAATAAGATCATCTAAATATTCTTTGGGATAGTTGTCTTTTGGATGTGTATCTCTCAGCTGATTTCACATCAATATTATTCTTACACACTTAATAAGGGAGCCTAAGGAGGAGTGGACTTTTTTGGCAGGGTTCGAGAGATGTTGCATCCAATATGAAAGAAAGACACAGCTGCACTTCTCTTCCTCAGGGACAGCAGAGCCTTCTTTCACAAGGTAGCATGAAGGGGAAAGATAACAAAAACTTGTCCATTAGGGGTGGGAAAATGCTGACAAAGAACTGGCCACGAAACTCTCTTACACGGAGCTTTTACAAAGTTCATCTGCATCTTCAATTACTTTGAGTATTATGGGCAGCTATAGGACTGCTGTGCTGGTTCCAGATAGGTATCACCCCAGGACAACTACATCTTCATTGCTAGGCACAATTAAAAACCCTTGCTGTATACCCAAACCTCTATCTGTTGTCACACATTCAGCCTCAGTGTGGCCAATCTTTGCCAAGCCTGACTTGGCCCCAGGTCCTGACAGTGATTATCAAATACAGCATCTTCCCTTCTCACACATCTAAGATGATCTTCATGCTTGTCCTGATTGGATCCTGCTTTTGAAAGAAGCCATAATTCAGGCTTCTTGGGATATATCAGACAGATATTAGTAGAAGGCTGACCTGGGCAGTTGGGTAGTTTAACAAGCCCCCACTCTCTAGCTGATATAGAAGAAAAATCCAAATGCCACACCCTTGTATACTCCAGGCGTGCTGCTTAACTGCTTCACCTGACGTTTGATGATGAGCCCTGTGTTTCCCTGGCTGAGGCTATTTTGCTTTGTACACTTTATGAGGGAGGGGACTTCTGTGAACACCAGGGTGTGATCAGCAGAAATTGGGCACAGGCTAGGCAGCAGGGGGCTTGAGGCAGGTTCTTGTAGGGAATGACACTAAGGGCAATGGAAGTAACAAAGGGTTAACTGGGCATGAACATCTATTCGGGAGCAGATTCAGAACCAAGCACAGAGGTTTCTGTTGCCTCTGACTGTGGTCCTTCTCTTCTGTGGTTTCTGCAGGCCACTGTGAATAACTTCATGCTCAGCGTGCTGGTTTCTAGGAATCCTATTCTAAGGCACCTAACTCTCCTTGGGAATTGTATCTCGACTGTCTAATTCCTGGCTGAGGAGTCTGCTAGGCAACAGGAAATCTACAAATTAAAACATTGCGACATTGAAATCCCTGGCTGTACCCCAGCTTTGCTGGAGGACCAGTTTTCATCTGTTTGCCTATGAAAAATATACTCAGATGTATATCCTTTCTCTTGCATCATTTAAATGATTCCTCATGCTTCCCACAGGCTATTACTTTTATTACACATGTGCAGTCATTTTGCTGCTCACTTAGTTTATTGTAACTCAGCCAGTAGCGCTCTTGTTTCTTGATCCCCCAAAATGCGTGGTTTAAGATCCCACATTAGCAAACTTTGGTTAAAGTTAAGTGGACTTAGACTTCCAGCTTCTGATATGTTGCAGTAGGAGCTGGAGCAGCTCCCATTGCAGAGATGGACTCTCCGTCCTGATTGACTGGGCTGGACAGCTTCTCTTCTTCCTCAGCTCTTGTGTCCTTCCTAGCAACGAAGATAGAAGAGGCTGTGCTTGGAGTATCCTGCTGGCAGCATTCAACTCCAGTTGGCCTCATTTCTGCCTCCCATTTCCTGACCCCTCAGGGACCCATCATTATGAACTGCAGAATTATTCTCTCTTCCTTCTTCTGCAGCACCAGCCCAGACGGTCCATGAACAGCAACACAATGAGGAATCGAGAGGCAGCTTCCAGGCTAGCGGTGGACTCTTCACAGGGTCAACACTCTGTCTCCATTGAATGTGGGGTTGGTTCATGGAAGATTCTGCATACATTGGAGACTCCCCAGCTGTAATTACTGGGTAGACTGTCTGCTGCCCTGCAAGTCTTTTTGGTAGAGATGCTTTTCTTTTCCTGGCTATCAGGGAATGAACATGCTTTACCTTTGTCTGTTGATCAAAGGCAGCCTTTAGAAGAAGGCCTAAAACAAAAGAAACACTTAAGTAATTCATCCTTAGAATTATATTTTAATGTGACCAGAAGTGTGTGTGCCCTTTCCTATTTAATTTCTGTGCCCATCCATAGTACTATTATATTCAGCATTTAATAAGCTTGTCTCTCAGATGGAACGCCTGTGGAAATATGATTCACTTCTATCCCCTCTAGGTCAGTGGTGTTAACACCGTAACACTCCTTGCTCTGGGGATCTTTCGTCAGCCTTCTACACTTGCATTTTAAAAAGCAATGACAATCTTATCAGGAAATCAAAGTTGATATTCAGGATTCCTTAGCAATAGACTATTGACATGCTGCAGTGGGGAGAGGAGCATCTGTGCATGGGGGCATATGGTTATTGCTGCAGAGACTTGACATTCACGGAATGGCTGTCTTGCTACTTATCTCTAAGGGTGACACAGGGCAGACTCCAAAGGACTAGAAAGGGATTTAGGCATTTACAGCTCTTGCTACTTATCCAGCCAATGGAACATCCAACATGAGACCCCTCCTTTGCCAGGGTAATACAGAGCTGTTTGCTCAGCTTTTAGAAGAAAAACATAAAGTTTTGTGGTGGGATACCAAGTCTCCTGTTCAAGCTGTCATGTTTGCTGCAAGGATTTATTTATCACATTCAGAAGAAATGCCAGAAGGGGCCATGCTCCCTCACCAGATTGCTAGCTCTCTCCAGAGCCTAGAGATCCCATTCTCCTACTGTGCCAAATTCTTCTGTCTGAGAGACAGGAACCCACTTCTATGACTGCTCATTGGCAAATACTTCCTTAGTTCTCAAAAAGCAAGAGCTTTCATAAGAGCACAACATGAGGTGAACCCTATTTCTAAGGGATAGGATGGGTGACAAGGGAGAGGGAGTGAGGGGAGGGGCTCAGCATCTTGCAAGAGAGAGGTGAATCACACTTTTCAATGCTAAAAAATACACACAACAAGTGCAGAGCTCAGTGTTTCAGTAGTGCATGTGAAGCTGGACCTCTGACCTTTGTCGCTGGGAGACAAATAAGTTCTGGACCTGGAAGGAGTCTTCTTGAGCTGTAGAAATAAAAACTTGTTTACAGCATGCAAGGTAAGATTTACTGAGAGCTGTCATTAGCAATAGCGTAGGCCTATACAACAGCTCACTCCTCTTTAGCCGACAGCTCCCTGGCCCAAGTGTAGACTCCTGGACTATCATCAAGGACATTGTTATGCATCACATATTAACAGTATTGCTTCAGATTATTTCTGATTACATCTCTCCTTTTCTTGCCAGTTTCTCTTTCCCATGTCTGCTCATTCCAACTCTGCTTCTTCCCCCTCTCCTCTGGCTGCCAAATCTTCTCTCCTGGTTCAGTGCAGAGCTCCTCACCTCAGACCTACAAGAACCATAAGCACAATGACTTGTGTTGCTTCCTGTGCATGGGTCCATCTGGGGCCGTCTCTGACAGTTAGCATGGAACAGCACCTCATCACCCCAGCCAGGACTTCTCTGGGGAGCAGGGACAATAGCCATGCAGGCAGGAACCTGAGTGAGCTCATGGCTTTCCAGGACAGCCATGAGATGCTCTCCTTCACCGTGTGTGTGCGTGCCAAGGGAAGGACAAGCAGCATAACTGGGCTGTGGACAATCTTTAATTATTGGATCTCCCCAAACTTTAGCAGTCAGCAGATTTCTTGTGCTGATAATATTTGTAACAAAAGGGAGCTTACATGGGATTAACATGAAGCCAGAGAGTGAATTAGGTCTAATTCCCGGCTTTTACTAGGTACATATAGATCTGCACCATTCCAGCTTTCACCTTATGTATTTAAGAATGATTAAAGCAGCACCAGAGGTGATGGGACCAGTCCTGCAACTAACATTGCCCATAAATTCAGCTGCATAAACCCTAGCTAGCTAAGTAATTAGATTTAATCTAACCTATAATTCACAGAGCGGCATGTAAAATGTAATAGAAGAAATGGATTTATTTATAATAATAAAATGTGATTTTAAGCATCCGATTTTAATAATTGGACAAGTGCTAAACCAAAGGCCTTGATTTTCTGTCTATCAGCAACTCTTACTGCTTCATATGCAAATGCAGCAGTATAATGAGCATTGAAGCCAAGCTTGTCCTTGGGCATTTGTGCGGCCATGGCCCAAGGACAGGAATGAGAGGTGTCTCCAAAGGGGCATGGGAGTGTCTTCATTTGCTTGACATAAATCTCAGTCTTCAGTGACTTAAGGAAGAACGTTCATATACTTAAATGAACATTATTCTTGAACATGAGGTTTTAACAGTTCCTATTTTAAGTTTGTCGTCAGCCTGTATAGATTTATAGCAGATGAATTTCTACACATAATATGTTATCTGTCTGGACACGATTTCCTCTTCCTTCATCATGGAGCCGACTCCCAAAGACACAAACTCCTTGGTTTGTCGATTTCTGGGGGGAACTGATGATCTTTAGTGCAGGTCATGTGACTCCCACTACCTCTATACATGCTTTGGGAGCAACAGCTATCACGGTAATTTGGCTTTAAATTTCTACAATGAGGAGAGAATGGCAGGAGTCATCTTTTAATCACAGCGTTAATTTTGTAGGCTGTTAGTTGCATGTCAAGACCCAAACCTTAGGTAGAAGTGATACATTCACTGGACATATCTGAAAGGCTTAACATGGAAAACAATTTTTAAAAGGTGGTGTAAACATGCATTTAGTCAAGTACACTTTCAGTAAGGTGAAATATGTAGTACAGACACTTTTGTTTTGATTACAGAATAGCCAGCCTTTGTTTTCCATTTGAAACCATGCACTGGGAGCCACAGAAGTCTAGGGGCCCCTCACAGACTCCTGTGAAATAGTGGATAAAGGATACCGGACAGACTCAGATGGTTGGGGATGATTCTGCTGCCCGTGCTAGCACCAATGGCACCTGCAAGATGGCTGAGCCCAGGAGCTGGGACATGTCCCCGAAGTGCTTCTCTGAGTCACTGTGGCAGCTGGACAGGGGCTAAATTGAAACCAGAAATACCAGTTGTCATGTCACTCAGATGCTCTGCTTTCAGCCAAGTGGTAGATGGAAAAAAATACTACCAGATGTTCTTATGTTATTAATATTGTTATTATTATTATTATAAATAATATTCCGTGCTGGCTGGCTTTCACTCCGGGCACATCTGGAGCACACATGCTTGGGATGGGAGCACCAGCCGCCTGCTGTCCCCCTCCTTCCCTGCACACCTGTAAGAGGGGCACCCTGACCTGCCACGGGGTACCCATGTGTCCACTCACCCACAGCCCTGTTTTGAGAGCTCTGCACTCCTATGCAGCCCTGCTGTGGGCACACTGGATGTACATGATGTAGGCAAAACACAGATTCTGCTTTTGCTGGCTGCATCTTTGCTGCTGGAGATGCCGATGTGATACGCCCATGGTGTGGAGCACCTCCAGCCAAGAAAGCAGAATCCTGTGAGATACTTCAGAGGAAGTTTGCTGCCTAAGCTACCTTATCTAGCATTTGACACAAAACTCTCCAGACTGTTTTCATGCAATTTTTCCTGCTCCATTTTAACAAAAATGTACTGGGTATGAATGCAAAAAGGAAGTGTGTCACACACTGTCAGTGCTGCCATCACAAGGAACCCCAGCAAACCCCAGGACTTAAGGGTGCACCAGCTGCCAGGCACTGTTTGACATTAGTGCCAAACCATTATTTGTTATTACCAACTTAGGCCAACTGTCTAGGAATACAGGAGCAAGGAAAAACAGTACTGAAGGAGGGGACAACAGCGGTTCATTAAAAAATAATAACATGCAAGGATGGTATTAAACATGGCATAATGGTATTAGTGTATCTTTGACTTGATCAAACACAGCTCTAGTATAAATATATTGGACAGAGCTTTATAAATTGACTTTTGCAATCAATTTATTGCACTAAGACAGTATGTTTCTCATTATTACATTGTGGTGACATGCAGTAGGGTAAAGTACTTTCCATGGTAATAGGAAGATACTATGCCTGCCCTTAAAATTTTACAACTGTCAAAAAAGGAAGTACAGTCCTCTGAAGTCAGCCCAGGAGCTACAGATCCTTCCTCTTCCTCGAGACAGAATATATCGCATCTATACCATGAACAGAGAGCCCTGAGGGTCCCTGCTAGGACAGCATGGACCCACTGGTGGTCCTTGAGTTCCTGGCTATGTGTGGGCAGGAACTTGCTGCAGATGCTCAGGAAGGGCAGTGCCTGCTGCAGCCAGACTCAAACCAGAGGTAATGCAGAGAAGGGGAATCCTGCCCAAAACAGCCAGCTGCATTTGGGGATATATCAGCTGTGTCATGCATGTGAGCAGGCTCTGTTCAAAAGAGAACCAGTCTCCCATCTGACTCTAGTTGCTGTGGGTCTGTATTGAAGAAATTCCTCTACCTTCAATAATGCCATATTTTTTTTATCCATACTTTGAGCAAGAGTTCTCATCCTATGCAATCAGATTTCCACACAACCAACTTTTCTGGATGATGTCTCCTTTGCACTTTGGTTACATGACTATGTGAGGATGCTTGGGTTTCTGGAGACCCAGGGGCTGAGGTAAAGGACACAGGTCACACAGAGCCTTGGTGCTCACTGAAGCACCATGGGTAGGTTGTTTTATTCTTCCGGCCAGGAGCCCTCCAGGAAAAAGGAAGGCCCCAGCAAAGCTGTGGGTGAGGGCTGAGCAGATCAGTTCACTCAGTAGGGAATGCTAGCCTGGATTTTTTTTCCTATTTTCTCTTTTTCCTTCTGTACCTCTAGGGAACAGAATAAACCACGTATATGTTGGAAGGAGCTTTATCAGGCATCTCGCATTTCCCCTACATGCTGCTGGCAAACAAAACCTGTGTTGGTCTGAAGCCATAAAGAAACAGCAGGAAGGCTTTTCACTATTAAATCAATGAGGCATTGCCACGGAGGTGAATAAGTCACAGCCTTCCTGTCACCTGAGAGGCACTCACTCGATCTATGAAAAAGAGAGGGACAATTAGGTGATAGGGGTGTTTGTTTCTCCTCTCCTTTTTCTGCTGTTTTTGATCCCAGTAGTTTACTGCTCCAAGTGGAAAATAGGGATCATTACTGTGTTCAGCCTTGTTTTCTGTTATATGCTTATAAATCTTGCTAATTAGCTGTAGAAATCATAAAAGCTCAGCATCATGTTTTAATCATAAGCTCCTCAGGCCACTGATGTTCTTGTCATTCCCTGAATCCTCATTTCCATGTACAAATTACCAAGCTCATAACACTTTGGCAGCTCATCTCTCATGGCAGTGCTATTTCCAGCAGAATTATTATTTCAGTAACAAAGCCACAAACATACACCTGCAAAAAATAAAAAAAAGAGAATAACACAGCAGTGGAAGTCCTCCACTCCTTGTGTACTGGAATATTAAAGATACTTTGAAGGAACTAAACACAGGATTCAAATATAAGGCTTGGCTTACAGATCAACAAAACCATTTTCTCTTTCCAATGATGCTAAAGGAAAGCTCCCCACCAAGCAGATAAGGAGGAAATCAGAAGCACTGCACTTAGACACCAGTGCTAACATGCAGAGGGTTTCTGGGGCAGTCCAGCAGGTCCAAAACATGATGGACACAGCTGTGAAATCAAACTTCAGCTGAATTTTTATCCAAATCATCACAAGAGAGGTCAGCATCTGCTAAGACACTGGATAATAATAGCTTGCTTAATTATACATTTTGCCTGTAATTTAGTCCAGACCAGCTTTCCTAGTGGCAGTGGAGGAGGGTATTTTCCAGTTCTTTTATGTTCCTCTGACGAATGGATAATGCCCTCAATATATGTGCATGTATCTAATTTACACTTTAAACTTTAACTCAATTTAATTTTGTCAAAATAAATATTATTCTTCACTTTTCCAAATTTTGCTTCAGCACTTATAAAGTAAACATTTTGCTTAGGAATGTGGAAGGCCTGTGCCTGCATAATGCCTCTGCCTCACAGGGGGAGCAAGAGCCCATACATCCATTGTGATGGCTGAGGGCTGTGCAGCAGCCAGTGCTGTGTCCTTCAGGGAGACCAGGCCTCCCTAACTAACCGTGTCAGAGGAGCAATGAGGACAGCAGAGTGTCTGCTTTGGTCATTTCTGTAATTTGCTTTTACAACTGAAATAATAAAAGAAGAAAGGAATGATGTGATAAAAGTTTCTCCTATTTTTGTTGTTGTCGTTGTTCCCTTGTATGCTTTGTTCATGACCTTTGATTTTGCTCACAGAAAAATTACAGCAAGTAGTCCACCAATTAACTTACTATCCACAAGAAGATGATGCCAGCCACATTTCTGAGGGCACTGTGATGAAGAGTTCAGAGCTCCTGTGCTGCACATGGGTATGAGAGGGACAGAAAATGGAGCTGCATTGAACCAAGCTTGACCACTCAACTTCAGTTCACTTCAGCAGTGACGTGGTCAAGGTGTCACTGGCGCAGGCTGCCCACAGAGGATGTGAGGCCTTCTCCTTGGGGATCACCAAGAGCCACCTGGACATGAGCCTGAGCACACTGCTCGTGGTGTCCCTGCTTGAGCAGAGGTTGGCACAGAGGGACCCAGAGGTCCCTGCCAACCACAGCCATTCTGTCATTCTGTGTGGGCCTCTGCTAGCTATTAATGATACACCTAAAACTAGATGCTGGCAGTGAGGATCTCCAGTAGTAATAATATTCTTTTTTGCAGCAGCAGGAGAAAGGCACAGAGGACACAGCTAACCCTAAGCGTGGATCTGTGCATCTCCAGCAGGCCCTGGGAGGGGCTTGGGTGCCTACAGGGAAGATGGCTCTATCTGTTTCCTTGATCAAAGGCTCCTGTATAGATAAACAGATTATGTTTTCTAAAAAACTGGATCAAAAAGTCACTGATCATGAGTTTCTGCTTGAGTCCTACTTTCTGAGCTGTTTTCAAGCAAAAGTGAAAATTGAAAGCTGGCAAACTTACAAGATCAATAGGCTTTACTTAAAATGACTCACCAATTAGCATGTCTGTGGCTTTTAGTAACACTGTATTCTTGCCATTCACGCTGGTTTAAACTTTACCTCATATATAAATTACATGCCCATATTTGTGTCTCCTCTTTTTTCCTTTTCTTTTCCCTTCACTTTTTTTTTTCTTTTTCTTTCTTTTTTTTCTTTCTTCCTTTATTTCCCTTTCCCTTTTTCTCCACCTGCCTTTTTTCTCCCTTCCATGGGCTCCTACACCTGATGTCTCTGGGGAAGCCTGTCTTGTATAAGCATGACTTTGGGCGCAGGAGTGAAGCAGAGATGGGAGGGGCTGCCAGACTCCCAATGAGATGTGTAGCCAATGCTTCCCTTTTCAAGTTCAAGGTTCCACAGGGGTTAGAGGGTCTTGATAAAAGTATTTTTAAGAGAACAAGATGAGAGCTGTGAACAGCACTGCCCTTTTCTCTCTGAGTCTGGCTAGCAGATCATGGTTTTATGAGTTTGGAAGCAGCCCTAGCTACTGTCATCCATGCCTTTGTTCTCCTCTGACCAAACTGGGAGGAATACTCACAAGATGAGGCAGCTGGGAGGTGCTGGGGAATAAGCGGTGCAGAGAGCACATGGCATTACCACCTGGAAAACCGATAGATGAGGGGCCTTTGGACGGATTTAGCTTGCAGAGTCTCAACCGTGGCATAAATTCTCAGTTTTAGCAAAAACATCTGTAGTAGCATGGAGCTTAGATGCTGAAGATGCCTGTTCCTGCCCCTGACTTTGTGTGTGCACGTACACTGTATGGGAACTGTTGAGTCACAGCCTGAACCACTGATTGATCACCTGAGGAAAGGACTGAGTCAGCCGTGGGAGCACAGGTGAAGGCGATTCAGCTGTGTGACCAGGAGACCCATAAGTGCTGATTGCCACTAGGGAAGGATCTCTTTCTGGAGATCCCTCCTCTGTGGAGTCTTTCCTGCAAACCTATATCTTTGGATTTAGGTGAGCATTCCTTCCCTGTTTGTTTCTTTTCCCATTTTCGCCATGATAAGCTTACCAACTGTAACATAAATCCATTCAGTTTGACTTTGATGTCTAGGAAAAACAGCTGTGAGCCTAGCATCCTTCATGAAGCTCTCCTGGCTTTGACGTTTGAAGCCCGAGAGACATGGCTGGATCACCTTGGCTGGGTGAGCTGGAGCACTGCAGCCTAACTCCAGCCTGGCTGTGCTCAAGCTCTGGGCCTTGCAGACAGATGAGTCCCTGTTACAGAGGCTGTACTTCACCTTGCACTTGGCATGTGTGAAGCATGCTCGCGCAGATGCTCCCCACACAGAAACTCATTAATCAAAGGGAACCTGATCATGTGTCTGAGCCCTTGTTCAGTCTGGCTTAGGGCAGGTTTGTTGACCTGAGAGGCAGACTGCAAACCACATTATTCCTCATAGGCATTTACAGAGGTTACAATCCTGGGGAACATGTGGTTAAAAGGGAAGTAGGCCATGTATTTATATGGTTTCACTTTCTTCTTTTTTTTTTTTCTTTTTTTTTTCCCCTGTGTAGTATGTTATTTTCATTGCTGTGAAAATGCCTATGGCAATTGGCTCAGCACTTTTGTGTGTGCAAGAAATCTAAAGAAATTAAAAGTCTTCCAGGGGCTTAAGCATCATCCTGTGTTTAGCTAAGATGAAGCTTAACAACAGCCTTGTCTTAGATGGGCTTATACACAGAAGCATGAATCTCCAGGGTGGTCTCGAGGGTCTGTTGTATCCACCCTTCATCTGCAGTGCTCTGGCCATGTTTCCTACTATGAGTTTGCACAGGTGTCTGCACACTTTGGCTTTGACAGTACTCATTTCTTCCAAGAAGACACCAGGCTGAAAAAGTTACCTGACAACAGCTTAGCCGTGATCATTTTGCTATGCTGGCAGTCAGGGGAAAACCTCTGGAGAACTGCTTGCATTGGCTAGGGAAAGCGGAGTGACCATCAGGCACAGGACCCCCCAACACCATTTTTACAGCTTTGCTTTCCAGGGCTGACCTGCCCTGAGAGTGACATAACAGAGCCCACACAGTGAGTCAGTGCTGGAACTGAGCTCCTGGCACTTGGTGCTCTGTTCGCTCTGCTAAACCAACACTGAGATTAAACCAACAGAGGCAGAGAGGGAGCCTGGATATGAGGGAATTTAGTAGGGAGAACCTGCCTTGACTCATTAATGGAAACTTTTGAAAACAGCAGCAGTAACTTTATTATATATTTTTTTTCCTCATGCTGAAACAATTTGTGTGCAGTAGAGTCATTCCCTGGAAAAACATTTCTTTAATTTATCTTCTTTAATTATCACTCATCTTTAGTGGCATCTGGTTCTGATATTTTATTAGAAAGTTTGCATGTTTGAACTGGGGCTGGGTGGTATTTCCTTTTTTTTCTTTCCATTTTCTACTCTGATGGTACTTCCCATGGTGGCTTTGCTTTATTTCACAAGGCATAATAAATCATACGGATGTTCTACTTTAACATCATTATTACCATGTAAGCATGCTCAGAGACATGTCCTGCAGATTATTTGGTGCAGTTTCTTGAGGTTAGAATGCCAAGCATTACAAACAGCAGACTGGGTTCCTGTTGAGAAGATGTGTATACTGCTTATGGGAGGATGTGCTTTCTAGCCAAAATCTCAACAACTGTCTGGTGATACTGAGTAGCTTATGATGTCCAAAACAAAGCCTGACTTTTGAGAGAACTCCCTAAAATTGGGCTCCTTTCATGTTTCCCAAGATGTGCATCCAAAGCATGAAGTATTTGGCATCCAAGTCCCTGCTGAGCTTTTTAAGCTCTACTTTCTATGAGGAATTGTAGATGGAACGGAAGACATTGCTGCTCTTGTGGGCCAGTTCGTCCCCAGTTAGCATTGCTTTTAAAGACTTGCTTTCTGCTAAGGTACTGCTTAGGTTATCTGATGACAATCCTTCAATCCTTTTCAATTTTTTTTTCTTTTCTGCTCATTGACAAACCTTTTGTTTATGGATGAAAACATCTAAATGCTATCTTTCCATGCATGACCAGGTCTGATCTTTTCTCAAGTAACGAGCCAGTGCTGGTCAGAAATCGCCTATTAGGAAAACATAAAGTTACCTGTAACAAGAAGTTAACTGAGTTTCTGAGAGGGAGAAAAATGCCGTTTAAAGAGTCACAGGTGTAAGCTCCCAGTTTTTTACATCTGAAAATGAAAATGAGATCATGAAGCCAGTTGCTGAAGTAGACAGAAATAAATGCAAATGTTAGTTGACACTTCCCAGTACCTTGCAGTATTGTACTTTCTTTCCCGTGGCATTTGCTTACTCACAGAATCATAGAATGGCCATGGTTGGAAGGGACCTCAAGAATCATGAATCTCCAACCCCCCTACCGCATGCAGGGCCACCAACCTCCCCATTTAATACTAGGCCAGGCTGCCCAGGGCCCCATCCAATCTGGCCTTGAACACCTCCAGGGACGGGGCATCCACAACCTCTCTGGGCAGCCTGTTCCAGCACCTCAGCACTCTCTCTGTACAGAATTTCCCCCTGACATCCAACCTAAATCTCCCCTCCCTCAACTTAAAACCATTTCCCCTTGTCCTGCAGTTATCTACCCTTTCTAAGAGTTGATTCCCCTCCCTTCTGCAGGCTCCCTTTAGGTATTGAAATGCTGCAACGAGGAGGAGAGGAGACATTCAAACAGTCATAAGGAGGACATAAGTTAGCACATCTTTTACAGCCCTGGAATTGGAAGGAAGGACCTGGGCCAGCCTGTGCCTACTCTACTGCAATGCAAGATGGTTAATATGATAATAAGATAAATGGAACTCCAGGTAACTAAAATGAGCCTGATTTACTTACTTATTGGGAAACAAAAGATACTATGTCCTACAGGAGGTGGCATTTTTTTTGCAGCGCAAATTGACAATGCTTTCTCCTTGTGGTATATGCTTGCCCTGTGCATCTGTTTGAGCTACCGATGCTTCTGTCCTTCAAATATTGGGACTCTGGGCTGCAAAGCCTACAAAAGAAAATAGTTTGTCTCAGACATCAGGAGCTATCTATCTAATATTCTTCTTGACTGGAGAGATACGGATAAGCCAGCTGCATGGTAGAACAGGGCAATTCAGAACCAGCTGGGCTGTGGAGTTTTGCAGGGTGGCCTCTATATCGATAGTCCTACCAGAGGTTGTTGCTGGGAGCTGGATTTTGATATCACCCTGGGCAGTGAGCCTTGCCCAGCTGGGAGTGATTTCAGGAGTATGGGTCTCTTCTCTACCTGAGTTGCCAGGGGCTCCAGTACAAGGAGGAAAGGTTTCACCAAGAAGTCCAGCCATGTTTGGATGCCTTTAGACTTTCCCTCAAAGGTGAAGTGAAAAATATGACCATAAATAAACAAATCCCATTCTCAAAATCATAGTATTGTTTCCTTTTCCAAGCATCATTTATAAAATGAGCAATTCTTCCCCATCCTCCAAGTTATCCCAAGCTCTGCCCTTTTGGCAACTAAGGTAGATCTCCCTTCTGCAGGCACTGTAAGAGTATGGGTCTCGGTCTGGTACCCCTGAACAGCTCCCCAAGATCTCTCTGGCACTGAAAAGACAGTCCTGCTGATGCAGCCAGAGTTCATTTGTGCTTCATGATTGTCAGACTTTTGGCTGATTTTTCCAACCAGTTCAGTAGGCCCTGCAGGAAGCTGAACCAGACTCCTGCAAGCCCATGACTTTCTCATTGTCCTGTGTTAACTGCAGGGCTGGCTGAGTTCAAGCCATTTTTCATCCTTTCTGATTGTTTTCCTTACAGTCTGTGTTAATAAAAATATCTGTGCAATTTGTGCAACAATTAGGCCAACACACACTGTTAATATTATTGCTGAGTAGCCCTGTTTCCTTCACCACACTCTACCTAGCCAAATACATAATAGACTGCTCCTTGTCCATCATTTGTCCCTAGCACATTAACTTTAGAGTTGTGCAGCATGATTTACGTGGAGGAATGCCTACCCTGACACCTGCTTTCCTGTGATTAGACTAAGCAACCTAGAGGTTCAGGGATGTTTATGAAAAGATCCTGTACAGTAAGTTTGAACTGGGCACATGTAGCAATATTAGGGTTTATTCTTGGATGATTTTCATCTTGTTTCACCAGTTTGGAAGAGATCATTCATTTCTGAGGTGAAGTATAAACAAGCAACTCAGTTCAACCACAGATTAAAAAATCAAGGTTGGGGAAGGTTGTTCTCGCTTGTTCAACTGATTACACTAAATACATTCCAATAGGTTCTTATTCCAGTAGCTAGAGAACATAAGCTTTTAATGCAGATAAGAAGAAAAGCACGTCCCCAGTGCCTCTCTGGATCTTAACTGGCAAGCCCACAAGAAAATAAGCATGGATGCTAATGCGTTCTTCCATCTCTTGTTGAATACTATGTGAATTCCTCTATAGGAGAGTTTTTGGTACAGGTAGTTCTATGGGGAGCATGGAGGGAGGAAGGCATTATGCAGAGGAGAGGTTAGAAATCCCACTCATTGAAAACAGTTTGACTTCCACCAAAATGGAATAGAACCCTCCCCCGCCCCAGCTAAACCACTTTGTGACACAAGAGTCTTCATTTTCCTGGGCTACTACTTTTTCAGGGCAGAGATGTTTATTTTGATAAAGCAATTGAAGTAGAAGGAAACAAAAGCCTCCCACAAAAAGGTGGAAAGTGACCATGTAATTTGTAAACTAGGTTCTGCACTGCGTTTTAAAGCTGTCATGGATGCAAGTTTGGCCTTGTGATTGAAATGGTAGCAGCTGTAAACTAAAAGAATAAATTACTCTACTTTTTTTTTTTTAATAAGCTTTTACCCTCATCACCCCAATGGTTCAACTGTGTTTCCAGTTCTCCACTGCTTTCATGCATGAAATACAAGCTATGATTTCCCAGTCTTGCTTTAGGACACAGTACTCATCCATTAAAGGGCAGTTTTTCCACATTGCTCACTGACAGCATATGGAAGGAGAGAATATTCTGCTGGAAAGACACAGGGTTATTCCCTAACAAATTGACTGTGGTATCTGTGGCTTGGCATGAGCATCAGCACTGATTTGTCTCATTGTAAACCAGAATCACCATGAAGTGTCTGATCACCACAGTAGGCATGTAGATAGGTTAGTGCACTCCTTCTGGGTATTTTTTTCTCCTTTATTTTTTCTGTTGATTCAATTCCATAGGCATTCTAGGGCTGGTCCTCAGTAAAGCACACAATCTTCTCTTACTTGATCTTCTTCTTGAGACATTTTCTTCCATCAAAAATTAACTAGAGAAAGAAATAACTGCACTGTGATATTCAAGCTGGAGATTCCTTGGCTCATTCATGGCTTACATATAAGCACTTGTTTGTAATGTTGAACGCTTCTTTCCTTTCCTCTGCTTTTAATCTTTTCCTTTCCTAAGCCTTCATGACTGGATGCAACTGAATTCTGATTTGGACCAAATGGTATGTCATTTGAAGCTTGGACCATAGCTTCACAAAATTTCAGAGAAACCTACTATGTCTTCAGTCACAAGCAAGCAAACAAACTTTTGCTTTAAGACCAATTGAATGATGTGTGGACATCTTGGCCATGTTGAAGTTGACCTCAGGATCATAATTTAGGATTTGTGGCCGGCCAGTGCCATGGATTGTAACACTAAGGAGTTCCTAAATATAATGAAGAGCCATCAGGATCCAGATGCTACCAACCCACCGTTGTACCAAGATATCTCAGTTTTCTTGTATTCATGGCATTATTTTTCCCTTTTAAGGGGTTGATCTTATTTCTTATCCTTCTTCCTTATCCTCTTCCAACTCTTCTGGAGAAAATAAAGGCACTCAACATGGAGATTTGATCCCAGCAGCCTGTACCTCTCTTTGGAGTTACCAGTATTAATGTAGCTTATTGCTTCAATAAAATGATTCTGCAGTTAACACATAAATCAGCTTTGGGAATCTGGCCCCTTGGAAGTCATGAAATGTGCTTGGATTTTGTTTCCTTCCTTTGTTCTCCATGTAGGTATTTTGACTCTTACTAGCACTTCTTATGAACAGATTGGACACTTCATTCTCAGCTGTATTTAGCCTGTCTCACATCAAAAGGATGGAGTAAATGACTTCTTGAGATCCCTTCCAGACTTGTTTCTAGGGTGTTTATGAATCTCACTTTGCTAGAATGAACTTACTGTGCAAAAATGTTACCCTGCATTTTATGTATGTCATCTGTGAGGCTGTTTATGCCTCTTCCTGAGTGGCATTTCTTTGACTATAGACATGGACACTTCTGCAACTCAGGATGCTTCTGTTGTGCCTACTATAAATTCTGCTTTTAGTTGTTTTATTTCCATTCAGATGTCCTCTTACATCATTTGATTTGAGGAACTGACTTATTTGCGTAGTTGCTCTTTTACTAGTGGCAAAATATCTACTGCAGGCCAGTTAGATTGTGCTGAACAAAAATACAAATCTTTGAGCAAGGTACCTTCACTTTTCTGAACATAACCAATTCCGGAGAGCCAGCCCTGTTGTTTTAGGTACTAATACTGGGTGAATGCTTAAAAATCTTGTTTTTTATTGTTATGGATCATTGAAAACTGGTGCTAATGCAGTAAGGCTTAACAATGCCATTGATAATTACCATCCTTATTGAGCAGATTTTCCATATGGAATCAAGTAAAAGCCCGGAATGTTGGTTCAGGTTTATTCTATGGGTAAAAAAAGAAAAAAAAAAAGTAAGGGAAAAGGCAGCTATTTTATTTTGTTTGTTTGTTTTTCTTTTTGTTTGTGCAAAAAGCCTTGAGAGATCCACAGAAGCAATTTTCAAAAGGCCCCTTCAGGAACAGCTTCACCCTGGCAGAGATAGTACATCCCACTAGTTGATGTACTTCACGAGACACACCAGGACACTGAGCTGTCAGCGCTGAGTTTCATTTACTGAAATGTTAGAACTATCTCCAAGATGCGTTAAAAAGACATTTCATCTTGTTTTTGTCTCTGAACTTCAGTTTATCCAGCTGACTGAATGGATCACAGAGTTTTAGTTTAGAATGCCTTTATTTTGTGGGGAGATGTTGTTCTGGAGGGATGTTTCTAGTTATGTCAAATGTTATTGCTATTTAGTATGGAAGCCAGATACCACTGTCTGCAGCAGAAAATGCTACTTTTTTGGTACACTGTAATGCCACGAAGATATGTTAATACGTGACTTCATGCATATATTTCCTGAAGTCTCTTCTGGTATTAATATAGTATGAGAAGACTATAGATGTCTTTACTCTAATGTTTTATATCTGCAAAAAAATTCTTAATTTGCATTTTTGATATGCAAGAAAACTGAAAAACAGTGGATTCTCAGAAAACAAAATCTGTAAGAGCAATTAACAATCAAGCTGCAGCTTTTATTTCTTTTTCTTTTTTTCTTTTTTTTTTGTAAGGGAAAAATGAATGAGGTGTTGATGAATGCCTTCTTTTTGTCTGCTTCAGCCACAAATATATGCAGAGCATACAGCATGTGTCTCTACGCACATACTCTCTGTTCATATCAGGCGCACGCTGCAGTTCCCTTCTGGGTTTCCACTGTGTGGTATGGAAGGAACCCATTGGTAATTGGGTCTGCTCCCAACAATAGCATAGGATGTTGTTGGCAGAGGAGATAGGAAGTACTCCAGGTCCTGCTGGACAGACGTGGGCAAAATGCCCAGTTCTTGTAAAGTGTTTTGGTGTAGGCATAGATGACAGATAGCGAATCATGAATGCTGAATACTTACAAATTACCTTTTCAGAGACAAACTTCCTTCCTTTCAGCCAGCTGTTCTGCCTCAGCACTCTTTGCTGGTAGTCTTCCAGAGCTGCAACGTGAGTTTAAATTAATTTCTTAATTTTTTTTTCTCTTTGCTAAAGTTTTCTTACCCTTCTTTCACGAGTTTCTGTTTACTGAGTCTGCTGTGCTACATATGAGTTTGCTGAACCTAGGTTATTTTCAGCAATCATAGAATCATAGAATGGCTTGTGTTGGAAGAGACCCCAAGGATCATCACCCCAAGCAATGCTTGTTTTATTTCATAATACAAATTAAGAACAAGTGTGATTAATCAAATATCTTCACCAACCTTTTCTGCCTATTGTTTGCTGTCAAAACAGAATGGTTTTGAGCATTTTCCTTTGTGTTATGTGAGTTTAGGCAAGTGCTTGATCCGATGCTTAGCAAAGGAAATAGAGTATTTTCATCTATAGGCTTGTTCCTGTATATTTCTTGTCATGGAATTTGAGGGCTCAGGAGCCTAAGTTGGAGCCCTCAAACAGAGAAAAATACAATGAATAGAAAAAGGGAAAGCTACTTGCTCAGTATCATAGAATCCTGGAAGTATAGAATGTTTTGTGCTGGAAGGGACTTTTAAGATCATCTAGTTCCAACCCCCCTGCTATAGGCAGGGACAGCACCCACTAGACCAGGTTGCTCAAAGCCCCATCCAGCCTGGCCTTGAACACCTCCAAGGAGGGGGCATCCACAACCTCACTGGGCAACCTGTTCCAGCTTTCCTGTAGACCCTCGTCAGTTACTGGAAGGCTACTCTATGGTTCCCCCGGAGCCTTCTCTTCTCCAGGCTGAAGAGCCACAGCTTCTCAGTCTGTCTCTGTAGTCAAGGTTCTCCAGCCCTCTGATCATCTTCATGGCCCTCCTCTGGACCCGCTCCAACAGTTCGATGTCCTTCTTGTGTTAGGGACCCCAGAACTGGACACAGTACTCCAGGCGGAACCTCACAAGAACATAGTAGAGTGACATAATCACCTCTATTGATCTCACTTCTCCTGATGCAACACAGGATACAGTTGGCCTTCTGGACTGCAAGCACGCATTGCCAGTTTATGCTGTGTCTTTCATCAACCAGCATCCTCAAATCCTTCTCCTCAGGGCTGCTCTCAAACCATTCTCCAGCTAATCTGTATCCGTGTATGGGATTGCCTCAACCAGGTACAGATCTTTCTGGTCTTATTCAATATCTTTGTCAGTGATTTGGATAAAGGAACAGAGTCCACCCTCAGCAAGTTTGCTGATAATGCAAAGCTGGGAGGATTGGCTGGCACAAAATTGTACTGCAAGACCTGGACAGGTAGGAGAATTGGATGGAAAGGAACCTGATGAGGTTCAACAAGAGCAAGTGTAGACTCCCACCTACACCTGGGAAGGAATAACCACATGCATTAATACTGGTTGGGGCCTGACCTGCTGGAGAGGAGTTGGACCTGGGTGTCCTCATGGACAGCAGATTGGCCATGAGCCAGTACAGTAGTCTGCCCTTGTGGCAGCCAGAAGGCTTTTTCTTAGGGTACATTAAAAAGAGTGGCAAGTAGATCTCAGCTTCTTATCGATTAAGTGTGAATAATAACATTTTATCTTGAGAAAAAAACACTGTACTACTAATACCCACTCAGACCATTATCTTCTCTCTGATAACACCCAGTAGCAGATCCTCAATACAGAAGTTCTTGGTCATAACCTCTATGATCTCTGCATATGTTTTAAAAAATGATTTAGGACTTCTTTCTATCCCATCCCTATAGCAGTCCAAGAGGCATTAAGTCTCCTCTCAGTTGTCTTTATTCACAGCCTGGCACATTAACTCAAAACTTGTCATTTTCACTTCACCTTACTGCCCCAGACTGTGACCCGTGACAGGCGTATGTTCATGGTCCCTGCTTCCTAGTGACTGATGACCCATGGAAATAGTCACCTCTTTAGCCTCTGCAGCTACATTTAGTAAAGACTGAATCAGAACCCTAAAAGTAGGGGAAATGCATGAACCTCTCAGTTCATCAAGCTGTGATTACACTTCATGTAAGTGCATAGGCTTCATGCACATCCTCACCCTCTAAGTTGTATACACAATGTAATACCCTATGTTTTGGAAATATTTAACATTTCCTTTAAACAATTCTGATCAATTTATTCTTACTTAAAAACAATGACTCTGAAGTGTCACAGGTGAATTTATTACTAAAAATGTCCTCTCAAAGAGTGCAGTGCATTTATTTCAGTCTCGTGGTCTTATTTCCTTTCTCACTATGCAATCTTTATTATGGCCTTCCATGAATAATTTTGGAACAGGAACATGAAAGGGGCAGATCTCCAAGAATGGCATTGTCTGCATTCACTCTTGGGTGGATTTTTTTTTATTTATTTCTTTGTTAAAAGATATTTCATTCAGAGAATCCCTGCTGAGATTTTTATTGCAGAAAATTAGGGATCATAAATCGTCTCTCAGAAAACTATAAATCCAGAACTATTGAAGCATTCCATGGGCAGAGCTTGGCTCTTTGATGAAATCACTCCTTTTTCTTGTATAATTTATGAGCTTTTCTTCAGCATGGGGGGATTTATGCTTTTAAATTGCTCACCAGGGTTTTATTGAATATAATTTGCTAGCAAATTTATAGGAGCCAAATATATTGCATTTTATCCACAATTATGAGCAATAAAATTGATGGGGCTTTACTTTTCATTTTCTTCTGGCAAGCAGAGGAAACATGAGTTTATCCTGAACTTGGAAGGAGGTTTCTTAGGGATACACGTGTACAATTAAAATAGAAAAGAGTGCAGTCAGCAAGGCAGAGGTGCCACTTTGGAAACTTTATTTGGTGTATGGGAGGAGGCGAGCTAGCTCTTACTCCAAAGGAATTGTAAAACACTGAGGAACTGAGTTAAAGCCACTCAAGCCTATGACACACATCAACTTCTGCAGGGTTTGAATCACCTTGCTGGGAGGGAAGGTGTAGATAAGCTGTCTGAAAGTGGCTTGTGTTTCAAGGTCCTTTTTAGTTCAATTTTCTTGTGGTATTTTTTTATTTTCATTTAGTTTAGTTTAATATATTCAAAGACACAAACAAAAAGCCTAGTGTAATGCTACTTTCTATGATTTATTTGCTTTATTTAAATAACATTAATTTCTGTATGGTTGTTTTCCTTGAGGATTTTTACAACTGACAGAAAAGAGGAATAAAATGCAATGTATCATCAATCTTTTTAAAGTTTAAAGTGCCATAAAGTCCTTCATATCCCAGTTCTTGACTGGGCTTCTTGATGGTCTCTTAACACACACAGAGAACAGAAATTTTTTTCCTAATATTGTTTCCACAAACTCAAACTCCTAAATCCATTTCCCTCATAACACAGTTGGAAGCAAATCTTGCATCTTTCTTCTAAGTTAGCATGACAATTGGGTCTGCATCAGACCAGCGTGTAACAGGTATGTAGTAGGAAGGAAAATTAAAGTGCAAGGCTGTACCTGAGCAATATGTCCCTGCTAGCAAGGCTCTCTTGCCCAAAACTTTGTGCTGTGGCTGCTAATTTGTAGCCCTGCATCTGTCCCTTTGTCTGTTGGCTTCACAGAATCATGCCCTCTTCATACCACTAACAAACTCTTATGGTGGAGCTTGCAGTGAGACTCATAGTGAGTGATGTCTGGGTGAAGAAATGCTTAAGCTGATTTAGTTAAACTGAAGCAAAAAGGTTTGTAGAGTGTCGTTTGGAAAAAGGCTAAATGCAGTGCTCTGAAATGGAAAAAATATGATAGGAGTTTGAAAAGCACGTGTACTACTGAGCAGACCCCATGTCCGAGCAACAGAAGTGGACTAGATGGTCTATGGTTGGACTAGATGATCTTATAGGTCGTTTCCAACCTTGTGATTCTATGATTCTATGATAAGTGCTGCAATATGTCTCCCAGTTTGCACAGATACAGGGGGACACAAGCAGAACCACCTGTGTCAATGTCAGATATTGATATGTGCCTTTGGCTGTAAGGTATGAAATCAGAATGGCTTCTGTTTTGAGTACAGAACACAAGGGCACAGAGAAGCCACTGAAGTTGCTCAGTCACTCAAGAATGCTTTGATGAATCAAGGCACAGAATCTGAATCTTCTAAAGACCAAAGCCATCTTCCTCCAACCTACACACTTCATGGTGATTTTTTTCTGTCTTCTTTCTCTACAGTGGAGCCCTTTTTCAAAGGAGGTTTGCAGGTGAACAGATGGAGAAGGCAGGAAGCCCTAGTAGGAGTCCATCAGGCTGGAGATGTCAAGATCTGAGCAAGGGGAACAACTCCCTGTCCTGGACTTCTGTGTCCATCAGGCTGTCCGTAAGATGGGAGACCCACCTATACCTGTAGCTTCACTCACAACTGGAGTAAAACCTCCTTCTGTCCTGAGGGAATTGTTCAGCGCAGGCATCCTAAGGAAGATCTTTGTTACTTTTTTTCTCCCTTTTTGGCCTCCTCCTTCAGATTTTACTGCAGAAGAACTCAGTTTGGCACAGAACAGGTACTCTGAGTTTTTCTTTGCTTTAAAAGAAATTAGGGCTGCAATTTCAAATGGTCAAATCAAAGGAAATTCAAAGATTAAGAACCATATACTCTTCTTGCCATTTGTCCCACAAGATCCCAAACTGTTGGTATGGCCAGTACTGTAACAATGAATATCCTGTCTGCTCATGCATGCCCATTTTTTTTGCCATAGCTGTAGTACTGCTTAAACATTCTATGGGTTTTGTACTTAATGTACACAGTGATGAATGCTGGGGCCATAATAATGAAATATGGCTTTCTTAATGAAATTTCAGTCCCAGCTCATTTCAGCGCTGACACTGAGGTGACTGCAAATAAACACTTTCCAGAAGAGTCCGTTAAATGGCTGCATAAGCAATTTATCAAATATTGTAACATCAAATAAGTAAAAAATAAGTATTCAAGTGTGGTGTATTGCTGCCTGTGTTTTTGCTCCCAATAACCCCACTTTTTCTAATAGTTAGATACTCACTGACAGAAAACAAATCTCTCTGCAGCACTGAAAATTTTATCAGATTTATCTCTGACTGTCAGATCAATGTGTAGGAAACAAATGGAGTCAGCAACATGATTTAAATTAGAAGTCTAACAATTTACAGTCTCCACTGGTTTCTCATAAACCTTATTAATGTTTGGCATCGGGTACCAAGGAACTATAAATAACATTCCAGAAGAACATTTATATCTGCTTAGACTCTCGTTATATGTCTTCAACACAGCTTAAATAATGTCAGTAATACCTTCATCATGAACAGGAAATGAAAAAGTTACCCCATACATGTTTTGTCTTTTAATCAAATATTATTTTCTCCTTAGAACTGCAGAACTGTTTTATTTCTTATTTTATTTATTCAAAACTTATGGCTACAATTTCTACTTGTTTTTCTAGATCTCAGTGGGGTGCAAACCCCTCCCAGCTGAACAGAGTAGCACAGTTTCCTCCCAGTCCTTCACAGTGCCTGCTGGTGGGGGCCAGGCTCTCTCCTCAGAGCTGTGGAAAGGGGCACTCAGAGTGCCTGTGGGCAGAGGTGGAATGAGGAAGGAGGATGCCTTCATTCCTTCTTTGCGGTTTCAGTCCTCTTTCTTTCTTTCATTCTAGTGTTTTCTCCAGATTACATTCAACAATTTGATTTCCTTTCTAAGAAAAATGGACTCAGATTTTCTTTTCCATTCCACACCATTAAGCACTCTTGTCCAAAATTGTTACAAAATCATCTGTTGCCAATCTGCTGCTGTTTTGATTGCCTCAGCTAGAAGACTAATTCTTCAGGAAAAGATGCAGAGTTGCTGTCAGTTTCTGAAGCACCATGCTTCAGCTAAGTTCTGCATATAAGAATTCTCACATAGAATGAGATTCGTTGGTCCAAAGTCACCATCTACACCAAAGAGAAACTTTTCCTCAGTCAGAGTGGATGTTTGGTGATGTAACTGGCATCAAACCTTACTTCTGATAGCAAAGCAAAAGAGAATCAATGGACACCACAGAAGTTGTGTATCATGCATGCAATAAAGGCAAAGAGATTAAAATATGAAAAAGGTTAGTGTTAAGGAAAATAACAAATAATGGAAAGAAGCAAAAATCTAAGTAATTCTAACAGATGTGCAGAGTGCATTCGTCTAAGCTAACTTTGCAGACTTACAGAGTCTGTTTTATTACTGTGAGAGAAAATAATTAGGTATGTTAGGAGAGCATTTGATCTGCTCTGAGATGTCTGCCTTAGGAAAAGGTGAACAATACAATTGAAATGACTATTTCTCCCTGTTAACTACGCAGAGAGTTTACAAAATTAGTCTAGGTGTAGCAGAACAGATGCTGCATTGCACTCCGTGCTGAGAGCAACATGGCACCCTTCCACCATGACTCACCGTGGAGAGAAAGGACAGTGGTTTTCACAGCTAGAGCTTTACCTGCTCCAGTACAGCAGTCCGCTGGTACTGGTGCCAAGTGGTATACAATAGCTCAAAACACACGATGGGAAAGATGCTCCATCATGGCATCTTACATACAGTAGCTCACTCTAGCAGCTTCTTGGGATGGTGCATTGTTTAGTTTTGCGAGATGAAACTGGGGAAGAGTTGCATACTTGTAATTACACTTGCTTCTATTCAAGGCATCCAAACTCCATGTCATCTGGTCTAGCAGGACTCCCATGGCAGCCTCTTGTCTTTCTTGACAGTCCTTCCCACTGCAGAGAACCTCAGCTTTCCATGTTCTCACAGAATCACAGAATCATAGAATGGCCAGAGTTGGAAGGGACCTCAAGAATCATGAATCTCCAACCCCCTGCCGCATGCAGGGCCACCAACCTCCCCATTTAATACTAGGCCAGGCTGCCCAGGGCCCCATCCAGTCTGGCCTTGAACACCTCCAGGGACGGGGCATCCACAGCCTCTCTGGGCAGCCTGTTCCAGTACCTCACTACTCTCTCTGTACAGAATTTCCCCCATCTTTGTGTCTCTCCTCTGGACCCTCTCCAACAGCCCTCTGTCTTTCTTGTACTAGGCGCTCCACTCGTGGAGGCAGCATTCCAGAAGGGGCCTCACAAGAGCAGAGTAGAGAGGGACAATCATATCCCTGTCCCTGCTGGCCACCCCTCTTCTGATGGAGCCCAAGATATCATTTGCTTTCAAGCTGCTTTTTCTCTCTCCTTTGCACTCCAGTCATCAGCCCAATCAATACTTTCTCTCTCCAGTCATCTGCTGCATCGCTGCCTGTCCTGACTGTTGCATCTGAGAAGCAAATTCCGCTGGCTGCCTCTCCACACAGCCCCCCACTACCCCTCTCTGAGCCCAAAGGGGTGGGTGAAATCCTTTTCTAGAACATTGAAGAAGTCAGCACAGAGACATGAAACTTCAATTGCAATTTTTGTTTTCAGCCTAGTTCCTAACAAGGCACTTAGATTCGGAAGGGTCTTTGAATTGAAAAAACAAAACAAAACAAACAAAACAAAAAAAAACAGAAAAGTGCCAAAGGCAGTAAATGAAAGAATACAGACAAAAAATTTAAAAGCCACATAAATGCTCAAAGAAATATTTCAAAGAGGTGGCAATTAGATTTAGCTGCTGAGAATGATGTGACAGAGTTTCAAGAGTTTCAAGGATAGAGATATTTGACATTCAGTAGCACAAGAACTGATGGAAAATTAGTTTCAGGAATGCATAGCCATAAAGCCAAGTGTTTCTTCACCTATAGAAATCAATGGCAAGAAAAACAAAACCTTTAGCTTGACCTTCAAACAATAATTAGTAGCTGATCTATTGACATAGTTTTCCAGAAAATGGATAAAGCTTATGAAGACATTGGGAAGCCTGTTTTATAAATTATGTTTTCTTTGAGCTTAAAGGAATGTAGCCAATTTTCCACTTCTTAAACAAGTTCTGGTGGGGTGTCCTTTTCTTAGGCCTAAGAATTAAAATCAAACAAAACAACAGCTTTATTGTACTGTGTGGTTTAGCAGTAGACCTGAGGCAACTACTCAATATTAAATCTCCACAATAAAAAATGAGAAATAATTACACACTCTGTTATGGAAATTATACATGATAAGTTTATTAGAAGCCTCCATGAAAATATATCTGAGTACGTGGTAATTCACTTTTCCATTACCAACTACACACTGTTGCTAATTGAGAATAACCGTGTTCTGCATAGTAATCAGAAATCACTGTTAGTTTCAAGGTCTTGTAGTCCCTTCAACTAGGGGGAGGAGGAGCTCTGTCAGAGTTGCTTTTTATTCTTGAAAGCTTTACTTATTTATCTCTCTATCTCTCTATTTGTTTATTTTGTCTGGAGCACTATCATTATTAGAAGCAACCTCCTCTTAAAAGCGCTCCAAAGCTACAGTGCTGAGTTTGTGCAGTCAACATGCAAGAGAGAACTGTGCAATTTTTTAAAGTGCCTAAACTCCATTTTTGGAAGGGCTTTAAAAACCTAAGAGTCCTGATCAGCTACCCAGCTAACGCCACATAACAGGTTACCATGTGTCAGCTAAACAGCAGTACCTTTCTGTGTGTCTGCTTTCAGTCTGTGACAGCTGTGAACCTACCTCATAACAAGAGAGGTTTAAATTAGGTCGAATTACATTGCATTCGTATACAGATATTTACTGCCATTCAGCTTTTGTACAACCTCTGGTAACTCCAGGCTGGAGAAGTTCTAGAAATCTGATCATGTGTTTGATCTCTAAGTACCACTCAAAGTCAACCTGGCTTAGTAACAAAGGCACTTCTGAAAGTTTTACTCAGAAACTGGCAGTTGTGTGTGAAGCATGTCTGATTGATTTAAGGAGAACCTAGCAATCTTAGGAATACTACAGTAGGCAGCCTGTAAAAGGATCACACTAGCTAAAGGACCTGCTGATCTTCAGATAATCAATTCGGCAGTGGTCTTTACATCACATTATACCATGAATCATAGAATTGTTAAGACTGAAAAAGACCTCTAAGGTCATCAAGACAAACCATCAAGCCATGTCCCTAAGTGCCACACCTACATGGTTCTTGAACACCGCCAAGGTCGGTGACTCCACCGCCTCCCTGGGCAGCCTGTGCCAGTGCCTGACCGTTCTTTCTCAGCGGAAATTCTTCCTCATTTCTGACCTGAATCTGCTCAGGCACAAGACAAGGAACCAAAGAACAAGACCTTGAGGAGCACCTGAGATATTTTAGAGCAGCCCATCTGTGAGTAGATGGTTGCTTTTATAAAGTATTTTTCTGAAACACTGAGCATTTAATTTTTTTTTGTGTAAGAAAATGGACCAGACCTTTCATAACATTGCCATTTTCTCCAGCATCAACAGAACAGCAGTAGTTGAAAAAAAGTGAGTGCCTCTGAGTTGAGTGAGTAAAAGTCATCAGAAGAAATCACTTTACTCAGAGACAGTTCATCCTGGAAGAATTTCCTTTCATGGAGGTTACTATAGTCCTGCTGGCAGTACATGCTTTGGTGATAGATCAGGTTTTAGCAATTCCTGCCTTCCTTGTCACACTGTTTGGCTGGATATCGTGCTCATGGTCTGCCAGCTACCCAGAAATGCTGTATGAAGGCACCTGCCGTACTGCAAGAAAGTGTCAGGTTCTGTAAAACTTGCAATGTACAGCCCTTCTGCACATTTGCACAAGGAGTCTTCCACTGGATGTTGCTGAGCTTGTAGTAAATGCTTAAATCAATTGCTGTCCCAACTGGGATGAAGTTAGGCCATTCTGCACTGTTTAAGGAAGACCTGATTATGCTATAAAGCACAGATACATCCTGAATCATCCTGAATGAGGAGGTGGTGGAGTCACCGAACATGGAGGTATTCAAGAGATGTTTGGATGTTGTGTTGAGGGATATGATTTAGCTGGGGAGTATTGGTGATGGTTGGACTGGATGATCTTTTAGGTCTTTTCCAACCTTGATAATTCTGTGATTCTGTGATTCTGTGAATGTAATTCTGTATTGAAATGAGAGAGACTGAATATGAACTGATTCAACATGAACATCAGAGTTTTGCATCAATTTTGAATAACTGATTCTCAGTTGATGTGGATTAAGCAGATTAGTATTAACATACCAAATTTAGAAACAGGGCAATTGACATTAATGTTCAGTAAATTTCAGGTGTTCAGGTTGTTGAGTGAGCACTTTAATGGCCTACAGCGTATCCTGCTATCAAGAATCTATACAGTCCTGTTCAGATGCTGGTGCTAAGAATTGTTCTAGCCCTGTGCTATATGCCACACAGGGAGCCAGTGAGAAGAGCCAGGTGAGAGCGAAGGAGTTTCTAATTACTGCTCGTGTTTCCCCACTTCTAGCCCAAACTTCTGGACAACATACAAAGTGAGCTGTCAAGGAAAGGCACTCAAGCCATATGCTGGAAACATCACAAAGCTTTGCTGGTTGTATAAAAATCACTGCACATGGGAACAATAACTCTTTTTGAAAACCAAATAACTACTCTGATCTAAATCAATCAGGCTTGAGAAAGACAGAAAAAGGCTAGGAATAAAATGGAGAATAAAGAAAGCATGCTCTCTGTGACCTGCCCTTCACAGAGCTATAGTTTTTATGGGGAGGCTGAAGGACCTTTTATGCCGAGATTTTTAGCCAGAAGCAACATCTCTGTTGGAGATACAGCTCTGTGCAGGCAGGAACATCCAGCAGGAGCCCAGCTCTCTTGTCAGGTGGAGTGTCACCTCAGAGCATCTCCTCCTGCCTGTATAGGCCATCCTAACCTCCATCTTCTCATTAACGTCCTCTCACCTCCCTTCTTCATTTCCAAAGTGTGACATTTTGAGAACTGAACTCAAGACTGTAATTTGTAGAGAGCTGTGAATCCACTGCTTTTATTTTCATATGTCATGTCAAATGCAAAGGTAACAGAATTTCTCTGTTAACTTTGTAGGTTCCAACTGCAAAATTATTTGAAGGCATAAAGACAGCTGAGTAGATTTAAATAGATCTAATTTGCTGTTTCTGTGCAAGTGGAGCTTTAGAGGCTTTTAAGAGCATTACTGTACAAAAAGCCAGCCTCGGAGAGGAGATAGCATGTTGGCCTGCCTGTGCACCTCACAGACAATCAGCAGAGGCAGGACATTGGGCAGGACCTTCCCCTTTACCTGTACATCTCCCTGTGTAACAAGCCAACTGACTTCTGACCATGACTCTTGAATGCAACAAAGATACATGCCAAAGCTAATACTATGAGTACATGAAGTCAGAGAGATAGACCTCAGCTTCCCTCTCTTGCCAGGGCTTTTCTTGTCAGGTTGGTGCTGGGACAGATCTATGGCCAGCTATGTGCCTCCCATGCAGCAGACCCTGAGCAGACCCAGACAGGCCTAGAGACACCATTTGCAGGATCAGCATTTCCTTGTTTCTCTTTAAAAACAACCAGCAGGAACAGATAAGTCTAACTAACCAGGACTTGTACAGGAGGGCACCAGTCCTGCTTGAAACTCCTCTGTGGCAGAGGCACTTCATGCTGCAACATGGCAGATAAAAAAGGCAGAGCTGATATTTCAAATGCTGAATTACCAGTATGGGTATTCTTGTAGGTGAATGCGAAGGAGGGATAAGAGGGCCAAGGGACTGATCTGGAGGAGCACAGAACAGCTAGAGAGAGGGGAATCTGCAGCTAAACACTTCAAGGTCAGCCTCCGTGTGGTTACCATTAAATGCTCCACACAGAAGCCAGAATAGAACCACATGATTGTGTACTGTTTGCTTGTTTGTTTGTTTATTCAGCTAGCATCTGACTGCTTCCTCCTTACCAAACCGCCCCAAAGCTTTTTATGCAGCAAAACTGCAACACAAATCTTGTGTTATGATCAAAGCCAGTGACAAGAAATGGTCAAAGCATAGGCTATGCTGCACACAGCTCCAGTGAGCTCTGCATCACATGTGTGGGGGGTGTATATAAACAAAGTCCTCGTGATGCACTGACAGCAGTGAGATCCATGAAATATGGATGCTCAGGGAGCAGTGCTGTGCTGACAGACACACATGGCAGCTGTGAGACCAGTTGCAGGATGGGATCTCTCTGGGTAGGGCTGCATGCTGGTTGCCATGCTGAGCCCTGTGTCTTGCATCTATTTTGTTCAAGTATGGAAAATACTTTGCGTAAGATTTATGATTTTTTTTTCTCTAAAAAGCGGCATAAAACGTGATTATGACAGGTCCCCTGCCTGGTGGTTTATAGTTAGTCTCCATGAGTGACTCCCACTCAGCTCATTACTGTAGTGCAAAGAGAGAGACAGCATGTCTTGCTGGACATGAGAGAGGCCTATGCCCAGCTCTCTTCCATCACCACTTAAAATCCTCATTTGGCTGCTATGGACTTGTCTTAAACTTTCCCCGTATTCCTGCTAGGTCTCTGTGCATAGATACACTTTTGGACCCAAGGTTTTCTGCCCACCCCATACCATGTGTGGCAGACTCTGCCATGCAGGTCTGCATGGTGCTTTTCAACAGTGCTTTCTGGCCAAAGCTAACTAAACTTTGTCAATATAAGCAGATGTACTGTGCCTGTGCAATGCAAAAACTGGACAAAGTTACACCTGTTTCTTGAGGAAACTCCTAGACTTGGAGCCTGTCTACAGCTCTGCTTTTCTGTCTCACTCCCACAAATTCCTCTTTTTCTTCATTTTTGCTCGCAACATTCTCCCTGTTCAGTTCCCCTTTACTGGTGATACATCCTCCTTTGAATTGCTGCCTTGAGTCTACTGCTTCAATGTATTCATGCTCTTCTACCCGTTTATTCTTAATTCCTTTCTTACTTCTATTTATTTTACCATAACTAAATCCACCATCTGCATCTTACTGGTGGAGGATGAGAAGGCTGTGTTTCAAATGACTTCTTTCCTCCTTAAAAGGATGGTGTTCTACAGAACTCAGCATGAGAGTTTTGATGCTGTCTAGAAATTTCCATAGAACATGTTCTGTATCATCTCATTACTGCTCAACTATTTGTTGGTTATTATTAACAAATTTGATTATGGTGGGTCAAATTGTATGTGAAATATACAGTGTTCCTTTTCTCTCATTCCTCCAAATAGCTATTTGTGCCAGTCATGTACTGCACTCTGAGCCAACAACAGTCCCAGAACTGCCAAAAATGCAGTTCAAGCTGAAGTCTCCCATGTTTTTGGTCTTTCCACTTGCTCCCCAGCCAACATCCTCAGCTTCCCTTTGAATCCCTCATCCCCATGACATGCTTGGGCCCATGCAGTGCCCTGCTGCCTGTCCACAGCCCCTTCCCCAGCAGCACGTCCCATAAGTAGGATAGGGCTTTCCAATTTGCTTTGTGAGGTTATTGTCAGTCCGCTCTTTTAAATGGTGGGAACCACTGGTGGAGGAGAAGGGACAGCCATATGCTCAGTGCACCCATTGTGGGAGCAGTGCTGAAAGGAGCAGAAGAACAAAAGGGAGCAGAGATGTTTTGGAATGGATGAGGTAAAAAAAGTTTGGAACACAGATGCAGGAAGATCAAGATTCCCAATTACTGTGAGTTGTGTGCTATCCTGCTCCAGTAGGAGCCTTCCTCTAAAGCTGGTCAATATGTCTGCACTGCTCACGCTTCTCAGACCTGCAGCTTTCCAGTCTTGACTCAAATCAGATAGCCACCAGGACACCTTTTGTGGCTGATGGCAGATGGTGATACCAAGACGAACAATCAGCAGCTCTCCAGCTGTGGATGCCAGATGGTGCTTCTTGAACAAAAACAGCATCAACTTTTTGTTGTCTCAGCAGGTTTCCACCAGCTCAGATGCTGTCACAAAAGCAGGAAGGTGATATCACAACAACTCATCCATTTCACACTACGTGTTTCACAGAAGCTTTATTAGTGCATTTTTTAATGGGGATGCACAAAGACTTGATGGCTAAGTATAACTTCGTGGCCACATGAACAAACTTTTCCTCACATACCTCAGGTCTCAGAGAGAGTGGTGAGGTGCTGGAACAGGCTGCCCAGAGAGGCTGTGGATGCCCCGTCCCTGGAGGTGTTCAAGGCCAGACTGGATGGGGCCCTGGGCAGCCTGGCCTAGTATTAAATGGGGAGGTTGGTGGCCCTGCATGCGGCAGGGGGGTTGGAGATTCATGATCCTTGAGGTCCCTTCCAACTCTGGCCACTCTGTAATTCTGTGATTCTGTGATCTGCTGGTATGACAGAAGAGTTGAACAACATGTCTGATGGCAGCTCTTTTGGCTTGTTTTTTGCCCAACACTGATGTGTTCCTGTGAAATCCAGTCAGTGATAAACTCCCGGAGTTGAACTACTAGCATTTTACATCCTCCCATGCACGCAAAGAAATATGCACCTGTTCTTATCTCATGGTCTATGGTAGCAAGAGACAAGGGACAGTGTGTCCATCTGTCCATCATGGATGAAGGCGGGGAGGACTCCAGGACAATGCAGAGATTAAAGGAACTTCTCCCAAGAAGTTAAGAGGGTGCTTTAACAGTTAAACAAAGTTAGTTCAGCCTTTTGGCTGATATTTTGTTACAACAAGTATGATGGAAATCAGCATTTTACTTTCTTCAATAAACACCACAGTGTAAAAGCATTGTTCAGAGTTTTATGCTATTACTGTCTGGAGTGTTGTTTTTTTATGGTGCCATATGCATTTGTGGTATGGACAAGTTACAGTTGCTGTGGGAATGTTAGTAATGAAATTTTTGAGTTCTCAGTGCTCAAAAATCTCAACTGAGTTATAAAGGAGGCTTGTTTGCATTTCATTTCCTTAGTTAAACACAGAAAAATAATTCCCACAACCTTTTGTGGCAAAATTTGCCGAACTAACACCCCTTCATGTTAAAGATCTGCTTGCTTTTTTTTTTTCCCCAACATATATCTCATGTACAACTCTTTCCTACAATGATAGCAAATGATTTTGAGTAGGTCTGGGGGAATGCAGTGCCTTTCCTGCCACTGTTATCTTCCCATTGTTTCAACGTGAGTCCTGGAAATATAAAATTGGGTCCTGAAACCAGATTTATTTCTGGTCTCAGACAACCTTGAGCAGCTCCCCTGATATGTGTGTTTTTGATGTTTCTTTTGTTTGTTTGTTTTGATTTGGCAATCTGTCAAAAGAAACTTTTGCTGTCTATACATTCCCCTCTCCCCCACTCCCAGGTTTACTCAGTAAGGAGTCTAGAGTGCTATTGAAAACCTGGATGAAGTTGAGGTAGGAGTTGCAAAACTCCAGGTTAGTATTTTTTCTGTCAAGTCTGTTTGGGGAATTACAAAAGAGATTTTTTTCCCCTAGAAAGATATCATAATGTTATGTTTTAAAGTGCTGGTTCCCCCAGCTTATGTCCCCTTCCTCTTTTCTACCAGTGTACATTGTCTGTCATTCATCAGCATCCTCCTCTTGCCCAATATTATATCCCCAGCATGTACAAGGTTTTGTGCTGTTATCTGTGCACTGAGATTGAGCGGTATCTTAGAGTATTTCTTCAATACTTGTAACAGTAAATGGGAGGGAAGTTTATTGTTATCACATCCCAATGTTGTTTTGTTTCTCTGAGAAATCTCTTTTGAGAAGATTTTTGGAAAATTTCTGATACTTTCAGTTCAGGTCTTCTCTACTCAATTAAAATTAGCGCTTAATTTCCATTATTAATCTCTGTTTGTTAGGAAAGGAATAAGGTACAGGGTCGGAAGATCTGAAGGCAGCCATGTATCTCCAAGATAATAGTTCATTTTTTCCTTAACAAGGGAATAGTTGCTGTAGTAGAAGATGACCACAGTATAACCAGGATAGCTTTTTCAAGTTGGTCTGCTTTCCCTCTGGACCTCCTTCCACAGAGCAGATGACAACAAAGGACTTAACTGCAGGCAATGCCCCATTTAGAAAGGCACTTTGAGGATTCCTCCATATTTGAAAGCAACCTCAATAGGAACTGTAGGTTAAAGGGTGCCTAATAAACTGTATATAAGAGGCTAAGAACCCATATGGCAGGAGTGCATTTGCAGCAAAACCAAGGTGTAGAGTGTATTTGCAGCAAAAACCAATTTGTAGAGCTTGCAATCACAACAAAAAATGTTATTTTGCACTCAGGAAAGACAAAAGGTTGTGTTCCTGCTTCAGACACATTTCTAGATTGCATGTACAAAATGCATAATCACACTACTGCTTTCCGGTCTATTAAAACTGCAGTCAGGCCAGGTCACTATAATACAAAGTGCATGTGAAGAGGTGAGATGGGCACTTGACATTCAAGTGATAGGCATATGAATAGGAAAAGACAGAAAATATATGAGGATTCATAAGAGATGGAGGGAAAAGGACATAGTCTGAAGTTAGCTGAGGAAGTGAAACAGATGAAAACAGGAAAAGACAAAGCAATCAAAGAAGAAAAGAAAGTATAAACAGCAGAGATTCGGAACAATGGATAAGACAACTTATAATAAAATTGATTAATGAATTGCATGGCCATTATCAATGACTAGAAATTGATGATATTGAGCACAAGAGTCCCCAGTCTGCACTCCTTTATGGATCCTGGATTTCAGAAACCTGAATATGTTGAAGAGATTGGATGGAACTGTAGATATCAGGTATTTCCACTACTCCAGGTCTACCTACCCCAAAGTATGTGCATTAATCACCAATCTTGGAATCAGGAAATAATGTGGTTTTGAGAGAAAGAAGAGGCAGGGCTTGAGTGTGAATGAAGGGTTTGGATGGAGCAGTCTACAAAGAAAAAAGAAATGGTCAAATGTGGGTAATAAGATGATGGAAATACTTTATCTTTCATCATCATCTTCCTACTCATATATCCCATAGCACTTTACAGAGATGTAATTGTTGACTACAGAACCTGAAGTTGATTTAAGTAAAGAATACATATTCAGTTGACATTTGTTCTACTCCCAATTAAAAGAGTACTTAAATTTAATAGCCTGGGACTAATTCTTAACATCATTGACAATGTCTATGTTTATTTAAATATACATCTTCATATATATATCTTATTTTTTTATTTGCTGAAAATAGAGTGATCAAAAAGGGAGAGGGATGACTACTCTAGGTTATGTAGCCAGGACTGGTTTCTGAAAATGTCAGCAACTCGCTTTATATATAAATCTGCATTTGAGAAAAATCAACACAGTCTAAGTAAGAAAAAGAGAGAATAATAAATTCTGATTGAATTACACTAGGAAAAGCATTGATTAAATGGAAAAGGACAGTGTGTCCCATTTCTCTGCTTCTAGTTCTTGAAGAATTCTTGTTTCCCAACTGTGAATCAGATGTTATTCTAATTATTCCCAACACAAGCCTTATCCTGGACAATGTTAACCTTTCAGTTCAGAGAATACTAATTCTCTGTTTCAAATGTCATCTGAATTCCTAAATTTCTAACTTTTCAAGGTTCCAATTACTTCTGTCCTAGTGGACTAACTTCATAAATGAGACTTGCATGCTCGATTACAACAGTGAAATTTTCTTCAGTCAAGAAGATCCTTAACTGGTATAGCTTTGGAAATGTGGTGACAGCTCTGCCAGTCATGGATCTGACCCATACTGTCCCAGTGGCTTACAAATTCTCTCAAAGTCACTGTCAGCTGTGTTATCTTAATACCTTGCAGAATGACTTAGTAACTGGGAAGAATGAGTTTTCAGCTGACTTTATAATCTGCTTTTTTGGCTGGTTTTCTTTGACTCCTGAAAAATCACAGAATAAATCACTAAAATGCTGTTACATCTGAAGATGGGGCATAAATAAAGCTTTTATCCAATCCCACCCTCTCCCTCAAATTTAATGATTCATATAAAATGAAACAACATCCAAACCACCCCCAACTTGTTTTTGTTTCTGCAAAACCAAAATCTGAGTGATGAGGTTTTGCAAAATTCAAACCCGAACCACTCCAGTTTGTCCATTATAGACATGAGACTAAACTCCAAAACTTTTATCTGGGCTCTTTATCCCCTCTGGACTTTGGTGGCTTGGCTAAAAATGGAACCTAGATTTAAACCATTCCTGATTTGGGTTGTGCAAATCATAACTTGACTAATGTAGTTCTTCAAAACCAAAACCATAACATGGCCTTCTTGTTCCATCCGTAATTAAATTAAATACTTTTTGTCCAGAGCATTATGGAGACCAAAATGTACAGACGAATATTATCAGCATAACACAACCTTTTATTTTATTCATTCCCAAAGGGTCTGATCCTGAAATCACAAAACCTTCTCTCCTCATCAGACCATACTTGTGGGCATTTGAAGACAGACTTCTGCTTTGAAGAGGGCTGTTGCTGCTTTCATTTAAAATACGGGAGCTTTCATGGAGGTTCACTGAATCCAAATGTACCATTTATCACTTGTATTTTCTGGGTACTTTGTTATTCCATGTACTTACAGGTTATCAGATGTCTCCTATTGCAGGAGGGGCTGAAGAAGAGCAGAATTGTCCATGACACTTTTAACAGAAGTAGTCAGGCTGTTTGTTTTTTCCTTCAGTATTTTAAAACGTCAAAAAGTCTGGTTCTATAAAAACAGGGCTCCTTGTATGACATTTTCTGGCATCTCTGGCATCTCTACCATGTTCTTGCTTTTCTTAAGAGGGTGATTCCCTGCATAAAAGAGTCTGTTACAGTTCCTAGAGTAGTCTATCAAACCTTCTTGTGAAAGGGTAAAGCGAGTTCTCTAAGGAGTTTCTGCAAACCTTGGTATATACTAGATTTCTGCTTGTGATGGATGCATGCTTTCTTAGCTTTGGCACAGTTCCTTCCCTCCTTTGCTGCCACAAACAGGGTCCAAAGGCAGCACTTTCTGACCTCTCAACTGTCTGTAGACTACTTTGAAAAGAAAAACAGTTCTGCTGGCAGTAGGATTTAAGGCAGTATCATGCACTTTGCCTCTCCAGCAAAATGTTTTAGGGGGCCTGCAACTAGAGACATGCCTGAAAACCACCATCAGCATTCACAGACAGCTCTCCTGGAGATCTGGGAAGGGAGATCAGTGCCTCTGAGAAGCCAGCTCCACCCTGGCTCCCTATGGAGTCAGCTCTCTCCCGCCTGAGGACCTGCTGTTTTCCCAGTAGCTAAGCTAACAGACTAGTAATCCTTTTGTTAGGTTTGTGGGACGCTTGCACGCTGAATTTAACCTAATACTTCATTTCATTTATTTAGCTGTATCCCATTTTTCTGATGTTTTTCTTGTTTGCTACAGATAAACTGTTGATACTTCTGTTTTTCTGCTGCCAGCAACCTCTGCTGATTTTTTGTTTTTATTCACGTATAGATTTCAATGGGCCACTGAAGGCATAAAGCAAAGGAAAGCTTTTTGGAAACAACATTCACAGACTAATAAACCCCACTCTTTACATACTAAAGCCTGTGACCTATCAATAATAGTTTTCCCCATTTACTCTGAGTGCTAAGACCTGTATCATTTCTGTGCAGCTACAAGTTGCTCAGAGGAGAAACAGCCCCAGAACTGGAGCAAGCTGCACACTTAACCAGATAGCTGGCACAATTACAGTTATACCACAAATCAGCTTAGACTAAGACATTAAATGAAACTCAAAGCCCAGTGTCTTTTTTGCCTTGAGCAATGACTTTTATCCAGTATGTTCTCTTAAAAAGAAACAGGCTAAAAGCGAAAGACAAAAAAGTACTCCTAAAGTTAAACAATGAAACCCAAGTCAGCAGTGCCTCCTTGCACTGCCTGTGAGCTCCAGAGAAGCGATGTTGTGGGTTTGTTCTCTCTTCTCATCCACAGCTCAGGACAGGAGGAAAAAGGAGAGTTTTGTTTCATGAGAAGAAAGGATCTTCTTATTTCTACTCTTCAAAGTTAGGAAGGAAGAGGCAGTCAAGATTGGAATAGGGGAATGGAGGGAGATGATAAGAGAGAGTTGTGCCTTCCCTTTGCCATTATGGACTCCCTTCAGAAAATCTCATCACTTAGTTGTTAAAACAGATAAAATGTATTTCCTTTGCCGTGTATCTTCCAATTGACCCAGACCATCTCTCTCCCAGACTTCCTTTAATATAACCAAAATACATTGCTCTGCAGTGCTCCCACCTGTTGGACAGTTTGCAGAGCTGGGGTAGAAGAATAAATGTGCATGCCTTATGTCTGGGTCTCTGCAGTACTGCACATCTGGGTAATATTAAACAAAGCTGGGGCGGGAAGTTCCAGTATAACAAATCACATGAGCCATAAGAGCTCAACTTAGGTTCTGTGCATGTGTTTTCAAAGCTAATTTGAAGCAAACCTTTTCAGACTCATACTTCAGTGATCTTTTGCCTTGTCTAGAAATTATATAAATCCATTGCTTTTCATCCTTAGGACAATGCTATTACTTGGCCTATCCTATTCAGGCTCCCAAAACAAAACTATGGTTAGCAATTCAGATATTTCCCAAACAGAACAACTACCATTGTACAGGTTTTTGTCAGGATGTTGCTAAAAATTTGCCCTGGTGCAGAGCCAGACCCAGCCCTAAAAGCTTATGGAGGCAGAAAAACCCTTGTATGGGCCTTTACAAGTCCCCTTGGGTTGATTTAGAACAGCCTGGGGAATATTTTTCCACTACAGAGGCCTCAATTTCTTATCAATATCAAACTAAGCTCCAAAGGAGACCCTGTGAACATGACCTGCAGGAAGGGCTGCATGCACTCCCTACCCCCATCTCTCTTGGTGTAGCATGTAGATGTGATCAGTGAAGAGAGAAATGAAGCATCACTTGCAAGGGCATGGGGAAGAGGACAACTGTCCTGAGGGTCCAGAGAGGAGTAACTATAGAGTTTGGATGTTGATTTTTTCCAGTGAGAAAAGGTTAAAAAAAAAAAAAAGAGGAGGCAGTAAGAAGATACTTGTGAGAAAACTCCCCTCTGAAGACAGCAGCTTTGGAAGTATTTTCAAGAAATCAGGTCTGCTTACTGCATTTGATTGAGTTGCACTGTAGAGCTGCGGTCCCAAAAGATGTTTAAGTGTTCCTTTTGAGAAGGGTTAGCCTTCCTCTCTGCCATGAAAAACAGGTTTCCCAAAATCACATGTAGAACATTTGAGGCAGAACTGGCTTGAGCTATAAAGTTAATAGCATGTCCATAAATAAATGAATTATCATCAAACTTTCTGGTGGATCTCTTAAAATATTTATTTTTTAGGGGCAAGTTGGGTAATAGGTTTTCCTCAAGTCTTCAAGTTTTAGTGGGCAACAAAGAATGCAGAGTGGAAGCTGCTTACCAGATGTTCCACAGCTTGGAGAGATAAAAGGAGATTGTTTTTACAAGTGAAAACAGTGGCATGGTAGTTTACATGGCGTAAAATACATATTTTTATTAAGTCAATGTGCAGTTGGAAAAATAATTTTCCATATTTCCCAGTAATAATCTGCCTCGGCTATTATTATTATTATTATTATTATTATTATTATTATTATTATTATTATTATTATTATTATTATTATTATATACTCTTTATGACTACTTCTTCGTAACTTTACAGCTGTGGCAAACATTAAGATTTTTTTTTTATTTAAAAAAACCTTCTTGATTTTATTGCTTTAGTAATTCAAAATAGTATAATCTTTTGAAACTTAAGACACATCTAACAAAGCTAATCTCATTAATAGAGAGAAAAACATCCTAACACTTTCAAGTTATTAAAAAGATTGGGACATTGTTTACTGCAGAAGACATACCCAGAGACAACAGAGGATTCAGTTCTGAACTACTGTAAGTGATCCTGCCTATGCATTTTACTAATGGTGTTACAAAGGCTGACTATAATTTTTTGAGTCAAATAATTAGAACAATTTGAGTGGAAGTCTTTAAATCAGCAGAACAGCAAGATTGTAGACTCTTCTCATAGGACGTACTGTATTTTAAAAAATGTTCCATACTTTTTCACCTGAAGTAAAAGCTTTGAAGTCTTATCTCAGTTTTAGGATGGCAAATACGGAAAACTGAAAAAGCAGAGAAAATGCTCTCATTGATGACAGATTGGAGCTCCTATTTTCTCCTGTGTCCAATTATCTAGAAGTTTGTTTTCTTGGTGAGTTCATAGGTTCAGCTTGGTTGTGTGCGCTTCTCTGTGTGCTGTTAGTCTCTTCATAGCTTTTTGCTATTAAAAAAAAACCACACCAAAAAGCCTAGAGAAGAAGAGTTACAATATCTAACTTTTCTGTCACTTCTCCACCACACACTGGACGAATATTTTTTAATACAATAGCTTTTCAAAATTGTAGGTGACCACGGAGTGAAGGATGATATGAAATCTTTGCCATCATCCTGCAGAGGATGGATGAGGGGACTCCAAGCTGACATAAAGTGCTAAGATTTTGCATTATGTCATCTTTAACAATTCAGATAAGCTATCTGTTCTTATTATGCACTAGGCTCTGGTGATAGAAGCCATAGTTAGATGAACTGATTTACAGTAACTTACATACTTTTGTCTGCAAGATACAGGTTGTTTACAGAGTTGAAACTGAATATGGCAGAATGATGCCTGAGCACTTCTGAAAATTCTTTGCTGTTTTGAATGTGATCAGGAGTAAAAACACAGGTCCTGCAATGCTGTTAAAAATCCTGGTCTGCGTAAAAGCCATTCTCCAAAGATCTGTAATCTCATGCAGTGAATATGGTGGCTTGGATAGGACTAGCTTTGAGAATTAAACAAAGCTGAATCTGAAAAGTAGCCTGTTGCTGGTTCTGTGAATTTAAGTGATATTAAAAGTATCAGGTCCTTGTAGGCTTCATTACATCTAAGAAAAATTATTGAAATGCCCTGAGTCAGAAAAGTTATTCTGATTTGAACAGGGCATAGTGTAGTGGAAATGCAAAGTCAGGGCTTGAAGCAGTGATTGAGCACCTGGTGAGAAGGCAAGGCCAACCTAGGGAAGCTCAGGTGCGTGCAATGTACCTGAGTGACTAGAAGGGGTGGAGATAGATCCACCCCTTACCAGACCTCATTTAAGGGTTAGCAGTGGAGGTGTGAGTTTTTTTTTGGAGATCCCTGCCTACCTGAGGCCTCCTGGAGGTAAGCTCCTGGAGGTTGAGTCGCTGAACATGGAGGTGTTCAAGAGACGTTTGGACGTTGTGTTGAGGGATATGATTTAGCTGGGGAGTAATGGTGATGGTTGGACTGGATGATCTTTTAGGTCTTTTCCAACCTTGATAATTCTGTGATTCTGTGATTCTGAGGTTAGTAATTTTTCTTCCTTTGTTTCTGTATCTGTGTCTGCTTTATGTGGGCTTATCCTCTTTTGCAGTAGCCTAGGGCTTTTCTACTCTGCTATTATTGTTGTACTCTCCATCACATTATGAGGATATGTTTATTTTCTTTAGGTGAGAAAGCTTTATGTGTGACTTATGCTAATTTAAGGTAGAAGATAAGGTAATTCATTTTAATGCTTGATTGGACCATTTTAAGAGCACGATTAAATTTAAGACCCATGAATTTGAAAGTTAAAGCTCTAGCTCCTGAACTCAAGTTTGTGGGTCTATACTTTGCAGTTCTGACAATGCTTGATTTTTGATATTCAGGCCTTAGTGTTTTCTTTCACTTTTAAAATCCAAAGTGGTCTCAGCAATTAGTGTGAGTAAAAACATCTTATATATTGCTTAGTAAGACCATAGAATTATAAGATGTTTTTAAGATTGAATAGCCTAAGCATAAGATGCTTACAGAGATACTACTTCCTTTCTCTCCACTGTTTAAGGAATAGAAGGTAACTTAAAGGTCTCAGTAATTAAAAAAAAATAAATAATAATAATGGAAGAAAACTGTAGTTCCTTCCAAGAAAACTTGAGACTAGGAGAGAGCATTTCATTCAGTGGGGAAAAAAAGTCATCTTGTTGAAAGTTAAGTTCATGTGTATTTTCCACAGTTGTTCAAATAGGAGCCAAAGGAACGTTAACAAATAGTAGAAGATAGAAGTAAAAAGATTAGGGACATTTTTAACATAAATACCAATCTGAGTGTTATTTTATATTTCAGCCAGAAAAAAATTAGGCAGTGAAAGAATTGTGATTGCAGTTTGAGAAATCCATAAATAGCATTACTTCTAGTTCCTGACATTCTGTGATTAGGAAATACGTATTGGATTTGAAATTGCATTTTAAATGATTTGATAGTTTGTTGACATGTGATTCGCTAGGAGCATCGTACTTTAGAAGCCTTTTATTCTTCAGTTGTTGGTTTTCCCAGAGTATGGCACAATCAGTTCTGTTCAGAGTCCTGTGAATAGTGTCATATGTACAGCAGTAAGTTCCATAGTAGTAATAGTTGACACGTGGTATAATGCGCTTCATTATTTTTCTGACTGTTTCTTTGAAATAAGCCCTTTATCTCTGCTTCTTCAGATAAATAAAATCTTTTGTGAAAGATGGATCCATTTCGCATTAGGGATTGAGTGAGGAAAGTCCCAATGTGCAGAACAATGCTCTTTACTATGTAAGCAACTCCCAAAAGCTTTTGAGCTAAAAGTCTCACCTCTTTTTGAATGCCCTTCTGCCAAAAACATTTAGGGAGATTGTTTGGGTCCAAGCCTGGGTTGAAGGTTCATTGGAGAGAGGTCTGAAGGTTTTGAAAGACCACAGTGGATGTCAGAGCTCCAGCAGTGAGATCTTCCTCTATAAGGGCCAGATCTAGGTAATATGCTTCATGCTCTGTTGGAGGGATGACTATGTCCTGCTTCTCTGGCGGTTCATTGTTGTTCTGAGAGGGCCTGCAGTTACTGAAGCATTGATACGCTGCTTTTCTTGTTGTTTATCTACTGAACTATAGACAGTTTTAAGAAAACGCTCTTCACCAGAGTGTGGTCAGATGCTGAAAGGGAATTCTCAGTGCAGTGATTATGGCCCTGAGCTGCTGGAGTTCTAGAAGCATTTAGACAATGCTCTTAGACATAGTGGTTAATTCTGGTAGTCCTGTGGACTGTGGAGTTGGGTATGACTACCCTTCACACTTCCAGCTTAGGATACTTTATGATTCTATGATTCTGAGACCAGACTAGAGCATATCTCTTCTTTTGGATAAAGGGGCCCCTGCTTTAGACTGAACTTATCCTTTGCGGGCCTTTCCACAAGGCCCTGTTCTTTGCTGCTCAAGTTCATTCAAGCTTCTTGTGGTATAACAAGTATTTTCCTTGTCCTTCCCATGAGACTGTGTCTGGAACATGCTGAAATAACATCCTGAGAAAATGTCCCTACAGTTAATGTTTCCAGTGTTTTCTACTGCCTTAGAACATCCAAAGGCCCTTCCCCAGCTGGAAACCTAAAGGCATGGCATTTTCTGCACAAGGATTAAGACGGAAATTCCATATATTGTGAGAAATACTACTTAATATATTAAAGTGAGGTGGAATTTAGGCTTTGTGGACTTAACAGTGATTCAATGCCACAGCTTCTCAGGGATTATGCTGCTGCCCTGTATACACAGACGAAGCTGTTGACTAAAGTCAACTCCAGGAGAGCAGACAAAGCCACCTTCTGCTTCTGTGCACTTCAGGTGCTGCTGAAGGTGGTTTCTTTGGTGTAAGCACCAAAAGATTAATTCAATTTCTGTGTCTCCTGCTAAAGTGAGGTAACCAGACATCTCAGGCTCCCTGCTTGGCCAGAAAACCTGTGATTTTTTAAATAACCATTAAAAATATATTTATTTTATGCTGTTCTTGGCTGATCTTCTCCTTTCATGTTGATTAACAATGCTCTGATCTTTTACTGCTGCCTTTTAGTAGCATAACAGCCTTCCAAGATGGAAGAAGGCCATGCTATTCATCTAACTGGTGTTTTATGTACACTGTAATAATTTTCTTCCCTGGTTGCTGCTTCTGATAGTTTCTTCTTCCCATTCTATACATTTTATTTTACATGTAGAGGTACTTAACTCTGCACAATGTTAAACTTTTGTTTTTAATTTACAGACTTGTGTCGCTGTTTTCTCTGCTTTTTGTCTGCAAATTGTGGACACTTGTTAGCAATGCCAAGAAATTGCAACTGCTAACAATTTCTCTTTTCATTCTAAATGAAATATTCTCTGATATGTGTTCTCTTGATTAGTTAGAAGCTCTTTTCTGTTAACAAGGAACAGCATGACTTGGAGTGGGTAATGGGATGTGAAAATCTTTGTCACTCTCGTTTTAGTGTGTTTGGACTAAAGAAGCTAATAGAATGTAACTGTATGAGGAGAGAATTTACATGGGTTGTTGAGTTTATTTATTCATTTATTTATGCATTTGTTTACTCTATTTTGATCCTCAAAAGTGATTTTAATAGCTGTTAGAATGTGGCATTGCTAATGAAAATGAACAGACCACTATTGCGCTCCACAATAAAAACAAATGTGTGTGGTAATGTTATTAGAGGAAAAACTCTGCCTGTGTAATCAATATTTTCCTTTCCTATATTCTGTTCATAGTGAAACAAAACATTTTACAGTCAAAACAGTTGCATGTAGCAAGCAGTCTGTTTCAAATAAAATCAAATTTGTTCTTCCAAGTGGCATACTGTCAGACCTGTCAAAGATATGTGTAGCAGGCACATATAAATGGATCCCTTTAATGTGCTGCTTTTTCTAATAAAAAACCCTTACATGAACGGAAACTTTAGAAAATGAACTATAATCACAAAAATGCTTCAGCTTTTGCAGGTGAGCTAAGGAAATTCTACTTCACTGTATAAATCACTACAAAAATGCCTTGGCTTACAAAGCTTCTTTACCCTGCTCCATGCAGTATTGAAGGATTATGGGTATTATGGAAACATTGTTGATTATGATTATTAAATAGGAAGATTACACTTGGTGTGTACACATATGAAGATGTTCTAGAGTTTGAGTTTGCGGAGTGGATTTTTTTGTATACCTTTTATGACTTGATGCCTTCGTAAAAGTAGAAAAATGTTTTTCCAAAGCAGGTAGTTGTTGCTGCATTTCATGTTTTATCTCACTATCTCTTCATTCAGCTTTGGATCGCTGGGTTTCACTTGGATTGAAAATTCATGTGGCTCTGATGCTTTTGTTCTTAGTAGAGGAAGAGTTACCTTAGTAAGTACTAATTTACTATACAATGACAATGTTGCAGTACTACGTAATACAGATCTACTTGGTGAAAGGCAGAAAAAATGGTATTTTGTCTCCAGAAAAACAGTTCTGGAAATGATCTTTGCAGTATGTTTGAGACAGCTCTGACAATTATCCTGACTATGCTGGGAGTAAATCAGTGGTACTTATGTGAAGCTAGTGAGTTAATGCATCTGAAGGCATAGGGAAGTTTTATTTCAAAGTTGATGTTGGTTTACAGTAAGAATATATGTTCTGTTTTTACTAAAAAGTTATATACTTTAAAATGCTTTTAAAGCATTTGCAGGGGCAAAAGCCTTGCTGTGCCAGGCAGTGCATATGCTCAAATGATGAAAGCAGTCTAATAGTCTTAGAGGTTGAAACAGACTGTGCAAAACATGGGAAATGCTCTACAGAGAGGGGATTGAAATCAAGATTCTTGAAAATGCTTTCTACTTTGTGTGCTTATATACCACTGAAATTGTTACAAGCTGAGCACCAAAATGCCTTGAGAATCAGGTTTGGGAGGGAGGACAACTAATTTGTTTTTCTGGTTGCTTTTTGTTTGAATGAAAAAAGGAATGTACTGCATACTACCTTCTGTTGACACCTTCCTAATGAGTGGTCTGTGGGTATTTAGGAAATCTGGAGATGAGCAGAGGCTGTCTGAACAACAATCTTTATCTGCTGGCACTATTGTCTGTCTTCTCATTCTTTCAGAAACTATTGCATGTGGATGACCTTTATGTAATTGCAGTTGCATTAATAGGATGGCTTTGTTTTAATATGTACCTATAAAGCAATCATGCACATACAAAGGTATGTTTTGACCCAGCTGGGTGATGGTCACACTGAGGAAGTAATGAGTGCAGCAAGCAGAGGTTGTCTTTGATTCTGAACAATTAGTTGGCTCCAGTGCCACCACTGGAGCTCACAGGGGTACTTCTGAGAGGCTTTCCAGTGCCCTGTTTACAAGGATATGCCATTACGCTGAACCTAAATTAACTGTATAATTAAGCAAGTGAGGATGTAAATGATCCCTGAACCAGAAAACATTTTTGTATAGGAATGAGTTTTATTCATGCTGGATAAATCTCTCAGAATCGAACTCATTGATGGTGAAAAGTAGTCAAGATGTTAGCAATGCACTTTAATGAGACCAGGCAGTTATTAGCAACAGAACAGGAGGAAAAGTTATACTCAGTATCGTCCTTTAAGAAAGAGTCCAATAGAAAAAATTATTTCCATTTGCTTGAGCTGTTTCTTTTCCTATCCCACTGTTTTTGTCTTTCAGCTGCCAAGAGCAGAATGATGTGATTCATAGACTTTTTAATTGAAATTGTACACAGCCAAATCCAGGGGCTGCTGCTCCCTTGGAAGTTGGTGGCAAAATTCCCATTGACTTCAACAGAAGCAGGCTTGGTTTGTCAGTGTACATACAACATCAGCATGGGCGATCTGCAGAAGGGTCACTTACATTTGTGGGACCATGCCTTGTATTCCTATCCTGTGGAGTCTTACCTTACTGGCTCCTGCATAGCTGCTGATCTTGAGACTTTGTCTGCCTCTTTTGAGAGTGCTTGCTCCTCTGGCTCAACTGATTTTTATAGTTAATTTTCAATGTTTAGCCTATTTTTTTTTGTTTCATTGTGTTAGGTTGTTCCAGCATGTTCTGTACCTTCTCAAATTAGGACTGTTTTTCTTTATTTCCCTGATTCTGTGTGGAGTAAGATCTCTTCAGATATTTTATTTGAAAGTTTCTGTTCTTTGCTTTAAAGATGACATTCAGTGTAGTATTTCTGATCACCTTCATTTAAATCCTCTGATTTATCTATTGTTTTGTGAATGCTTAGCAGGTTTTCCTACCCTAAATACACTGCTATGTAGAGCACTGGATATACAGCTAGGGCTGCAGTGCCAGATCCTGGGTGCTGCTGAGTTGCTTGGTTTGGTCCAGCAAAGCACTTAAGCGCTGCCTCAGAAATAAAGTGAGTAATGCCAGAAGCAGAAGACAGTGTCACTCCTTACATGCTTTATTACTGAGAGGAATTCAATAGACTTGTCAACCTCCAGCTAAATAAATGGGAATGTAACTGGCAGTACCAGGCTGTCAGACACATGGAGACCAGGACAACCAGGCCTGTCTTAACAAAGCCTTTGCAGTGTTGACACAAGGAGGATATTTTTTTGAGAGGTATGCACAGATGTATGTTTAAAACATATAGCTGGAGTTAATTATTTTGTGTATGCAAATTCCTGGCTGATCACAGAACTTGCTTGAACTATCAGTGATCAGTGTATGAGCAGTGTAGATGGGTCTTCTGCCACTTTTGAAAGTTGTTGGATTGACTAGTGTCAACGACTGAGACTCTCTAACACGGTGGTTCTCAATCTCTTCCAGATTGTGACCCCAAGTCACAAAAATAGAGAGTTTCAAGATTCCTCTTCTCTGATCCTAATAAAAGAAGGGTATTTCTTGCACGTGTGTGCATCCCTGCAGGCTCATCACATCCAGTAGACTGATTTTACTATTTTTTACCCACTGAATGGATTAAACATCTGCAGCACTGCAAACATCTTTCACATCCACTTATGTGGAGTTCTCTGTGGCCTTAAAGCCAATCTATAGATCTGCCTTGCTGCACACTTTTGCACCTCCCAGTTTGAAAGTGACCTTTCCAACTATTTAGCTTTATGCTATGCTAATTCAAAATCTTATCTTTCCTCTGGAATATGTGAATTGCTCATGCTGTTTTGAAGTGAGAGCTGTTTTATATTTTAAAAAAAAATAAATCAGATGTTTTGTGATGCTTATGAAAATGGGTTGTCTGATCATAAAATTAATTTGTTTTTTTATGAACAGCTAACTGCACATAAATTTTACATGATAAGAAATCCTTGAAATGTAGAATGTTGTAATTCCTATAAATATTGTGTTGCTACTGATCAGTTCAAGTGAAAATAATGAAGCTAGGACTGCCAAATCCTCAGTCCATGTACTTCTGGTTAACTGGGCAGCAGTGTGCTGTTGCAGCTCACTGCACTAAACGTTTGAGTGTATTTGCGATGTAGATGCACTGCAGAGTGGCAGACATTCTCAGTAATGTGTGAACTGCAAAAAGTCTGCTGTAGGTTGACCATATGTTCTTCCCTGAAATTAGTTCATTTTATAAATGCATTTTTTGCTATTTTTGTCCATTTTATAAGTGCAATTTAGGCTATTTTGGTCAGTGCCTTTGCCATTCCATGTAGTCTGGTTTGCTGCCTCTTCCCACAATTTCTGTGTTTGAAGAAATTTTCCTTCAGGAAAGAAGGGGGCTTTTCCTGCCATAGCCACAGATTGTGGACATGTGGGAGGCAGGGCACATTTGGGGCAACTACTCTGAAGTGGAAGAGTTTGGCACAGGAGAGGTCATAGAATCATAGAATGTTTTGGATTGGAAGGGACCCTTAAGAACAGTTAGTTCCAACCCCCCTGTTATAGGCAGGGACAGCACCCATTAGACTAAGTTTGTTCAAGCCTGGCCTTGAACACCTCCAGGGTGTAGGCATTCATGACCTCACTGGGCAGCCTGCTCCAGTGTCTTACCACCCTTGCAGTAAACAGTTTCTTCCTAATATTTAGTCTAAATCTAACGTCTTCCAGTTTAAAGCCATTTTCCCTTGTCCTATTGATTTATGCCCTCATACAAAGTCCCTCCCCAGCTTTCCTGTAGGCCCCTTTCAGTTACTGGAAGGCTGCTCTAAGGTCTGCACAGAGCCTTCTCTTCTTCAGGATGAAAAGCTTCAGCTCTCAGCCTGTGTCTGCAAGGCAGTTGCTCCAGTTCTCTGATCATCTTCATTGCCCTCCTCTGACAGCTCGTTGTCCTTCTTGTATTGGGAACCCCAGATCTGGATGTAATATTCCAGGTGGGATCTCACTAGAGCAGAGTAGAGGGGTAGAATCACTCCCTCTTGACCTGCTGTTCATGCTTCTCTTGATGCAACCCACAATATAGTGTTCTGGGCTGCCAGTGCACACTGCTGACTCATGTTGAGTCTTTCATCAGCTGATACCCTCAGATCCTTCTCCTCAGGGCTGCACTTAAGCCACTCTGCCTAATCTGTATTTGAGTTTGGGATTGCCCTGACTCAGATGCAGGACCTTGTATTTGGTCTCGTTGAATTTTATGAAGTTATCACCTCTCAAGCCTGTTGAAGTCACCTTGGGTAGCATCCTTTCGTGTGTCAACTGCACCACTCAGCTTGGTGTCATCTGCAAGCTTGCTGAGGCTTCACTCCATCCCACTGTCTGTGCTGTCTACTATAAAGATTTTAAATATCATAGGTCCCAGCACCAATCCCTGTGGGATATCATTTGTCACTGAATTTGTCACCACTTGAATGTTGAGCTGTTGCCTGCAACTCTGAGTGTGACCATTCAGCCAATTCCTTATCCAGCAAGTGGTCCATCCATCAAATTGTTTTTTTTCCAGTTTGATGACAGGAATGTCATGTGGGACAGTGTCAAATGCTTTGCATAAGTTCAAGTAGATGACATCAGTTGCTCTTCCTTTATCCACTGATGCTGTAACTCCATCATAAAAGGCCACCAAGTTTGTCAGGCATGACTTGTGATTGGTGGTTACTAGCATGGCTTCACCTTGGCCTTTAGGAGGATCTGCTCCATGTTCTTGCCAGGCACAGAGGTGAGACTAATAGGCCTGCAGTTTCCTGGATCTTCATTTTTCCTTTCTTGAAAATGGGGGTTGTTTCCCCTTTTCCAGTCAGTGGGAACTTCATCAGGCTGTCACAACCTTTCAAATAATGATGGATAGTAGCTTGGTAACTTTATTTGCTGGTTCCTTCAGAACCCATGTATAAATCTCATTGGGTCCTGTGGACTTGTGCACTCTTCACGTGGTCTCAAACCTGATCTTCACTTACAGCATGCAGATATTCTCCCAGTTTTTCTTTCAGTAAAGTGGGTCTCTCCAGTCTTCACTCCTCCTACTACTTTTGAGACCTTGATGTATCAGGAGTAGCAGGAAGCATTGTGCGGCTGTACATAGAGATTCATGTTCATTCATGCCTCTCAGTAGTAGAGTTAGAGGGGATAGGCAGTAGGGAAACTTTGTTCTCACTGGACAGTACAATGAGGACAGGACCATGTTTCCTCCTTGTTGGCTCTTGAGACCTACTGGGCTCTTGGAGATAGCTTTGCCACATGGAAACAAGGCAGTAAGCTACAGTTTGGTGACTTCCTTTTCATAACCGGCCACTTCCCAAATGTCACTGTAAGGTCACTAGTGCTATATTTGTGCTGGCACTTTATACTAGTTGTGGAACTACATGGAGTTGCTCTACATGATGATGGGATTCTGGATTTTTGTCATTTACTAACTTACACAAGTAGAATGGGATAGGCATTGATCTCTTTTATCCAGGCACACTCTCTGAAATGAGTATTTCCACAACATCTGCTCTTCATGCAGTAAATAAATCTGGAGAGAGAAGAAAATCTTGATTTTTCTTAGACAAAGATGCCAAATCATTTTCAATCAGCTGTACATTAAAATTTACACTTGTCTTACTATGCTGGGTATGAGATTTGTCTCTGGTATGCTTAAACATACTATGGATCTATAGTTGACAGTAGCAAACCACTGTATTAGATCAAGTGATGGGTAAAATACAGTTTTGCCTGGAAAACTTCATAGTGAATTTCTTTCCTTCTTCCAGATTTTTAAATGATACTATGTAATTGACATTTCTCACTAGACAGTAAATCTGTTCAGCTGAGGTAGGTTTGATAAGAAAGAGGAGGGTTGTGTGATGTGAGAAATATCTCTTGTTTCATCTAAAATGATGCTCCAAGAAGTGAAGTAAACTCAGAAATTCAGATCTCACCAACACCTGGCTTGCATCAGTGGAATCTAAAAGCATATAGGAATCTGACTGGATCCCTACATGGTATCTACTCATGTGTCTTAACTTTTGATATTACCTGAAAGATAACTAAACTGGAAGATACTCCAGCCACACCTGTGTGTGTGCACAAACTGGCATTAAATGTATTCTTTATTTGTTTAGCCTCCTCATGCTGGTTGTTGTCAGTAGTGTGAGTGATGCTGTTTCTTATGCTCAAAAAGCTCATCTAATTTAAGTGTCAACCTTTTCTCCCAAGACTATAGTAGACCCTTAGAAAATACTGGGTGAACAGGATAAAGCAGAAAGATATGTTGACTTCATATGATTAACTAGATGCTCAAGTGGGAGGAAACAGGCTGGGGGTTTAGAACCTTGGTACTGGCATGCATTTCACTTTATTTTGTCTTTGTATTGTGAATTAAAAAAAACTGAGCAGATCTGGGAGAAGGGTCTGGGCCTTTCGACCCTTCCTTCCACAATGTGCCCTAAGCACTAACCTACAGTTCCATTCTTTGTTGCTTTATTTCTATTTCCATATCTCTTGTATGTCTGGCTGCATTGTGGTTCAGTTTCAAGAGGGAGAATGAGGAATGCTTTTGCCCAGCACACCCTATAATCTGGTGGTTAGAGCACTTTTAGGAAGTGAGTGGGCTTAATCCCTGTTAGGCTGATCAGTCCCTTTTTGCTTTCTGCTGTAATCCTTTACTATCCAAAAAACAGAAACCAACAATTCTGGTTGTCTTTACCGTCCTTCCTAGAGACTTGTGCAGTGTTTAGGTAATATTTTCATTCACCAAAATGTCTCTACAAGAAAGCTTCATCTGCCCATCTCTGCAGAACATGCACTTGCAGACAAAAAGTGAATAAAGATGGAAACATCCAAAGAATATTAACATTGGAAAAACAAATTAATCTGGGTTAAATAGAGGAAGAAGGTTTAGGTAAGTATTTGTACAAACCTACCTGTGCCTTAGGTAACATTCAGAGTGTATTGATCACCACCTAGAAGAGCCTTGATCACCCCCAGTGTTGCTCAGGATATTAGGCTGTGTTCTAGTGCCTGGGAGTGGCTGACAATGTTTGGGTCCTTGAGGAATCCATGCAAGAACATTTTTGATTTAAAAGGAGGCAGAACATCATTTGGAGGCCAGGTTCTGTACACTAGCACCCTCACAGGACTAGGCATGTGTGTTGTTTTTTTGATACTTCCAGTTATTTCATTACATTTCTCCTTGTTTGACTGTTGGCAGAGCTTTCTTAGAAAGTTTTTGTTGTCTTGGAGAGAAAAATTGCAGGTTATGCAAAATTGAATGTTATATGTTATTTCAGTAAAAAAAGGCTAAATGTTTTGACATATGATATGTTTCTGTAGTTACCATTTCACTAGTTAGATGAAAGAAGTGTTAATGTACTGTCAAGAGGTTTTTAACATCTTCCATCGTAGTGTTTAGAAAGTTTATACACATCTTAGCCAGCTCAAATCACCTTCCTATGTTACAATGCATCTTAATTTCTGCTGTCTTTGCAAAAATGCTTAGGGAGTAATGGAGGGTGTCCTGATTCAGTTATTAATCTTTACAATTGTATATCCTTTGTAGTTAATAATATTGTAAAGCTGGTTTTAATTTTTCCAACCTTACAATGTGGGACACTGAGATTAAATGATCTACTGGTAATTAGAGAAATAAATGAAGCATATGCTTCTGTACCCCTGAGTTTCCTTCTGTTTTTTTTTATCCATCCCTCAGTACCTGCTTCTTCTCTTTGTTAGGAGTTGCACTGCATCTCATTTTTCATCTGTACTTCTGCTTGAAGTGCAGGCACTCCTGCAGTGCAATACTATGCTATTTCATAAGAGAATGTGTTAGATTTGTTGACTTGTAAACTGCTGCAGTTTAACTGTTAATTTAAAAAAGTGATCTGGAAAACAGAAAAGTTTTCAAAGCTTTTGAGCATTGTTTGGAGAGCCTCAACATCAGCAATGGAAAGCAAGAAACATTTCCTATTGTAAGTCTTTTTTCCAATTTCCAAAACATATATAATTATGGCCAATCCTATTTAAATTATACTTTGGAAAAAAAATATTTAAATACTGGAAGATTCCACTGCATTAGGAAAAAAACTTCTAGCAACATGGGAAAGGCTGTATCTAGTTGTTTAACCACATTTCTAAAGTCCAAACTGACCCTAATGGAACAACTGGAAATCTGCTGTACTAGTTATGTGGTAGTGGCAAACAGCTGATCAGGGACAGATGTACTGGAAGCTGGAGGAGTCAAGTAATGGTGGTATAAGCAGTGGCTAAAATAAAACATCCAGGGTGCTGAAGTCGACTTCCTAACCTTTCTGGCACCTGTGGGAGGCTAGGAAGGCCCCATTTCACATCTGTTTGATCTCTGTAGAAAATCTGTAGGATTATTCTTTTTAACCTTTAAAATTTAGGAGAGCTGGATGGAAAATCATTTGTTCCAAATGTTTCTTACTTTTTATTTCTTTAAGTGATTTGCCATTTCTCCATTGTTATGTTCTGGAAATTCTCAATGCTTTTTTCATGTAATGGAGTATTAAGATGTTGAGCAGGTTGGGTGGTAGTACTTCCACTTGTAGGTTTAGATCTATTTAGAAATACTCCTGTTATGCTTATAGCTGACCGAAGAAATGAAGAGATTTCCTCTGCAGTTACTTCCAAACATACTGGTAGACATTTGGTGGATCCTAAGAACAGGTTGGTTTCAAAGTCAACTGATCTTTTGAGTCCGGCAAGTCCATGTAGGACAGCCGTGTGTTCAAAGACAAATGGAAACGTCTTTTTTTTTTTTTTTCTGGGAGACATGAGGCACAGCAGGAGCTACTGGTCAGGAGGCCAGTGTTCAAAAAGGTCACCAGAGGAGTAATCCTGGGTCAGCATTGCCTGCAGTGTCACAAATGGCATTCTGTACTTCTCTGTCCTGGAGCCTGAGGTGCTGTCTTACTTTGAGGCTTTGAATCTTCCCTGTTTACATATTAGCTATTTCTTTATGAAGAGATATAGAAAGTGGCCAGGGTGGAGAAGAGGTAAGAGAGGGATGCTTACATGCTTTTTTTTTTCTCAGAGCAGAGATGAGCAGGTTAGAGAACCTGCTCATTACCCAGACTTTTGCAGTATTTGGGGATGTCCAATTATATTTATGACACAGTCTGAATCTGTCTCTAGGTCTGGTCAGTGACAGCCAGAGATCAGACTGTTGAAATGTGATCATGGGGTATTCAGGTGGGGCAACTTGCTTTCAGTCTACATAGTTCTACTCACTGCATGCCTGCTGGAGCACCTTTACAGAAAAGAGTAGTGTGGAGATGAACTATATTTGTGTGATATATGTATATAAGCTGTATTTGTGGTGTAGTTCTCCACAGTTGATGTGTTTTGGTGGGAAACCAACACTGCTCCTCTACAGGGGTGCAGAAAGGCTCATTTGGAGTCATTCAGCCTTCGGTGTAGTACCTTAAAAATCTTGGATAGACCTTATTGATTTGGACTACTAGTAAGAGGCTAGCTTTTGGTGCTGGGCTGGATTGGTTTTAACAATAACAAGCATTAAGTACTTGAATTCATTCTCTTCCTCCTCCTTATTTAAAGCTGTCAATATTTTATTTTTAGAAGGGCACAAAAGAAGCAATGGTGAGGGGAAAGCGGAAACAACTCCCAGCGTTAAATCTTGTTTTGAATTGTAGACATAATTAAATGTATTGCCTTTTCTCATTCAGTAGATTAATGATTGTTTTATCAGGAAATGTTATTGCAAATGTGGGTCATAATTTGGTTCTTATTTCTTGGGAGTTTCCTGGATGAGGAAGGAAAGTGAGATCTAGTTATTTTTGCTTCTCTTCTTGGGAATGTGCATGTTCAAATAACTTGTCTGATTCCATTTGCACAGGTTGTGAACCACTACTGTTTGCTAAAGTAGACCAAGTAGTTTTAGTTCAAGAGAGCCCAGCCTGCACAATTACTGTCTTGTCAGGTAGTAGCTACCACAGCACAAAGTGGGATGTCAGGTTCCCTGTAGCTGTATGCAAAGCAGTTTCATTTAAAATGTCAGGTTTACCTTGGCAACACCACTCTTCAGTAGGGATTAGGACTACAAAAACCACTGAAAATCACAGTTTCTATCTGCATGCCAAGTTGCAAACATAAATTGTCATGTTGGCCCTTATTTGTCATCACATAACACTTTGGCATACTTTTTCATTCCCCAAATGAGTGGAATGAAAAGGTTACCTGGAAAGTCATCTGTCTGAGAAACTGTCCTGTTACAACTAGCAGGCAATCTTGAATTTCATCTGTGAAGGATAATGGAGTGGGAAGGGAATGGGTTGTGTATGGTAGTCAATCAGGCCAAGTTAATATGGTCAGACCATGACCCAAAACGCTGAAGCAGAAAAAGTTGGGGGAGCTGGACAGTGCTGTTTTTTTAAACAAAAATGTGTAAACATGACCTCAAACAGACAAATTTGGATGTAGATATGAGCTCAAATTTCAAGCAGTTCTAAAATTTGGAGGGTATTTAGAGCTGCGATTTTGGTTTGGCTTGTATCTGGTTTCAAGGAATTGCTTTTCTCTCTAAAGACCTCTCAGATGCTGGAACAAAAGAAAGACAGTTCTTAGGTGTGAGCTGTAGGATAAAGGAAAACAGCGAACAACTGTGTGGAGATTATATCTGTAGATTAATCAAAAATAATCAATGATGACATTGCAAGTTATTTGAAGCTATCTTACTGCTCTGCACTTCACAACTTTACAAGTCTGTTGTGAAGTTGTGACAAGGCTGTTGTCCTTAGCCATGCTTCTATTTCAACATCTGCAAGCTGCAGACAATTAGCCTTTGCTGTATTTTTGAGGTCTTCAACAGCCGAGCTTAACCACCCTCGTGCTGTGTTAAAGAGGTACCTTTTGCACACTATTTATGTTTGTTTCTAATATGTTAGGGTCATTATCCTTTCATCAGCTTTCAAAGAAACCTGTGAAGGAAACTTTGTAGTTGATTTGATAAGTATGTTCTTTCCTTACTTACTATTTTTTGGTCAGGAGATGTATTACCATTTTTCCCCTGGCTGTACTGTGGGACATTAGATGCTCTGAAAAAAAGACAAACCAAAATGCTAAGATCTGGCTTCCTCTGACATTTCATTAATGCCAAGAAGGAAGCTGAGTAGTGTTGCTTTAATTAGCAGGTTTTTGTTAAAGAAAAAGTCATTGGAAATACCTGATGCGGTTTTATCAAGCTAAAAAAACACAAAAATTACATCCTGGAACAGAACATTGCCTCTAGCAAGACCAGTGCTTATAAATACATTTGGCTATATATGCCACACTTCACAGTTTTATTCTTGACTCCTACTGGAAACTGACTTAGGCCTCAATGTGAGGATTGCATTGCCTGTATTAAATAATCTACCTGCTTTGTGCCTTGGCGCCACTGTTTTGTCTCCCACTGTAACCCTGTGCGGTGGCTTTCTTTTAGCTTTATTAGGCATTTGTTGTTGGTCTTCAAGTTAAGACACTTTTTGTAACAGGCCTGATTTTCATTCATTACTTCTGTCTAAACTGCTTTCCTTTTATATAAGTCTTTGCTTCTATGAAATAATAAAAGTAAGCGTTTGGGCTCTGACAGGGTAAAGGACAGTGTGAATTTCTTCTTTCATTATGATTATTCTAAAACAGAATTTCTCAGATATACAGTGATGTACATCTGAATACAGGGTCTGGGGAGTTTCTTCAGCCATTGCTGTGACAGACACTGGCATAAATACGAAAGCATTCCTCCTTCACATGTTTGGTGTACAAGACTTTGCTATAGACTTATGTAGTGCACAATTTCATGAGAAAATTTTATTCTAAACATTGGCAGTGAGTGCCTGGGTTTCTTCCCTAAGTCTGAAGTTTTCTTTCCTCTGTGTTATCTTACCATTGTTACTGCTGTTTTGTAACTTATGTAATCCTGTTCTGAATTCCTGTGAGCTCTTCCTCATAGCTCTTTGTTTGTTCCACAAGCACATATTAGACAGAAAATTACAAAAGTACTGGTTCTAAATGGGGAACATGAACATCTTGAACAAAAGAAAATTGTAATCATTCCAATGAGGATTTGAGCAAGAAGCCATCAGAATTAACAGTGCTGCTTTTCCAAATGGACCACTGTTTTGATTAGCATATGTGTTTACACAGTCCCTGCCGAGGCAGGAACTGCAACTGAATGTCTGTAATTGTAGGCAGACAGCTATTAGAGCCCATCCACAAGAAGGCAGCTATTTCAGTTAACTTCTCATCAAAAGTCTGCAGTGTCCAAGAGATGCCAGCTATGGAGTTGTTTCTGGGGGAGTATTATCTCCATGTAGCATTCAAAATACATATTTTGTTAAAATGATATAAACATTCTCTATTAATGTTTTTTAAAAGTGTGTTCTTCAACAAGCCCCTTGGGCAGTGCCAAAAAACAGCCTTTGAAGCAAAACAAAAGCAAATCTAACATCAAATTGTAATCTCACTGACCACTTGAGGGAGGTGGTGTGTTGTCTGGGTGCTGGAGCTGAAACCATTGTCCTCCCTAGCTTGCAACAAAAATATCAAAGTTTTAAAACTTTTGTAGGCAGAGAGAATACAGGACTTAGCAGTGACTGTTTTTCTTCCCCTTTCCTTCTGTGTTAGTTCACTCATGCCTAGCTGATTTTTGTTCTCTGAAGGGCATTGTATTCACAGAACAAAGAAAAAAAAAAGCTTGGCCAAATGTCTTCATTTTCATCAGAAATGAAAGAAAAAGTAACATCTAAGAGAGGGTTTTAAGAGATGACAGGACAAAACACAGGATTTCAATATCTGTGAAATGTATTTGTCAGAACAAGGATGTTTACTGACTGGCTTGAACTCAAGTAACATGAATGTAGAAGTTCTTCATCCCTCTGTATGAGTTATGCCTAATAGAGACCTGACCTTTCAGCCCTTTCTGTTTCCCCTTCTATCCCATGGATGTTTGGCTTGGTGGTGCTGCACAGTGGCTGAGGTAAAGATAATACAGATGAATACAACTTTTTCATATCTGAAGGACTTGGATGTGAACCTAGAGCTTGGGAGAAGTTAAAAACTGAAACATCTCAGAGCTGTTGGCAGACCTAGGGGTTTGGGCCCATTTCCTCAAAAGAAAATGGAAATAAATAGCGGTGCAAAATGAACAGTACCATCCTCAATGTGGGGTCTCATGTGTAGCTTACTTCTGGAGGACAAACACTCCTGTAGCCCCTCATCCACCTCACTAACACATAGATGACTGGATATGCATCCCCTGAAAATGGCATTGCAAAGCCTAAAGCAGAAGTAATCCTAGAGAATAGTGTTTGAGTGGACTGAGGAATGGAGAGCCCCAAACTGGCTAAAATAAAACACAAGATTTTGTGCTTCAAATAGACTAAAAGATGCCGCATACCTTTTCTTCTGTTTCTAAGTTGTAACTTACAGTTTGGTCTTTCAAAGTAGATGGCACTGCTGATTTATAGGCAGCAGCATTTAATGACCCTCAAATCTTTTTCTGTAGTTTTCTACCTAACCCACTGTTCTCCATCCTGTTTCTGAGAAGCTCTTTCTTTCTGGCTAAGTGTAGCACATTGCATTTTTCCTTGGTGAATATCACCACGTTTTTTTATGTAACTTCAGTCTTCAGGATTCTTCTGAGCTTTTTGGCATGTCTGAAGCTCCACCCTTCCTATTGTCTGAAAATTTAATAAGGATTTTCTGTTTTCCATCATGTAGATTATTCATGAAAATGCACTCACTGAAGGAGATTTCCCCCATACCCTGGTTAACAGAGATCCTAAATCTAAACCAGATTTAATTGTTCTCCTAAAGCTTTATATCTTACTATAACTTTGGATTGTTTCCTGTAGCTAAGTATCTAAGTATTAAGTATCTTAATTAGCTGAGATTTGTGAGATACGTAGTATAGTCTTTCCAAGAAATGGGGTATGACAAAAAATGGGAATATAGATTTTTTTTTCTAAACTCCTTGTAAATATGCATCCTGTTTTCTGATGGAGTGAGGACAGACTGGTGTGACTTACAGAAAACAAACCATGGAAGAGATTGGGGTATTTTCAAAACATGAAGGCACTTCTCAACATGAACAGTCTCTCTTCTGCATGTCACTGAAACTCAATTGGGGACACGTAATCAGCAAGTTGAAGCCTTGGCTTTATTCATTAAGCCCTCATAGATCATTAGTCTTCCCTATCTAAAATATTCTAGATTTGGGATTTTCTGCTCAATAGTTTGAGCTCTGTGGCTGTCTCTTTCTGTTTGCCTGTCATTTTTACTTTTGCCTCAGAGTTCAAACCCCCCAAACCAAAAATAGCTGTGTAAGTTTGAAGATTGCTGAGAAACTCAAGTGTGCTGGGAAGCAAGGTTTCTGAATGACAGTTTTCACACAAAGCATGCTCAGCCTCCATACTAACAAGAATATGATGATATGTTAGTAGCAATATCTTGCAGCTAATAGTCATCTTTTCCTCAGCAATAAAATAGATTTTATCCTACACACTTAAATCATGTTGACTGCTAGCATAGAGAAGATCTCTGCTGTTCTACATTTAGTTTCCAATAGTTTAAGAAGCAACAGGAACTCCCATGTATTATTCCTTTCCACTCTTCTCTAAATCCTGTTGATTTAACCAATGTTTTCATTCAGGACAATCCCCCTTTTGTGTATTAACCCAATCAGCTATGACTTCTTTTCCAAATTCCTAAAACACATGTTTGAAAGAGTCTAGAAATGTGTATTATTCCCATAAGAAGGTAATAACTTAAATGACCAACAGTAAAAAGAATACAAAATGAAATGAAATGCTCCATAGGAAAGCATGCAAACAAGAAAGCGAGTCATGATTATTTTAAAATATACACAGGACATAATTCTTAATCTTGACTAAGACTTAAGAAAAAATTGAAATACACAGATTAAATCCAGTTGAGTAATTAGTAAATAATAGCTGCATGCATAGTAATTTCCCTTGCACTGTTTTTTTAACAAGACAATTATGTCACATATAACCTTTATTACTATCCTCCTTTATTATTGTAATTTTTCCATTTGTGTATTAGTTTGGTTGATGAATTTATCAGTAAGGTATTTTGTCAGACTTCTTTTATAAAGATGAAGACCAAACGGTCTATCCTGATTCTGTTTTAGAAACATCTTCTTAGGAATTCTTGCTAGAACTAATAATAGAATACTTTAAGAATATCAGATGCTCTGTTGCTGAAATCATTCAGTAGATATTAAGACAATGATAAAAATGTATAGAATCCATTTTTATCAAGTTACTTTTTCTTACATTAAAAAAGAGCCAGCAGCCAAGTGCACCAATGAAGTCTAGGAGCAGTTCCCTGATTAGCTTGAAAATACTTCCTTTTCTGTCAGTTCTACACCTTACAAGAGCAATGTGTCCTATAAGAATACCTGTAAGTCTAAGACATGTAGGCAGATAGCTTGCAGACTGAGTCCTTAACCACTGTAAGAGGGCAGTTATCATTCATAGAATCATAGAATGACTTAGGTTGGAAGGAACCTTAAGGATCATCAAGCTCTAATCCCCCTGCTGCAGGCAGGGCTGTCAACCTCCACATTTAATGCTAGACCAGTAATTCTTCCAAACTCAAAGGTTTGTATACATTTTATGAAACAGTAATATATAAACATTTGTTCTAGTTCCATACCAGTAAGATTTACTGAAATCCAGGCACTTAGAGATGAAACATGTCTGTGTGCTGTTTTCCTTTTTTTTTTTTCCCCTGTTAATACAGGGTGCCTAGCTAAGTTCCAGAAAGGAGCAAATGTAGAATATGGTCACCTGAAAGACAATGTGATGGTAGGAGGGTAACTTAGGATGTAATTTGATTAAGGGTTCAGGTGGCTACCATATAATTATAATAACACACAAGGGAAAAAACCTAGTCAGTAATTCTGTTGTAAGGATAGGTGGCAGTGGCTAAGAGTCTTATTATTTCCTCTTGTGATTACTGTGTTACTTTATATATAATAGACTGTGAAAGAGGACACTCATACTGTGCATGATTTTCTTTTTTAATTATTAATATATTAACATCTCTTCAGTCTAGTAGAGAGAAAATTGACACAGCAGAAGACTTCCGCCACAAGCGATGGTATGATGAGATTTATTACACAATGCCAAAACAGTGACTATATTACTGCATTGCAGTGCACACAGTTTCCAGGACTGATTGATGACATTTCCATATATAGTTAGGAGTAAGGCTTTGGTTTTGAAAATAGAATTAAAACTTTCCCTTTTTAGGAGCAAGCACCACTTTGGCAACATAATCAGCTCCAAGTACATTAGTTCTTTTGGTCAAAACATTAACAGGGTACTTTGTTAACAAAATGTTCAGGTCATGATGAGGTCGAAGCATGAACTGAAAGACTTTTTGTGAGCTAAATGTTTCCAAATAGCACTCCAAGTTGAAAGTGCTGAAATTAAAGCTTTTCTCCTGTAAATAGGGTGTTGCTGAGCTGAGTAAATGGTGTTGTGGCTTGCTTTTTTTTTTCTTTTGCTACTCAGCATAGGTGATGGGACTCTGCAGTTACATACATCCCCCAAGCAAAGATATGTTATCAGAATTGACTGGGCGGCAGAGGTGCTGCCAGAAAAAGACAAAAACCTATTTTGTTACTGTGTTCTGTCCCTCTTTGCAGCTTGGCAACTCTTTGCTTTTTCTCCAAATGAACTTTAAGCTCTAATGAATGTAGAATTCGAACTTGTTCCTCACTCCTAAGTATGAAATTATGTTCTTCTTCATCCTGGATCTTGTTTAATTTGGGGAAGAAAAAAAAACTTATCCCAACCTGGAAGTGGCCCAGGAAGAAGTAGCTGGAATCTTTACTCTGTTATGTAGCAGCTGCAGAACACATCCATCCTGTTTATGGCATCATCGTATTATTTTCACATTGTGTAGGTAAAAGCATTTTTTTACTGGACTTGTAAAAACTGACTTTTCTTGAGAATTAAAGTCTTTAAATAGTAACAATATTTGATACTTAGCTGAAGAGATGCTAAGACTTGAGATAAAAAGAAATGGAGTACCTGGAACAGAGCAGATTTGCATAAATTCATCCCTAGAAATCTTGATAGGTCAAGAAACAGAAATTCAATTTTCCTGAATGCTATGGCCCTCGCTTGACACATTAGGCAGCTGAGGAACATGCTGAAGTAAAATAAAATCAAACTATTTCTTTCTTAGTTTACTAATGGGAGTCATCTTTGAAACCTCCTCTTGCTAAGCTGTAGTCATTGCTGTCAGCATCTCTGCCCTGGGCATATCAATTGCTAGTTTTTAGTTCATAAGGACTTCATTATACAGCACAGGCTTTGGTTTTCCTCTGAACCCACCCTCCTTAGCTGTGGCAGAAGTTCAGAACAGATCTATCACTGAGAAGATCATCTGGGCCAGAAAAGTACAGGCAGGATTTCATCACACTTGCTGCTGGGCTCACCATCCTCCATGCCTGCTCCTTGCACAGCTGAAGGATGCTTTGTGATCAGTGAGGTCATCTTTCTGCTCTGCCAAGGTCACTGCCACTGAGAATCAGGAAAAAACAAAACCACACAAAAAAGAGATCCCCTTCTGACAAAAGAACCTCTCACAACAAACAGATCCTGTTTCGGAGCAGGTGAGAAAAACCAAGAAGAGTTCCTTTATTAGCTGGTTTGGTCTGGAGCTGGAGGATGAAAGCAAGCTTTGAAACCACCTGACAAGGCAGGAGAGACCTAGTGGGAACATTTCAAGCATAGCTTGTTTCCTCTTTTCTGCTGCTGTTCTATTCTCTATAGTCAGCTTCTCAATGTGTCATTGTAGTGGAGTCTAGAGGGGATGAAGTAGAGGTCAGGGGGCCTGAAGAGGAGAGTTCCCAGGGTTATCTGCATCAGATGGTAGCTACCTGACAAGAGACTTGACTGTGAGAGGCAGCAGCATGACCTGCTCTTAAAGTATGTTGCTTTGTTAGGCAGCTCAAGACTTCCAGGTCTTCCTGTGCACAGAGCTTGATCTTGCAGGTCTTGAAAGGCCACTTTCTCTATTCCCTGTACATCTGGGTTTCTGTTAGAAGTGAAGCAAAGCATCCTGAAACAAATATCCAACAAAGAAGTGCAAGGCTGAATTCCCCCAGCTGCTCAGATTCTCTTTTACTTTCTGTGAACTAAGACTGTAAATCCAAAGGCAAGGCATAGATTAACAAACACTAGGATTAGGATGTACTATTTAGCAAATCATCACTAACGCAGCCCCATCTTGTTTCCTCTAAAAGCATGCCACAATAATTCAAAAAATATTATTGATCTGTAATGTCTTTATGCGTTTTAGAAATGGCAACTTCACACGTTTTCCCTGGCAATAAATCAGTGGATTTAGTTTCTAGTTGATGGGAATGTCTTTATATTTAAAACACTTGTGTCAATTATCAAGCTTTGAGTTTTTCAATTCTTTTCCTCCCTCCTATACTATTCCTGCATGGCAAATATAATTTAGTAGAAGATTCCAGAAGTCATGGAATTTTAATAAGAACAGAGACTACTTGCTCTGCTTTTTGCTAAGAAAGCACTCAGTGAAGAGAGATTTGTAAAAAAATATTGGGACACCTACCTCTTCTTGTGTGCTTAACTGCTTTGATGTCAGGGAGGATGGCATACATACAAAGAGGTGTATTCCGGTGCCCACAGAACAGGGAAATAAGTTCTTACTGCAAGATTACTTGTGGTGTTATCAGTGTTTGTTTATATGTGTATGAAGTCCTTATTCAAGTGACTGTCATATTCATTAGCCTTGGGCTACATTAAGATAATCACATGTAAAAGCTGGAAGGGGAGGACTAAAATTGCCTTACAGTATTATTTATTAATATTATAATACCATTTATAATACCTTTTATGATACTATTTTTGAAACATAGTCCCCTTGACAATACTGATAGATTCTTATCCATACACATAAATCTTAATAAAGACTGAAATAAAGAATGAAAATATCTTGCATTGCTGCAAATATAATTCCTGTTAGTAATGCAAGTACTGTAATTCTATTCCCTTGACCATTTTTCAGTTCCACAAAAACTGATCACAGGGCTTTTAGCATCTCACAGAATATGACTGAGAGTGTTACTGATCTGCAGTACTTGGGGAAACAGGCCTAAGAATTCTGGGCTTGCCCTGATATTGTCTGCAATGCAGAGGAGGATTTTTTCCCCACGAGGAATCAATCCACTCCATTGCACTCACAAAGATTCACTCACTCCCATTCCTTCTCCAGCTTAACACCTTCCCCAGAAACCTCACAGGCAAATCCTTGTTGCTACAATAGCTATATTTTGCAGAAGATATTTTTGAAAGAGCGTAAGGAAAATATTAGAAACAAGTGTTAAACCACACATTTTCACTGGAATTTTAACTCTTCCCAACTTCTGAGCCTTACTTCAGGCTTTTATTTCCTTCATTTTGGAGGAAGTTGTCTTTTCACAACAGGAATTCAGTAACTGTGTTCAAGCTCAACTGAACAGTAGCCCTTCTGCTGTGCTCAGGAATCTTTCATTGCTCAAGAGATCCTGGAGAGATTTTATTTGGATGCCTCTAATTTAAATACAAACAGGAAAAGATTCAAACAACCAATAATTTATTTATATCTAGGTTTTGTATGTATGTTCAAAGCAAATCCCCAAATTTGGCAGAAGTACATCTTCCTCTGTCTCCCCACCTCCATACACCAAAAAACCCTGATCAACCAAAACAAACAAAGCACAATCCAGAATCAACCAATAAAATTATAGTCAAGAAGGCTGTAAATCTAGGTCCAGATTGATGGCTTCTGAACAAATCCTAATATGGGGATTATTTTGTTAATGAAGAATGCTCAGCATCTTAAATAGTGTCACATATACCTCTAGAGATAAAAATTATTGCATACGTAAACCTGGGGCTATAATATAGTTGGACTTTATGATCTTGAAGATCTTTTCAAACCTAAAGAATACTATGATTTTTATAAGAACTTAAAAGTAATGCTTTAAGGGATAATCCTTTAAAGGATCTTTTTTTCCTGACTTTAGTAATCAGAAATTACTGTTTTTTTGTTTGTGTTTTTTTCAAATAACAAGTCTGCTTTATTCTCAACGTTGTTATGGTGTCAGAAGAAGCATCCTTTCTTAGCAGTTTTGCACTGCTAATATGACCTCTTTTCCACGTATTTTTAAAGTTACTATATACTTTGATGTTTGAGGGTTAGACTTACATTTATTAACATCTAATACTGCTTTACTATTAAAATTATACCAATTCCTATTTAAAAATCTCTGCAGACAGGATTATTCTTAATAACTATGAATAATTCTGTGTTCTCAGAAAACTCTGATACTTTATTGCTGACTGTTGTTTTTGTGCTTTTTTTTTGCCATTTTTATGACCTTAGTTGTATAGATTCCTATGGACCTTCACTGGTAAAGACACCCAGGCGCAAAATGTCTGCCCTTTTTACTCCATCATGGCAGCTTCTTGAAAAGACTTACTGAAGGAAGTGGTTGAAAGCTTTTTGTGTTTTATCAACCCAAATACCTTAGCAATATTCTCACAAATACTTTGAAGAAGTATTTAATGTGTGAGCTGACTTCCTTCTAGAGAAGCAGTTTTGACTCTTATTATATCAAAACTTACCATGTGACTACTAATTCTAGATTTTATTGTAGTCTTCATAGTTTTCCCTGTATGGAGGGAAGACTTTTTGATCTATAGTTTCCCAAATCTTTCTTGACTGCTTAAAAATGGTGTCACACTTGTTGCTTTTTGTTTCTCTAGGAATGACATTGATTTTAAGTGACAGATTATACATTACACTTTCACATTGATTGTGTTCCTTCAGAATGCCTGAGTGAAAGCCATCTGGTCCTTGTGGTTTGATTCTTCTCATCTTATATATTTGATTCAAAAATCTCTCCTGACTTTGCAGTTTGAAACAGCCTTCTTTAAAGAGGAGATGAGCATCCCTTAATAAGCCCAGACTTGATTTTTGTTTTCCTCTTGGTTGAAAAAAAAAAAAAGAGGACTACAGATGCCAAACTGGTTCATGCTCTGCACATGACGTACCCTTAAACATGGAAAAAGAAAGGTAGAATGTAAATATACAGCTTTGTCCCTTCCCACATGCAACTTCTTGAGGATCTTTCAACATTGACTGCAGTCAGCTCAAAAAGCAGGTGTTCTAGTTCATGAAGCTCAATTTACCATGAAATAAAATGGAGGAGACTGTAATGGGTGAGTGCTGTTATGGGAAATGTATCTGACTAAGGCAGGAGAAAACCTGAATGATAGCCTTTTGTTGAGAGAGAAAAAAAATACATAAAGCACAGCAAGGTCTTCTCCATTCTTTCTCCTTTATCACAGAAATACCTCTAGCCAAGAAAGATGAACTTGCCCGAAACTCTATTTGAAAGCCACATGCAAGCTCCCAGGAGCTGGATCATAGCAGCTATGCACATACACACTCACACGTGAAGATTTATGTGACTTTACCCCCATTTTTTATTGATTTAGGAAGTCACTCTGAAAATGTTAGTAGTTGAAGTACACATTTCCATCATGCATTCCCTGTGGCCCATAGTCAGTCCTAGATTCAGTAGAGAGATAACAAGCAGAAGTAGATTAATTGTCAAATATCAACTTAAATATCCTTCATTCTTCTAGAATAGGTCTCTGATGATTTTGAGATCAATAACAAAAGTAGATAAGAGTATAGATATTGGGCTGCACATTTGCTTCCTATCTTTTCCAAGATAGTGAAGCTGAAAGCAGATACTTGAGAACTTTACTTATGCATCTACTTATAGCAGTGTGGTGCTGCTCCCACAAAGCTGGTGCTACTTAGACATACACATTGCTGCATCAGCAAAGGACATCTGCATTTGTTTCTTTTTAGCTGCATAATTGAATCACACACGTGTACACACACAAAAGAAAAGCCCAGTAACCTCAGTTTTTTGATTATGCCTTTGCTGAAAATAGCTCCTATATTTAGCAAGGGTCTACATGCAAATTATACAATCTGAGTGCTCAGTAGATGGACATACTCTTTTCTTCTATAGCTTTAGATATTGTTGCTTTGCTTTTAAGATAAAGAGTTATCTCTGGGTATTGCTACAAAGTGAGCATTGCTATGAATCAGGGTAGTTAACAGCTTTTGTCCCAAAGCTGCTTGTTCTTCTCTTAATAACAGACTGTTTTGAGTAAATCCAGCAAATGTCAAGAACAATAAGACGTTTCATCCTTAATGTTTGCATACTTAATTTCATTTTTTTCAAAAGCAGCAATGATGCTTCCTGTATGTGTGAGATTCCTATTTCTCATCAATCCCTCTCCCCCCAACAGATACATCCAACACGCATGATTCCCTGTTATATAATTCTCCTTCCAAACAGCCATAAATTAAACAATGCTTTCCTAAATCAACACAAATGTATTTGTATCCTAGCCTTTCACATCCCACCCACCTTATCTTCCTTTAGGACAGAAGTAGATTAATTGTCAAATATCTACTTAAATATCCTTCAAATCTTTGAACAGAGATTTTCTTCATAAATATCCCTTAGACAGGATTTGTAACCCTGAAGAAAATCAAGAGCTGTAAAGCATATTTTTTTCCTATTATTTTTAGTATGTAAAAACCAATTTTGTTTGTCAGTGGTCTAACATTACTTTTACTTTCCAAGACTAATCAATTAATGGAAAAAAATAGGAATTTTTATTTGTAGAAGTTATGAGTAAGGAAGAAAGTTGAAAATGAACACAAAGCAGCCAGATATTATTCAAGCAGTTATCAACCATAACTTTCTTTAGCAGACTTCTTACTGAGGAGCGAGTCTCCAAAATATGTACTGTTGTGTAGTATACATGTATTCCAACATATGTATGTTTTCTGTAAGATTTTCATTTTGCTGTATTGAACAATATAACACTGATCTGAACTGTTCTGCCAAATGGTCCAGGTCTGTTTCAAAAGTATTTTCTTTACATTATTTATATAGGTTTTCAATATCTGTGTTATTTAGAGATTATAAATAACTACTGAAGGTTTCCTCTTGGCTTATTGGTAAAAGTTATTTACTTTTAAGGGCCATGAACCAATTTCTGAGGCCAAGGATGGCTCACACTGTTTCATTCTGGAAAATGAAATAAATTTTGCTGTCCAACACTGAATGTTCGCAGGAATTCAGAAATGGATAAATTTGTTTGCTTTACCTATGCTGTAATACAGTAATTAAGATGTAATTCAATTAAAATGTCATGTGAACTTGCTTCATTCTTTAATATAAAGGCACTTGACTGGAGTCCTAGGGAAGAGTGAAGTAGGTTTTAAGAAGCTACACTGACTCCGGTCCTACAGATTTCTAAAACTTGTTTAAGGGCAATGTATTGTCCAAGGATAAAATTCTTAGTTGTTTACCTTGCCAAAGATATAGAAAAAAAAACAAAACAAACATAAAACCTCATCATTTATTTAATACTTTCTTTCTCATTCCTTCATTCTAGAAAGCTTCCTGTGTTGTCTTCCTGAGAGACAACTGGATTGGATTATTGCTTTCTGCCTTGACATTTCACTTGAAGGCTTATTACATTTATTACATTCATTACATGAATTAATAATTAATTCATTTAAAATGGTTGTATGTTTGATTTGTTCTAAACTCTCAGTCAAAATGTTCTGCAATGCTAAATCAAATATCCTAGCAATGAAACAATTTTAACCCTACTACCTTTATAAAACAAACAAAATCTTATTGTAAAAAGTAGTTTGACACAGGTTCATGGGAAGAAGCTATGTTAATACACATTAATTGGCCACCACTTTCTGTTAATCAGATCCAGTAATGATAATGGCATTTTGCATAGGAGTGATAAAAACAGTTTGCTAGGCTTGCAGATTACTGTCACCTTGTTTCCCCTTTTGAATAAGCCCATCAGATGGCACTGTTGCATATTGTCTTCTAAATTCTCTCAGTGTAAGTGAGCAAATTTTTAGTCATATAAGAAAAGAGTTTTGTTGAGTCTTTTTTTTCACTCTCTTCTCACAGATCTATGTTTTGTGTTGGCCAGAGAAAAAATCTTGGAGTAGTATGTGGGTGTATTATAAAGTTAGTTGCATTAAGATGGTAGTGGAAAACAGTGCTAACAGTGGCAAGGCTGCAGAACCATGGAGAAAAGGAAAGTCAATCTCCTTTGTCCCTCTTCTTCCCCTCTTCCTTGTTGTGTACTGTCATACTTTTTCCACCTCTCAGCTTGTTCTCTCCAGCTTTTTGAGGATCTAATCCAGAGATGGTGGGTCAGGGTTTTCATAGCAGGAAAGGCATAGAAGATGAAAAGAAACAAATACACATGGCAGGATAAAGAAAAGGTGGGCATCAGGAAATTACTTGCCTGATTTGTTCTACACAGTTTAAGCACTGCCCTTGCCTGCCTTGCACCAACTGACACCATGCATACATTAATTCTGAACATGTTCTTTACATTTTCTTTGCTTCTTAAGAAGGAAAGAGGCATTAAATGTTAATAGTGCTCCATTAACAACTGAAGTATGCATGTGCTACAGCAGAAATTCACAAAATATACAGAGAAGCAAAAACAGTCATGTCCTTGCCCACACTGTTTAAGAATTTGATTGTGTTAGAAATTCAATAGAAAGTTAGTGAACAGTTAATTTGACCAAAGCAGCCCTGTTACCTGCTATCAGTATCTCCTGCTTAGGCTAGCTGTTCTCAGTTCCTTAGCCTTATGACAGCAAACAGACTCAAATCATAACTAACAAAGATTCCAAATGTCCTACAAATTGAATTCCTTTCCTAATATAGTAACATATTGTTAAGGCTATAAGAAAACATTCTCTGTGGCAGATACTCAACATCTGAAGAAAAAGCCTGATCATGCAAGATCCTAAAATAAAACAGGAAATTATGCGTGTGTGCATTTGTGTGTGTGCGCGTGTGTCTCTATGCATGCTAGGAGGTCATAGACCATCTTCTACTGTAAGCTGTTTTATAATGTCCACTATTTATTAATCCAATTGCAAGAACACTGGTCTTCTACTCTTTCCTACTTATTCTTGGGAAAAACACCATCTTAGCTGGAGAAAGCACAAGAAGAAACCCATGAAAAAATATTTTATCCAGTTGCTGGTGGCTGTGATATTCTATGAATGAAGTCCCCCAAATAATTTTGATGATAAATGACAGAGAAACTTAAGTAGCAAATGCAAGGCAAAACCTTCACCAAGTAGAGATCCATCAATGTAATTAAATGAACATGAACTGGGAAATAACTGATTCTGAATATATGACATGGGTCCAAAATTAGCCTATTTGAATGCGATAGATCACAAAGTAATACTAGCATGGATTCAGATAAAATTTTTGCCAGTCTCTTTCCAGTTCCATTGGTTTTAGCCTGACTTTAACCATCACCTTCATGCTTTTTTTTTTTGCTTTTTTTTTTTTTTTTCTCATTTCAATCAATTCTGGTTTACATCAGTGTGGCAGGAGGAATAACTCCATTGCTGTAGTGAAATATTTCAGTACTGAGATGGGTGATGGATCACAGAAGTTATGCAAGAAACAGCTGAAATTGAGAGACATTTGATTTGTCTGTAGTCTTGAATTTAATTCCATGCTCCTCTGTGAAACATTCATTGCTCATAAGGAAAAAGTATTCCTTAGCTGCACAATCCTGCAAGGGAATTTCAATGCTCGTAGCTGAAGAATGTCTTGCTGGATCTGTCATACCTTTTTATTGATCCCTAAGTTCAACAAAGCTCTTTCCACTTGGGCAGTTTCACAGGCCAATGTGGGTGCTCTTTCTTCACAATACGTTCTTTAAAATAGAATGGAACTCTGAAAAGTCTCCATGGGAATTAGACCATGTTCTCCAACGGGAAGGGGGAATGATAGGGCAATACATGTTTTATGTCCTATTCTAATACTACAGGCTTTCTGCAGATGAGGACAGAGGAAGTGGCTTTCTTTTTCTTTACATGGTCTATTGGAAGTGATTGGTTAAAATCTCATGGTGAACCTAGATTGCTCTCTTCTCACTGCTCCTAGTTCTCTAGACAGTGAATGCAGGAAATGACCCACCACATGCTAGTTAATGTTTCAGCCATCTCAACGACGGGCCATGCAAGGATGTGTGCTCTGAATGGGGCAAGCACAGTACAGCAATCTATTAGGGTTCAGTTGAGTACACGGCATGTTGGACTCAGTACCAATCATTTTAAACTGACTGTGACCTGAAGATACGAGATGCTCATTAGAGGCCTTAGTAGCCTAATATCATCAGCAGATTGAACAAAGCTGTTCTACTCTTTGCTAGCACAAACATTAATAAAAGAGCCATGTCAATAAAAGTTTCCAAGATGAACCCATAGAATGAGGCACTTATAGACTATTATAAACAATTTGCCCCTTGGTGGTTGTCTGTTATCAGGCCCAGTCAAAGTCATGATAAGCCTTGCCTCTTTAGGAATCATTAATTTCCTTGGAAATTTAAACAGCTGTCACTTGTGATATTCTTCAGGTGTACATGTGGGAAAGATTAGCTAGTGTTTATAATCCAATCTGTTCATTAACCGCCTGCCCATGTGGAACCTCCTTCGCAGGCTGAGAGTCCGGCTTGCAAATCTCCCACAGATAATTGGAGGCAGCCATGAATTATGTGAATAAGCTGTCGACAACAGGGATTGTGTGGCCTTACTAGTATCAGCTGGTCCTAGTACAGCATTTAATGATTTCTTGCAAATGGGATTTGGTCTCTCTGGGCACACGTTTAGTTCCTTTGAATGAAGAGATCCAGGTTGATTGCTTGTGTTTCCTGCTTAAGCTGCTGTCTTTCCACCTTTTCTTGCTCTCTGATGTGACAGTTTTCTATAATGCAATGAAATGCTTCATATTAGTATAAGGTCTGTATGACTACATGATGTAAAAGCACTGCACCAAGTACACTGGTAGGTCTTAATGGCTGCAACCAGCTTCACTTGGAATCCAGCCACATACCTTCAGGTCAGAGTCTCAATTTAAAATCAGTACTGGACAACTGGTCTTGTTTTGAGCTATACTGTATGCATGCCTGTTTTCAGCCCTTCCCCATAGATGGACTGTGGATCTGCGCTGTAGGTAGCTTGTATCCTGGACGGATCCTTTGGTCGTATGTTGCAGCTTGTCTCCAGCCCTGCCCCTGATGCAATCTTCTCTCACTCCTCATTGGAACCCCTGTCTGGGCCTTGGATCATCACTTTCTGTGTTGGAGGCTGTTGATGATCCCTGCTATAGGCCCTGGCTCTGCTTGCTACACTCAGCCTTGGTGGAATGATACCTTGTTGGTGAAGGCACAGCCTGTGCTGGGGTCATCCCTGCCTGCTGATTTGTCCCCCTTCATGGGACAAACTTGTTCTTGCTGCTCCCTGACTGTAACCATAGAATTGGTAGTTGCCCCTTCATTGAGAGCATGCTCCCTCTCTGTGCATTGGCTCAAGCTCTAGGATTGTGGCAGCTTGTTGATCTCCTAGTTTGATGGTTGTTGTGGCAGCCAAGGGGACAGGTGTCATTAGGCAAAAGCATTTTTTAAGACAGCTATGTAGCTTAAGGAGTCAGGGACTCACACAGCCATGTCCTTAAGATCACTGGTGCTTTTAAACACCTGCTTATTTCCACTCTTGCTCATTGTGCAATTCCACTTAGGGAGAAAGGTCAGTCATTGTCACAACACTGCATATGATCGTTTAGCTGGAGCTAAGTGTCTCAGATGGCTCAAGGTTTTGCTAGAGGAGTGGGAAGCAGCTGACAAAGTACAGCCTCTCCCACTGAATCTACTGGTAGTGGAAGCCAATAAATGCCTTGCACATTATATTTATATAATAATAATAATAATAATAAAAAAAAACTCTCAGCCTACTGCTTCTTCATTTTTCGAAAAAGCAATGTTCATTTCTTCATTTCCCAAGCCTTAACCTTTTCTTAAATTTCCTAACTGTCAGCTTGAATACAGTTCTCTATATTTTCCTTTTCTTTCAGTGCCACTGCCTCTGTAATGAATAGAGAGATGATATTTCAGGGTCCACTGAAGCCTGATTTAGGCAAACTGCAAGGTCTGCCAGGCCTTCAGTCAAGATTTCTTATCTAGACCAGAGTAGAAGTTCTGGGTTTTGAATGATGGTTTTTCAAGGAATGGGTGGAGGTGCATATCAATATTTCTGAGTGCCATGTTCTGACTTCAAAGTAATTTTCTGGAGATAAACAGATTCAGCATATACCATGTACTGATTCTGGAATTTCTGATACTGTCTGCCCCACTTGATTAAGAAAGCTTTGATTTTCAGATGGATTCCATTCTTGCAGCAACAGCCTTCTTTCTTACATGAGCACCAGCAGAAAAGCAATTCTTCAAACTCTGAAGTATCAGACTGATTCAGCAATGCTCAGTTTGGCTGAGCAATTATATTATTTTCTGCAATGTTAATTTCTTGTGGTGAATAGGTTTGTCACTGGAACATGAAACCAAGATCTTTGGGGTATATATTTCAAGAGTAGCATTGTTTGTTTTAACAATGTCATTATATCTACTGCTTCGTTTCAAACAATGACTACATATTTATGTTTCAGAGGAAGGACTTAGGGTGTGACAGAAGAATAAATGAGTGAATAAGGCAGACTGCATATCAGACTATATTAGGAGTAGCATGGTTAGTTGGTTAAGAGGAGTTATATTTTTTCTATTTCCCCCTGTACCTGGAGGTGCTCTTAAGGCTACACAAGGAATAAAAAGTATAGCTCAAGCTGAGTAAAGGGAGAGAAACAATAGAGTGTACCATGCCCTTTGGGAGCCCAGAGCACATCATGTCTGAGGAGAGGCTGAAGGAGCTGGACTTGTTCTTCCTAGCAAAGGAGTCTAAAGGATAATCTAATAGCAGTAGAAACAGAGTTACAAAGATGGCATAACCGAGCTCTTTTGTGGCAGAGTACATAAGAAGGGTCAGTAGTCACATTTTATGGTACAAATTAGAACAGAGTTTTTGACTAGGAGAATGAAGTATGAGAACCAGGTAGCATGTTACAAGCACCAGACATTTCTCAGTAGAGCACAGTGAGAGGACAAAAGGCAATGAGTACAAACCATAATTTAAAAAAATCACAGAAAAAAACTTTTTTTGTGGAACAGGCTGCCCATGGAGGGTGTGGATTGATATATTCAAAATCTGACTATGAATTGTCAAAGGCAACCTGTTCTCGATGAACTTGCTCTGAGCAGACAGATGGGCTAAATAGATGCAAGAAGTCACTTCTAACCTCAGCTATCCTCTGAGCCCCTGTACGACGTCTCATGTTGGTAGACTGGTCAGAATTCTGAACTATGCTTTCATTTTCCCTAGTCTGTGACAGGTGGTTTAAGAATGTCTGTTACATTTGGCTTTATCAAATATTGCCAAAATAAGAACCACTAAAAGGTTAAACCCTATACATGTTCTGACTAGGTGCAGGAGGGCAAACAGTTTTTCCTCTGTCACTGAAAAATAAAATCTTGGCCTTAACAAGGCAGTATATATCAAATTGCATAGTCACTTTGTTTTTGTGTATCCTTGCTTAGCAGTGGTATCTTTTAGCACTGTGTTGCAGTTACTGATGTTTTTGCCACACTGGGAAGTCTCCATCCTAGCTGTAATCCAAAGATACGTGAGCCTCTTCTTTTGTAAGTAATTAATCTTGTGAGCTGAAAGAGGAGGAAGACACCACCTAACCACTTTTTTTTATAGTGCTGATAGTTCAAAAGGGCGTTGAAGGCTTTAGTCAATATTTCAATGACTCACTTGCATTATACTGGCACTCATGTGGTGATAAATGAATATTATTTCAAAGCATGTCCATGCTGGATGAAAGTAATAAGCATAACATGTTACATACTCAGGTTGAGATTTATGGAGCTTACTGCAAGGCCCCACATCCTTCCCCTCCTCCCACCAAAGGACTAGTTCTGCACAGTGTCAATTATTGTGACTTGTAAGGGGCTACACTAGCAGACACTGGTTCCTGGACACTGATTAGACAGTGAAGGTCAGCCTGTGTCTCCTACCTGCAATGTGACCTGTGAGGCTGAGCAATGAGCAACAACTCAGGACTGAGTGCTGAGTGTTGGCACACAGAGAGTTGAGGCATTTTATTGAATAGGCCATAGACTTCTAAAAGCAAGCCCATGTCTTCTTCCCCTCTTGAAGAGCCAGGTCCCTCCAGGCCATGTTCGTCTTCCTTTACCTTAGCAGGGCTGCTTGAGGAAGAGGGACACTGCCAGTGCTAGCCAGGATTCTGGGAGAAGGTAGCCATGCTGTGAGCAATGTGCCAGCCTTTGTACTCTATTGATATTATAAGAAGCTTGCAATGGACTGCAGTTTTTGACAGATGTTTTTATCTTCAGATCGTGCTGAAGCATAAATGAGAACATGCTTCACAGCCTAGGCCCTATTGTGGACTTGGAGGCACTTAGAGATCTTAAGGGCCATGAAAAGACATGACAGAGGTGCACACTAAATTTTAGATGACTTCATGATAAGGCACAATTGCACGGTAGATTTCATCATCACTTTTTGTGATGCAAACCTAACTTCTGTCTGCACTGTATTTTGGTTACTCTATATCCTTCTAAACAAATCTGAAGCAAAATATTTGCTTCAGAATTTAACGAAGTTATATTTTGATACTTTCAGCATAAGCATTTTAATGATGTTTTGGAATATTGTTTTTAGCATGAAGTTTGAAATTTTGATATATTTTCTTTTCAGTTCCTCCCTTTCCTTGGCACTCTCCTGCTAGCATAAAGTATTTGACTTTTGGAATTGTAAGCCTAAATGGTTACAGCTGTTGAAGTATCCCATGCTAATCAAGATGAATTATAGTATCTGATATTTGAACAGATTTAGCTCTCTTTTCACTTAGCTTTGTAAATTGCTTTGCCTATGTCTATACAACCTCTGACACAAAACCATTATCTTGGCATTGCTCTCTAACACAGAAGCCTCCCAGGCGGCTCAAAGACAGTCTGCTGGGGCAAACTAGATGGCAAGATGAAGGCTGTGGGATGCCACCTGTTGAGATATCTCCAACACCACCTGGGGCCAACCCAGCAGATAGCCTGGCTCTCTTCAGGGGCTGCGAAGCTGGTGCTGCGATCAGTCATGGGATGTTTCTGCAAGCCATGCCGGGAGTAATGAGCTCTGGTGATGATAGCCAGGGTCATCCAAGAGTCCAGAACACCAGAAATGTCCATACTGAGGAGACAGGTTCAGAGTCAGGATAAAAATTCAATTCAGCTGCCACTGGTAAGTCATATGCAGAGCTGCAAATGTTTATCAGGCAGAAATCAAGAGTGAGGTCTGAGATTAAAAGTAGCTACCAAGGAATAAAGTAATAAAATCCCTACTTCTCAAATCTCTTTCCTCATGGTTCTATGACAGAAAACCACAAAGGTGCACCAAAGGCTGACCCTATGACCAGGCAGACAGACATTGGTGAACAGACAGGGCAGACAGAGCTTGCTTTCTGGGCCTAACTATGGCCCTGACAAGCTGCATAGTCTCACTCTTAGAGGTAGCTGGATTTAAGCTATAGTACAATACAGCTCTTCCATTCTTGAAAACAGGTTTGCCAACATTTGCACTGTACTTGGAAAATTCAGCACAGCATATATATGCCGAAATTTCTTATCTTACATTACCATCTTTGAAAAGCACATTTGGGCCTGGTTTAAGACCATTGTGTTTTGTGAGTCATAAATTTGTATAGCACAGACCACATCCAAAGACCAACAAATATTTTTAGTATTTGCTACATGCAGCTGGATTCCTCAGAGCAATTCATAATTCTTTCTCCTAAAAGCACCCAGAAGTCCAAATTTTCTCAGATATATAGCACAAATACTATATTTTTCTTTCTTATCACACTGAATCATAGTAATGATGTTGAAGAACTTGTATTTGAGGTAAATGATAAAATGTTTGGAAGTACTGTTTGAACTCATTTGGGTTGCTTGTTTATTCTGATACTCTGTCAAACGCTGAGTTGTGAACTCTGAAGTGCTGAGACAATGTTGCTGTGCTTTTGTTGTGCATAGATTGATTGCATGTTGATTTTGCTGCCGATTTTTGCACCAAATAGTGCTTCCTGACCAAACAGGGTTGCTTGGCTTGTGGTTGCACTGTTGAAGTCTCTGGGCTTTTTCTGATCTTGCTAAATATCAGAACTGTGCATTGCAGTACTAATAGAGCCTCTTCTGCTGCTGCACACAGATACTACTGACCATGCTAATGAAGACCACAAACTTCACTCATTTCAGAAGCTTTGAGCCCTGCCTCATGAGAGATGTGGAGAGAGAAATGAGAGATTAGAATCGGGGTGAGTGGTGGTCAGGCTGTCCATAAGGCCTGTACCCTAGAATAGTCTGTCTCCAGACTGTACTTATATTTCTCAGCTGAAATAATTGTTGGTAAATACTAAAACAGAAAATGCATACTGGCAGTATTGTTCTCATGAAGAAGACAGAGTTGGCATAGAAATGTTGATCCATATTGAACAAAGTGATTGGCTTGTTTGTTCACAGCTCCTAGAGAAGGAAACTTGATGGGATTTACTGCATGCAGGACCAGTCTGTTATGCACTGTCCTTTCCCTGACAATTGGGCATAGCACCACTGAGCACTACCCATCATTGCCTTGCATGCCATGAAGAAAAGTAAGGATAGTGTAAAGCAAATATGAGTATGTCATGAGGATTACTAGCTTTATGCTATCTCTAGGTGATGTATTTTCTTAATTAGTTGTAATTTCTATGTATATAGTTAGCTGTAATGGATTTTTCTTCCATTACCTTATCTAATTTTCCCTCACCCTCATGTGAGTACAACATCCAGTACTGGCCATTGTATGAAGAACCAGATTCTCAAATTTGTTTGGATCAGGATTTACATTCTTCACTTGATGCCCTCCTGTTTTTTCACCGGAGAAAATAGTGAATGACTGATCACTGTCCCCAGTGTGAGAAGGACATGGAGTTATTGGAGCAGGTCCAGAAAAGGGCCATGAAGATGATCAGAGGGCTGGAGAACTGGGAAAGGCTGAGAGAACTGGGGCTTTTCAGCCTGGAGAAGGCTCTGAGGAGACCACATAGAGGCCTTCCAGTACCTGAAGGGGGCCTGCAGGAAAGCTGGGTAGGGACTTTGTGTAAGGGCATGTAGCAACAGGACAAAGGGAAATGGATTTAATCTAGAAGAAAGTAGATTTAGACTATATATTAGGAAGAAATTCTTTTCTGTGAGGGTGATGAGACACTGGAACAGGTTGTTCAGAGAGGTTGTGGATGCTCCCTCCCTGAAAGCACTCAAGGCCAGGTGGGATGGGGCTTTGAGCAACCTAGTCTAGAGGGAGGTGTCCCTGCCTATAGCAAGGGAATTGGAACTAGGTGGTCTTAAAGGTCCCTTTCAAGCCAAACCATTCTATGATTCTATGATCTACCTCCATACCATTAACAATTCTTTGTATTTTAACTTGTCTGTTCTTCTCCAGAATAAAGGATACTGGCTTACTGAGTCATTCCTCGTCTCTTTAAATGATCTTTAAGCAAGTGGACATTTAAAAATATAATTAAACATGCTCATTTCAAGGTTACTGTTTACAGGCAATTCAGGCTTTCTGTAGATAACTAATTTTCCATGGATGTAGAGACATCTTCTTTTGACACCACATATGCAGAAACATATTGATAACGTTATCATTTCAGTGGCAATTGTTTATGATATCCTTTGAACTTTCTTGTAACTGGGGTAATAGGAATCTTTAACCTCTGTACCACAAAGACATTCATATTTTTATAAACTTGGAGGCTTCCTGTAATGCAATACAATATTTTCACAGTTGAATAGAGCATTCTCTTGTGCCTGGTTTAAAGTTTAATTGAAGAAACACACTAAAAAATGAAAGCATCTCTGAAAACTCTTGGAAGGTATGACGAGCTACAGTAAACACAAGTATACTGCCTGCAAATGCTTGCATTTTTCCTCTTACAAGAGTTGCAGAAACCATATGATGTACGTGTATGCATTCGAGGAAGCTCATCCTGAAGGCTTCAGGAATGCTGCTTCATGTGCTACAGCACATAAATAACATTACCTCCTGAGATTCTGATTTATAGTCCTTGAACCTTCTGCTTCTGATTTTTGTAAACGTAGGGCCACACTGTTAAAGACGATCTATAAAGTTGGTCTAAGAACTTTTCTTAACCACAACAGGCTAGAGGATCCATTTTGTATGATCAGACTGCATTTTGTAAATGATGTTTCTTTTTATTGGCATGTGTAGCTCTCTTACTTTTGCCTCTGTGTCTATATGATATGTAAATCATCTTGCTCATGCCAGTATCCTAAGAACCATGTCCGTGAAAGAAATTTCAGAAATAATACTTTGTGCCCTTTGACCATTTAAAAATCAAAACCAACAAAAATTCCTCCTACAGTTGTGTTCTGCTTAACTCAACGGGGGTTTCCAGGATGTGGGTGAATTTTAACCATCCTTTTTGTCTTAAGTCAAGCTGTGTGAAGCAATGAAATTCTGATTGCTGTGTGGTGAGACGACTGCATAGTGTTACAGCTCCCTCATTAAGAGGTACTGGAGCTAAGCAGGGGGAGTTGAACTTTCCTCTGTATTAAAACAAGTGTGGGAGAGGAGGAGAGTGAGCTAGAATAAGGGAGTTCACCTTGTAACAACAAAGAATTAACATGCAGTATATCAACTCTCCTGAACTTCGTCCTGCTTGGTAGTTTATCAGACAACCAAGATGAATAAAACAGCAACAAATGATATAAATCCATCCTGATTTCAATCTTCTGGCCTAATTTTCAGCTTCATTCTTTTTCTTTTCATTGCTGTGTGTTCTCCTATCCTCAACTCACAGTTTATATCAGTCCTAGTGTTCAAAATACATTGGGATCTCATCACCTGAATAAAATATAGTGCACATGGGGGAGATGCAAGGCAGTTCTGATGATTTCTTATTCATTCTAATGCACACTAAATTTCATCAGCGTTGTATGCAGTTTACACTAAAAACATAATATAGCTCAAACAGCTTCTACAAAATTATTTAGTCAGCACGAACAGTGCATTTCCACTATTAAAATCCACAACAACATATGTGTCATCTTTTGCAAATAGCAAAGAATACCACTAAGATGTGAATCAGCCTTATAATATAAACTGGCACTCTTAATCAAACTTTAGAGAAAGTTTGAATAAAAACCAGAAGGGTGACATTTTAGTTCACAAAGCTAGCACTGAAAAAAGTGACTGAAGCACAAATATTGAAGCAATATGGAGATAATGAGAATTACTTTTGTTAGTTATAGCTGACTGAAAGTAAGTCAAGAAAGATGATTATGAAACAAGTAAGCAGTGGAAGAACAGAAACCTCAAACTGTGTTAATGCCCATAGGGATCTGCAGCTCCTTCCCATATTCTCCTATTTTTATTCCCCATGTACTGACTGGCACTTACTGATCAGATGAATGAATCTTCTTAGTTGAACTGTAACAGTCTTTTCTTCAGAGACAGCATTAAATCAAGCATCTTTGCTAGGATAGTGAAGTGCAGAGTGGGATACTGCAGTTTATTCAGCAAAAATGTAGGTAGTGGTAGAACAGGGAAAGAACCTGGTTAATTTGAAGTAGATGAGAGTTTCTAGCATTGTCACAAATACAGGTACCAGATCAGTCAGACCCTGTGCCTCATCAGTGGGGCTTGTAACAGCTAGCAGCTGCAAGATTCCTCTTCAGCCCCTGGATTTCATTGAATAACTGGGGACATCATACCCTTTGCACAGTTATTCCTGTGCCACAATTTATAAGTGAGTAAGAGAGAGCAGATGAGCAGACTAGAAAGCAATCTTAATCACATGTTGTCTTCAAGGGAAAATATAAAAATTTTGCTCAGAATTTTGCTTGGAATCACTGTGTTTCCTAAACAACTTATTCACTTGTGGGTTAGAGAGGCTAATAGCCAGAGTTTAAAGAGGGAAAAAGCAGTCATGCACTTAATTTTTCCTTCCTAAATTATCTGCTTTTTGATTTATCTTGGTAAGCATTTCATTGTGGCAAATGTATGCTCTCCAATTCCTTAACCCTGGCATGCAGTACTTCTTAAGAATGTGAATCACTTGGAGCAGGGAACGCACATTTCTCTATGGTGTCTAATACAATAGGGCATGAGACTGGCTGCAACTGCTGCATGCTGAGGTAACATATTTCAATAAAATGGCACTTTGTTATCCTGTACATTTGAAGTTTGGACCGTGCAGATCCTCTCAGCAGCCTACAGGATCTATACTAAGGAGCAAATTAATATGTTTCTCCAATAGAACATTTTCCACGGCCTTGGGTATTCTCCATTACCTTGGGTAACATCATCTGATAAATTAACTGCAGGTGCTTCCAAATGTATGGTGTGACTGTACTTACCTGTGGTCTACCTAGAAAAAACGGAAAAATTATTAGCCTGCATGCCTGACCTTGTGAATACATATGACATAACACAAGCCCCAGTTCAGCAAGGTACTTAAGTGCATACCTAAATACCCATATGAACAGTCAGACGCACTTTTAAGTGTCTTGCTGAATCTGGGCCATACAGAAGCTGAACACATCATGCAGCTACCCACACTGAGTTCCCGTAAGAGAAAATTGATTTCCAAAGTGTATTCCCTCTGGCTGTTAACACTGAAGAAGAGTGAGTAATAAAATTTTTGCTTCTTCATCTTGGATAGAGGCTGTGCATGTACTTGCTTTCACTGAAATGTTTTCTCTCTGGTATTAAAATTGTTTTGTGGGTTTTGGGAACTATACCAGATAATGTGAAATAAAGATCCGTATTTTTTTAGTATCATTTTCTTCTGTGTCTTTCATAACATTAGAAATAGTCACACAGATCCTAGTAAATACATTAAATAATAAAATAGATGAAAATTAGAAACAGGAAAGCCTTCTGGATCTAATTGGACTTTGTGGCATGTCTGTTATTTAAGTGGTTTTGCAGTTTGTGGTACAGTCCTACTTTTGAACGTGGAGCCTACAGCTTCAGAGTGAGACAACTGTTCTGTAATATAGCAGTCAGTTCACCAGTGACTAAACACACCGGTATTTGGATGTGTATTTTGTTAACATTTTGAAAAATATCAGTGCACTACAGTTACCTAAGTTATTACTTACAGATGCTTCACGCTACATGAGTACAATACAGAAGACTCTCCTCTATCTGTGTATCAGCTATTTATCATACATTCAGAGATAAGTGGAAATGTGGACCACAGCCTCTGAAAATTTTTCAAGCTGACTGAATTTCTCTCTTAAAGTACACTGAGTGCTATCTTGGGATTTATTCTACACTGATGTTTCAGTGCCTGAATGCAGAAAAATCATTGCCTTTGCTGAAATGGTTATTTACAGTGCATTATAAAATAGTCTGATTAGATGAAATTGTTAATTCAGAATGCTGTGTATCTGGAATCTATTATCAGACACTCTTGAGATGCATATCAGAAGGGTTATCACTTTACTATTACAACACACACATACAGGAAAGTGTTTTGGCTGGTAACCACAGAAGGGGTCAGAACAAACCCACAGAATATTAAGTCTTCTGGATATTGGTACCAAATAAAAACATCCGGCTTTTAAAACTGTATTTTTTCTGCCTTAGTTTAGACTCTTCATTATTCATATGCCCATCTTTAAATACATCTCTGTTAAATCTGCAGCTACATCATGTAGTAGAGCTATTCTAATTTGCTTTACAGAGCCCAGGGAAATCTCACTTTATCTTTACCACAGTGTAGAAAACCCCACAATTACCAGGAATGTAACATGACTATCATAGCTGTTTTATCTGTGTTGTGATAATGTCTACAGACTGAGAAATCATTATAGTCTAGTCAAATAAAATAACATGACAATCCCTTCTCAAAAGGGTTTAATCATCCAGTTAAAGCACTGAGTTAATCAATGTGTTGAAAGCAGTAATGATAGTAAGGGAAAAATAGGATTGTGTGGTTTCTTATCATAGGCATTTTATATATATGTATAACCCCAAAATAAAAAAGCTAAGAGATATGAATAGTTCTCTGAGTGGGACAATAGGTTGATGTCTTCAGGCCTTTCATAAGAAAGGTACATTATCAATTGCTTATGACTGTCTGAGAGAGAAAGGACAGAATGATTTGGACCTTTGCAGGAAACACTCCTTTCCCACACTTCTTCAGTGGAATTTCTGTTGCTTGTATCTCTTCAGATGTGACTACATTGGCCCAAACTGTACACATCCCTCTGACCTCATGTCTGTGAACAAGGCCTTAGTCTTAGGTTACTCTTTTACCAGATTATTCAGTAAAGTTATTTTTTATGTGGAACAGTTGATCTCTCAAGACACCTGAGGAACCCAGAAGGACTGCCTCAATGAGAGACAAGAGAGACCAAATTTCTCACTTCTCCGGTCTTAAATCAATCCTTATGGGCATCATTCTGTAGTTTCTTACTAGTCCAGGGAGACAACTCTGAGGGAGAGCTTGTTTGTGATGAGCACGAGTACTGATAGAGAAACAGCATCTTGGTAAACCGGACTACTGTGAGACTGAGCAAGCACTTTGATCTCAGCTTGTCAAATTGCATTTATCTTTTGCAAACTGAACGCATTACTTTAGTTCCCCATTTTACAATTAGACAACATTTTCTTAAGACCGTTATTCAAATCTTCCTCTGAGCTGTGAATTAAAAGGTAATGCAAAGGTAAGATCCATTTCACAACTCCCAGTGAAGGGAAGATTTCTGGACATGAAAGGAACTGGCCTCACAGTTTTGGCTAGAGACTCCTGAAACCAGATGGTACACATTTTGTACCTAAGCTTATTCAGCGTTTACTGCTGGCTGCTATATTAATCCTGGCAGCTGCTTGGAAACCTCCTATCCCCCTGAAAATTAACACCTGGTTTCAGAAATACTGAAGTACAAGTGATGGAAAAACTATCCAGCCATACGAAGAAGGACACTCTTGATGTGCTCTTAACACCAGATATGGTCTTAACAGCTGTGCTTATTACTCTGGGGCCCCCACACTGCTTATTTTGAAGGTGTGGGCACCCAAGTGTCAGGCACTAACTTAAATTTACAGAACTTCACAAATTTTTGTTTTGAACTAATCATCTATGTTTGAGTGATAAAGTATGCCATTCAGTTAATACTCCAGAGAGCTTAAGCTCCGCAATAAATCTACTTTTATTTTAGTTTGCAAAATTCAACCTGGTCGAAATCATGTTTAAAACACACCTTCACACGACAGTTCAACATTTTAGACAAGCTGGGTGGTGGGAAAACGTTTTTTCTTCATAGCTGCAATTGTTCTTCCATGTATTGATACAGAGGTTGGTGTTTGGCTCCTGTTTGCAGGAGAAGGCATTCACATTCCCGAGATGCACTCAGGCATGCTATTTTACAGAAATGTAGCTGGGCTACATTTGATATCAGTTCAGAAGGTGGAGAGTGGTACAGTTTTGTTGCACTTATTTACAACAATGCCTTTCCGGCACTCTTGTTCTTGATCTCCATGAACTGTGTTTTCAGTTTTGGCTTTGACATGTGGATGAGTACTTGCATTCAGTCCATGCTTTTCTTGCCAAATATTTTACTGATCTCTGGAATAAGTGGACAACTACTCATGAAGCAATCGAGGAGTCCTTTTTTAACATTTTTGTGCTTTATTTGACAGTCAGTGGAGGGAGACACCTTGTAAAAGACAGACTGTATTTAATGAATGTATTACACAGCTCAGGAATTGGTTTACAAAGATAATGATGAAGTTGCAAGTGATCCTACAAAATTCAGAAAAAGATTCTGATTCTTTTTCAGGTTGCAGCTTTTATTTAAGTAGCAGTAAATACTGAGTTTATTTCAAATACTAATTTTGTTATAAAGAAATGCAGATAGAAATAAAATAGGAATAAAAATGCAAATAGGAATAAAAAGATAGGAATGCATATTAAACTTATTAAACTATTACCTCAGTAACTTTTGAGGATATTGCCTTATAGAACTGTATCACCTGAACTGTGTCTGTCTGTGAGACATCAAATTAGACTTTGTGTTTTGGTGCACAGTACTTGTAGTACTAGTGCATGTATATGGTACCACAGATTCCAGAATAAAGGTAAAGCTGCATAAAACCGTATTAATCATCTACTTATGCACATAGCAATTCATATCCCCTATGGGAGATGAATCTGACTGAGACTTTTTCTTTGTGTAATATAGGACACTCATGTTTTGCAGACTTCAGATCATCAGAGAAATGCTAGAACTGGAATTCTAGGATCGAATATTCCCAGAGAGGAGAACTTCCAAACCTGTTTTTTTACTTGTATGAAGAAGTGCTCATGTAATTGCTAAATTCAAGTTTATATATGGAACAAAGGAACAGAACTGAAATCAAAATGCTGGATCCAGACACTGCATGGTAGGGAAATTCAGACCTTTTGCACATATATCTACATGCATACAACACATTCTCCCATGAATTTATGCTCAGATTGTAAGGTATTTACTTGAAGCTTCAATTCTGTTACTAGACTATTGCATTCTTATTTCCTGTAAGAGTTAGACATTGTCAGACTTTGAAATGAAACTGTTTCATGGAAGATTTAAGAAATTTCTTATCCTGTACATGTCCAATGACATCAAGCAATTCTGTGTCAGACAGTAGGACTCTGCTTAAAAACTGTGAACAATACAGTTCCACAGTTGACCCCATCTAAAGCAAACCGTGGCATAATAACAAATGAAAAAACAACAACAAAAAAACTGTTATAAACAGCTGAAGGACAGCTTAGTACCAGACTGTTAACCAAACTAATTGTCCATCATTTAGTGGACTAGACTGTATCTTCATTTGGCATCTACTATTTTCCACTTTCTCTTCTGTATGATATTTTTGTGTATAGAGAACATTTGCACCAGGATAAAGATCTTTATCATTTCCTTCTTACATTCTGGGACTTATGACTGCATTCCCCAGCTCCCAGAAGCCTGTTGCAGACATCAGGCTGTTCAGCTTGTAGATACCGACTTTCCACTCTTCCTGGTGAAATGATGCTGCTGTAGCAAACAGAGCAAGATTCAGGACAAACAAGAAAAGGTACAAGAAGTAGATCTTGTAGGTCAGAGATATCGGTAATTCCCAAGCACAGAGGAGACCTATCTGCTAGACTCTGGTCCTGGCCCATTGGAGCGAGAAATAAACTTGGACAGTTAATCCTGTTTATTTTAGACATGCCACTTCTTATTTAGGAATTTCAGCCTCCTTACAAATGTTACTGCATCCATGCAATAGTTACTGCATTATTTCATGGCTGCAGGTGCACCAACACTGCCATGCAATAGCAGTAAATACTCAGCTGTGGCATGAGGCAACAAGTACTCTGCCAGTCAGCTTCTGGACATGATACAGAGGATAGTCAGGATTGACTAGGTCATTTGTTTTTTTTTTCAGGTGGAAGAGGTTAGCCTTAGCCGACACAGTTGCTCTCAAACTGGCAACCAGGCCCAGTATTACATTCCTTAGCACACATCTAGCCTATGAGATCAAAAAGAGGAGTTCCATCTTAAATAAACAAGAAGTCTCTGTTGTTTGGGTCTGCTAAAGGCAGCTGACTGATAAATCCAGAACAGATGCAAAAAAAAAAAAGAAAAAAAAAAAAGAGTAAAAGCTATTTCAAATTATCCTCTATAGTTACAATCATAAAGAAAAACTGTATAGAATTGAACTGTACATCAACTGACACTGACTAATTCAGTGGCCTCTTTTATAAAGTACAAATATTGCAGGACCATGCCTCAGGACTCCTGTAGCTAAGGGTAAAAGGAGATTTGTCACCCACACATAAAACTCACAAGTGTAAGAATTGTGACAGAATGTAATCATTAAATTTAGTTTGAAAAGAAAAGTCAATTTACTTTGTTGTTAAAAAAAAAAAAAAGGTAAAATTGATGAAGATGTAATCCTGGTAATTACAGAAATTGATGAGATTTCTGAGTTCACTAGGCTACTAAATTAGATTCATCTTCTCAAAATATGTTGCATTGAAATATCTAATGTCTATGCATTTATGAACATGTGTTCTATGGTATAATTTTGTTTAATCTTCAGAGGCCTCTCAGAGGCCTCTAAATTTAATCTTAGGCAAACTGGCAAAGTCTTGCCTGACTAAAGAATGCCAAAAAAAGCCCTAAAAAGGGACTGCTAGGATCAGAATTACTTGTTGTTTCCAGCTGCTTTGTTCTGCACTGGTATTGTAAAGATGCCATAAATTCAGCTTAATTGGAGAGTTAAGCTAGGTTTACAGCTGTTTTGCTTATTTGAAGAAGTGCAAAACAGCTGAACATTCCAGTGAGTATGGGCCTTCATCTGAATGACATTTACATTAGAAAATCTTGAAAAAACAGCATCTAGACCAAGCTTCCCATATTCTTGTACAAGTCTAATTTTTTTATCTTTCTCCTGATGGTTCTCTTCCAGGACACTTTTCTCTTGCATTTGTGTTATGACTCATTCTGTGCATTAGTTTTGTTATAACTGTACCTGTGATGATGCAAGAGGTGTGAATTTCTGCATGAAAAAGACCTTTTTCTTAGCTTTGTTGTAGTGAAGTTATGTAATCTCAGGTAGATTGCCTACTGTGCTTCAGTGTACATTTGCGTTGTAACAATATGCTCATGCACCAGTATGAGTAGATGAAGAGAACTCAATATGGCTTCTTTTCTCCTCAGACAATATGGTTATTCTTATGCTAAGGCTCCAATGCAGTTTCTTTCAGCATGGAACAGTGTCTTGTCTCTCTGCAAGGTAGCAGCTACAGCTGCTGCCTTTTAATTTTATCAATCTGCAGCGTTACACTTCACTGTTTTCTTCTGTGCCAAGCACTGTTTGAAGAAGGTATGCTTGTTCTGTAAGAGAAGAAAGAGCCTGCATCAGCAGTGGATTATTTACAAAACTGTGGTCAGTTACATTTATTTAAGCATTACTTACTGGTGTTACTTTACATTCGTGAAGTATATACAATATATTTCACCTGCAAATTACCACTCCAATTAATCAAATTTGAATTTGCAAATGTTATCAAATGATTCTAAGCTAAGATTTTTTTTGCTCAATAGAAAATTTATGATCAAAGGCTCTTTCTATACACCTTATAGCAGGATATATAAAAAACACACACACTGCATTCCCAAAACCAGAAGTTGCAGTTGACTAGCTGAAAGAGAAAATGGTTTAGTAATTCCTATAATTCAACATGTTATCTGATGATGTATTTTCCTCGGTTATGCTTATAGGAGCAGTAAACTTTCAAAATTTATCTTTTTCATTTAGACTTTTTTTTTAAAAGAACTGATTCTTAATACTAATTTGGAATAGCTGGTGGGTTTTCCTTTTTTTTGGGTGCAGGATTATGCAATTTTATGCTTATTGCTGTTTAGAAATGAGATTGCACATTTGAAAAGGAATGGTACAGGACATATTCAGGAAGGTTTCAGGGCACTCAAAGATAACACAAGTGTTTCTACAACAAAAGAAACTAAAGAGTAATTCTGTTTTTCTCCAGAGAGTTTATTCTTTAGTATTACAGAATTGGTATTAAAATTCTCAATCCCTTATTTCCCCAGAAATAAAAGAATAGTTGCGTTCTACCCATCCCATCTTTGATAGATCATATTTGATTACTAATTTATTAACGTAATTTAGAAGGCTGATGATTTTATGTCTGCTTGTTAAAGAAGGTAGATCACTGACGGATGAACTTTTTTGTGATAGACTGTTTTGCATGTCTTATACAGCTTCATTCTCAGCTGGCTTTCCTCTAAGCAGTAAAGAAAATCTCTTCAATTCCAAAATCTGCATTGGAAACGTATATTCAGAATTCTGATTTTTTTTTTTTACTTTGAATTATTCATGTTTTATTTGAAACTTTCTTTTTTAAACTCCTTTACTGTTAATGATGGTAAAAGGTAGGAAAAAAAAATGATTCCCATTACTCTCATTGACTGCATAGTACATAACTATTTTGTGCACTAATGACCACATCTATTGTTTTTTAAAGTTATTTCATGTAGTTGGAAGTCAATAGTCAAATTTTTGCTTTGCTGTCATCATTACTCTTTCTTCTACTGTGTTCACATGCAGTGATAAAGCTGTAAATTTGCTTCCGGCACACAAAGTAAATAATAATAAAAGCTAAATAATTAGCAATCAACTCACCTTATTTGAAACCTAACTGATCTGTCACTCCATTGGTCCTCTTTGAAGTTACTTTGCTGTAATCCATTACTAGGGGCACTGAGGCAAATCAGCTGGCAGGTAGGCATCCCACTGGTTATCACTGACTGTTTATAGACTTAAAAAAATATTTAACTGTATCTATGCTTTTGTTTAGATATATGTTGTGATGAGTTGCTAACTGGTTTTAATGGTGACAAATACACATGTATATACCTTTGTGTTAGGGCATTCACAAGACAAGCATGCAGTCCCAAGCCAGAAATGGGCATTTTTCATTTCATGGTCTTCATGACCTTTTTCCTGAATTACTTACGGATTTATGAGGAGAGGATGGGTGGCAATTAGAAACACAAACAAACAGCTATTTTATTTGATGCAGGAATTGGCATCTCAAATTGGGATCACGTATTTTCCTCTACATTCAAGGCCAGCTAATTGATAGAAAGATGTACAGCGAAGCAGGCCTTCCTGTAGTATATCATTCTGCATTTGAGAGAGTACATAACCTGAAGGAAACTGAGAAAAAAACTGGAGAAACCTGTTGCATGTCAGACTTTGAGAGGTTTCTTTCTGACTGAAAAAAAAATCCCAATGGAGAAAAACATGGTCCTTGTGGGAGGTGAATGTTAACATATCTTCTAGAGAGGCTGAAAGACATAGTTATCCTTCATGAGAAAAACAATGTGAAGAAAAAAATACCTTCTCATGATCAACGCTTCCAATCTATCCTTCCTGATAAAGTTGGCAGTTGAATAGCATCTGTATATTAACCTTTCTTTAAATTCTATATTGATACTACACATTACCATTCATCATATTATGTTAATTTGATCTGCTTTCAGTAAAGTGACAGATCAGGACATGTCATCAACTTTTTCTGCTCTCCTTCTCTGTTTATCATGTGTGTGTATAAAGTAATTTTTTTGGAGGCAGACAACAGGTATTTTTTGGAATGCTGTTTATGTTTGTGAAAGTTTCTCAGACAAGGTGTTCTTTTTCTTAGCAGGTCTGGGTTAGCTGATCCAATTAGAGGAGGCTGAAGATCCCTCTGGACTGACACAGTCTTGGAAGATGGTAATATCTCTCCTAGAATTAGAACGACTGACATGAAATTGAATGGGTCTGCCTCAGTAAATACAGGACCATAACACAAATAATCCAAAAATCTAAAAATGACACAACAAAAGTTACAGGAATGCAGTCAAAGTGGGTTCCTGACAAAACTTATTTCTATTATTTACTTGATTTTATGAATTCCACTGGAAAAAATCAGAAGTAAACAACTTTCTCTTACAGAATTAAATGGAAATAAGCATTGTTGTATACACCTGTATAAACTTATATGTGCATCAATGTGATCCTATATTAAATTACTTTAAAAACTGTGTAAATGTAATACTTTTTTTTTTTTTTTATAGCAAGTATGTAATATCTCTACAAGTGAGTGACTACTGAGCTGTGATATATATGCCCTTACTGATTTTATGAATGCAGTTTCAACCGTTCAGACAGGCTGCGGGACAGTCTCTTGCCTGTACATAAGTCAACTGATGTTAGGCAGGCAGGCTCAGCACAGCCTTCAGAGATCTGATACACACAATATCCTGAAAAACTGAAGCTTAAATTGTGAAACCTAAAATCAGCAAATAGTGTGAATTTCAAAATTTCATTGCATTTCAAATGCAATTAATGGCATTGTGCCTTTCTGATTTTTCACTCATTAACACCGGTCCTGAAAATAGATAGAAATAAGGCAAAACAAAACAGAGAGCTGTCTTTCTCTTTGAGCTGCTAGTACTTACCATTGCAATCAAATTACTGATGTATTATTGGTAGTAATAGCCACTTGTCAAAGTTGCCATTTCCACCTTCTTTTACTAGTAGGAGATGTGCTTAAGTTCCATGGAGGAGAGAAAAACGTACAATTTACTCCTTTGAATTCTCTTTTTCTGTTTCTCTACAGATTTCAACCATACCTGAATTATCTTACACTCAAAAGAAAGAATACACAGGTGTAATAGGAGACTCAGCATGCATGCCTCCAACCACTAAGATCAAGCCTATCAACTACATTATAGAAGAGTTTACTTTTGCTGAATTGTTATGTTCTGTTTTAGAAGTATCTTTTCATCACTGAAGAATACATCAAAAGATTTTAGGCTTTGACATTCTTATCCAGGATACGTTTCATAGTCTTTCATCAGCCACTGAAACTGGATTAGCACCAGAAAATTTTTAACACACACTGTATGTGCAGAGAAGAGACCACGGGACCTATGGTTTACAAAGAATCTATAAAATGTGATTATTAATTTCAAGGTATTATACATTTAAAATAGAGCTCTTCAGCATTCTTTATAACTAAAATAATGAATTGATTAAAAGCTGATGAAGAGCCTGCCTGAAGATAATGTCAGAATCCACAAATAACTGTTAACAACTGAGATGGACTCATAAAAACTTCAGAACAGAAATGAAACCCCGATTTTCAGTTTAATTTCCAAACACTACACTAGCTTCAATTTACAGTGTATTAGAGGAGTGAGTAAAATTAATCTTTAAAATCCTCCATTCCATTACCGAAATGGAAAACAAAACGTTTACTGGTTTGTAGTTCAGTAGTGATGGATGCACACTAGGCCTCTTCTTAGTATGTACTGGGCTGTTCTCAAGAAATGCACATAATCTGGAAGCAAAGCTGACAAAACTATGTTACTGAAATTGCTTCGATTCAAACACTGCAAAAGCTGTTTGTTTACTTGAAGAAGTCAGAGCTGGATGGTGGAGTTTTAACTACTAAATTTTCCAGTTCTCATCATCAGTATTAGATGGTGTATTTAGTTCTAAAACACAGTTAAATATTCCTGGAAATCTCGGACGATCCTGTGCTGCAGCTGAACCCACAAAATACATCCAGCTCACAAAATGAGCTACTCTGTGTTTAAAAATTACGATTTTTGAAGAGTGAAATCTCTAAAATTCTTGAAATATTGTTTGTTGAAATTCTCTGAAATATTTGTTTGAAAATAACGTTGCTGCATGTAGAAAATGGCTGCAAAACTGCTATAATTTTGAAATAGCAACACATTTGAATGTATCTATACTGCACACAATTACCTTTTATGAGAAGTCTGTAAGAGCATGACGAAATTTCAAAGTTTCAAGAATTAATTTGAAATACATTTTGCAAGGTTCTTTTAGCTACTTATATATATATATTTTCATTACAGCATTACATCAGAACGTTAAAGATTCTACCAGAAAGGTGAAAAAGGAAAACAGTTGTGCAAAATCAGAATACAATGTGGATTTATGGTTGCTTTGTGATTCACTGTAATGCATTATTAATCCATATGTCAATACAAATATTTTGAAAATTGTGATTTTTATGGAATTTAGTTTAATTTGTAAAATCATTTTGTTCCTAGCAATGAATATGGAATGTTTTCTTGTACTACATTTTTCCTGTATTTATCTATTAAAAAATCATATTTACAAAAATATTTATGGACAAAGGGAATAAAGTAAAATACATATTGAAGGAGAAATTTTAGCAATAGGAATTCATGTTCACTCAGTAGACCAGAACCTATAATTTGTCATTTTTCCATTGGACCTCTGTTCTCAATTGCTTAATATCATAAATTTTTCAAACTGTAAAAAGAAAGAAAATTCAGTACATGGGTAGATTTGATGCAGCACTCTAAATTATTATTTTCTTTCTTTTTTTAATTTTTTCTTTATTTTTTTTTATTTTGGTTTAGATAAAACCAAAGAGTGGTCGTTAGAAATAGAAAATTGTCAGAACCAACACAGGTCTATTAGACTGAATAAGAGATTTCATTATTCAGTCAGTATTCAGTCAGTATTCAGTCAGTAATATCCATACAGCAAACACATGACTGGAGATGTAGTTACAATTGTTGATTCTCAATGTTATTTTACACAAGTCACTTCAGAGTTTCAAATTTGTATGGCATATTTTAATAGCTTTAGACTTACAGTGGAGTTCTGCAACTCATACAGCTTGTAAAATGATTGCCCACACCAGTTTCCTACTGACAGTACAAGACTGCAAGGCCCAATTCTCAGCTCAGTAAGGTCTTGTGAACTACTGTAAATTTGAATTTGCTGACATGCTGAATTATTGTCGATCCTGATGCAAGTTTCTATGTGTAGAATGTATGAAACACAGTGTACAACCCTATGTAGCTCTGAGTCATATGCATTTAGTTAAGTGGCAAAACAAATGTTTACTTCTGTCAGTGCTGCTGAGCCACTAACTGTGATTATTATTACACTGCGGGAAAGAAAGAAAGAAAAAAGCTGTGTTTTAGTGCTTATCCATTTACAGAAAAAATATGAGACCCCGACTTTAGGCTCTGTGTTGTTGATGATTAATGACCAGTGACAGTCAGAGCTGAAAGAACAAAGCATGATTTTCAAATACCCAACACAGTATGAAGAACTGGCAGATCTTAAATTCTCTCCTGCTGTCAGATATCATACTTCTACTTGGACCACATTTTGTGCAAAATTAACTAAAATACAAAATCATGCAGATCTAATAGTATACTTTAATGAAACGAGCTCGTCTTTAGGCGCTGATAATTCTGATATATTAAAATGAAGGTAATATATTTATCTCATTGACTTAACGGTTAAATTTGCAAACATCTCACAGGCCAAAGAAAACAAACAAAAAAAACTAATAAATATGCTGAAAAGCTCCATACCTCAGTATGAAATCCTGACCCTTTCTCCAACTAAGTACACAGAGTCCAAATGCAGCGAGAATGCCAAGCTACAGGGGCCCCTCGGTGGGGAAACCTGTATTCAGTCAGCAGCATCCGTCCGCCGAAAGAGACGTGCGGGGACGGATGTGAGCGAGGGGTGTCACTTTAAAGTGGTGGCTGCTTTGAGAATGAGCGTGCCTATGTGTGTAGGGTTAGATTTGGGTACTGGTGTTTTGCCCAGGTGTTTGTACAGAGCAGGACCACCTCTCTGGGCTCGTTTCTGTGCAGGCTCAGAGTGCTAATTCGGCCCCAGGACTTGCAGCCTGCACAGGCTGCACTCTCTGGTGTCACATCCCCCAGCAGTGTGACACAGGGCAGTGGTGTAGGGAACACACGTGTTGTACAGCTCCCTCCACTTCTGCAGCAAACAAACTCAACTGCACGTGTAAAACGCCTGCGTAAAACCCACGGGTGTGGGCCCGAGGCTTCCTTAGGAGGCCTGATGCTGGCACCTGCGGCACATCCCCTCTGTTCTGGGGACCTTCTGCACACGGTGGCAGCCAGCTTTCAAGACCAGGTAAAGGAGGTCAAGAGATAGGAGGTTCTTTTCTTTCTCACTGCTTACAAAGGCCAGGGTGGGGGTTTTGGTACGGTGTTCAATCAGTGCTTTAGCAACTAAGCTTTCAACGAGCCTATAAGGGAAGCGGCTTGCACTGCAGGGTCTCGCATAGCAAAGGACAGCCACAACGCCCAGCCGACCCGTGCGACACCATCACGGGGTCTGGCTCCTTCTCACGCCACCCGGACCTCCCGTTCGGCCGACAACTACCAGCTTCGGGACCCGAGAGTCCGCGTCTCTGCGGAAGGGTCAGCGCACGCAGCGACGGCGCGGTGCCGCTCAGGACAGAACCGCCTTCCGCCTCCCCCTAATACCGGCCGCGGAGCCGTCGCCGGGCCAAGGCGAGAGCGGCGCGGGGCGGCCCCGCCCCGGGCGCGACGCAGTGCTCGGCCGTCGGGAAGTGCGTCACGGCCGGGGCGCGCCTGCGCCAGCGCGGCGAATTCGAACAGCGGCGGGCGGCGCTGAGCCCTGTCGCGACAGCAGGAGGAGGAGAGCGGGGAGGAAGAGGATGAGGCGCACGGCGCCCCGCGGCACTTTGCGGAAGGTCATAAAGAAGCACAAGCCTCACTTACGCCTGGCGGCCAACGCCGACTTGCTGGTGAGGCGGGCGGCCGGCGAGCCGGCGGCCGGCTGAGGTCCTGGCGGTCGGGGGGGGGGGATCCGCCCGCTCTGTATCGGCAGCCCCGGGGGTCGTCGTGTGGGGCCGGGGTCGGTGGTGCTTTTGGCTGCGTCTGTTCCTGGTCGGAGCCCCGTGGGAAGGGCGATGCCGGAGCGAAGTGGCCTGGTGTGCGTGCCGGAACGGTGGGGGATGTGGAGGGCGGTGGGATGGCAGGTGGTTATTAACAGCGCTGATGCAGTCTCCTACGAGCTGAGAGGAAGCAGGTCTGGTGGGACGAGGAGCTTCGGGACTCGGGGGCAGGGCTATGTGTGAGCACTGTGTCACTCCACAAGCATGCACTGCCGTTCCGAGAGTTTGGCGTAGATGCACTGAGAAATAGGAGTCTGCTGTCAGGAACATGGAGAAGTTGGTTGATGTAGAGTGGTTTTGGTGTGCAGGTAGTATTCAGCACAACTGACGTGAATGAGTTGCTGAGTTGTCGGTACAGTCTTGAAACAGTGCTTATCTGGGAGGCTGTCTCAAGTAACTTCAGCGTAGAGCGAAAGAGAGGAATGTATTTTTCATCATCTAATGAGAACAAGTGTTGGGATCCTACCCGTGGGTTAAAAGTATCCCCTGAAAAGGTGTAGGGGGGGTTGCTCCTTTTGGAGCAAGTCAGAAAAAGCTGACCCACAACATTCTGACCTGCACTGACAGGTTTGTCACAGGGTTTGTGTTGCTGGAATAATGCCCAACTGTACAAAAGAACCTGACCTCTGGAGAACCTGTGGCAGCTGCAGGGGGAAAGAACTATCTATGATATAATATTTTATCGTCTGAATCTGTGTTTTAATGTAAAAACAGGGAGATCAAAAGATCTTACTCAGCATAATTATTCAACAGCACAGTTCTAAATTTTTGTCTTTACACTATCACTGCCACACCTCAATCCCTCTTTTCCATCAACAACTGAATTTAGATATTGATCAGCTGAATTTTCATGTTACAGAATCACAGAATTGTAGGGGTTGGGAGGGGCCTCCAGAGATCATCGAGTCCAACCCCCTGCCAAAGCAGGTTCCCTACACCAGGTCACACAAGTAAGCATCCAGGCGGGTCTTGAATATCTCCAGAGAAGGAGACTCCACAACCTCCCTGGGCAGCCTGTTCCAGTGCTCCGTCACCCTCACCGTAAAGAAGTTCTTGTGCACATTTGTGCGGAACTTCCTATGAAGTCCTATCTCTCCATAACTATTTTTTTTTGCAGTGATTTAATTGCCTGAATCAGTTTGACTGTAATGTGTTTATTGTCTCTAGCCGTGTGAGATTCTGAGGGCAGTAATGCATATTGTACATTTGTATGAGTTGAATTATGACTAATCTGAACTACGTATTTCTTATGAATAAAAGTTGTCTTGCAGAATCCTGAAGATTGGTGGCTGGCTACGTGAAGCTCAAAGATATACCAAATAAAATATCTCAATGCATATAATTAGATTCATATGGTACTTACATGACAGTGTTTACATATGAATGTCAACAGTACCTATTTTTCTAATTTGCATATTAACAGGATGTATCTTCCTATTGCTGTTGCTATCTGTATGGTATTTTGTGGACTGAGGTCCTCACCTCTCTCAACTCGTGCTCAGAACCATTTAAAGCTTATTCAGTGGGATGCAGTAAAAACTGAACAAACTTGCACAATCATCAATACATTCTTTGCAGTCATTGTTAATACTTAGTCAGTGTTTCCACGGTCACGTGTTTCCTTGGCTTCAAGGAAGTGTGGCTGACTGAAAAGGGGTAAGTGGGCATCCCTCACAAATTTCAGCCATTGGTTTGTATCTTTGCCTCTGCTGGCAGTAGTGTTTTTTTTTGGCTGAAATGCAGTCAGTAAACTGAATTGACTGAAACTAACGACCAACAGCAATGCAACCTAGCTTAAAATATGACTGTGTGAGTTCTCTTTCCTACACAAAGGATGAGATTAGAACAAGTTTTCATGGTATGGTGGAAGTTTAGAGCATGTCTTCTGGTGATACCGAAATAAATAGGAGGCTTGTCTTTTTTATTTTACCCTTTCCTGAACAGGGATTTTCAGGGGTGCTGACTATGCGTGGTAGTCAACCAGGCACGTGGCTAACATTTCATTCCTTTTTTTTCTTTTTTCTTCTATGAATAAATAAACAAAACTCCAGCTGTGTTGATCTAGCTTCTTTTTAATTAAAAAAAAAAAAAAAACAGTTTAGCTTCTGTATTTAGAGAAGTAACAGGTTTTAAGCGCAGGTGTTTGTTTTTTTTTTAAGCTTCTCTCTGTTGTTCTCTACAAATCTTGTAAGATTGATTTGACTGCATGTTTCATGTACTAGTTGTTTTAATGAGGTGAAGCTCTGAGCAAGCTATTTGTGTCTTTTGCAGGAAAACAGAGAAAGTTGGCCATTTCATTTCCAGGCCTGTTTTCCTGAATGATGCCAGATTTGTTTGGAATCCATTGTGGTACTAAACCAGTCTAGTGTGGAGGTTTTCCTACATAATTGATTATGTAATAATTGATTTTTTTTTTTTTCCTGGCTCTTAAGTGATTATTTGTCTTCAGTAAACTAGTGGCATCTTCAATGATTAGTCTTCCAAACTCATTAGGAGCAATCATAATACAAATGTTTTTGTAACACGTCTAAATTGAGTCTCTTCTTTCCCCATTCAGATCTCTTTTTGAACTCTGAAGCTTCATCAGAACCTATTTTCTAAGTAACAACATCATCTTCTGTTTTACTGAAGGAATATGACAATATATTTGAAGTGATAAAAATAATGTTGAGGTTTCTCCAACATGTTTACAAATCAATTACTTCCCTTTTTGAAATTAATAGGTAAAGGCTCAGATTCGAATGTTGCCTACTCCCAACCAGTTGTCAGAGATAAGCTGTGTAAACTTTGTTCTAGCTTGAAATGATAGAAGAAAAGCAGAAACTCAGCTGCTTGCTTTTTGCTACAAATGCAGGTTTGTACTTGCATTGCAGAAAAGTTTGAGCTATAGCACTGAGTGTCTGCTTTTGTCTTTGTGATCGGCGTGGAGTCTAATGAGTATTGAAGGCACAGTATTTTCTACGAAATTGTTCCTAAGTTGTATCATCAATAGAAAATGAGGGAGCTTGCCCTCATCAGTAGTTTGTTAGTCCTGGCAAGCAGTGTCTCAGCATGAAGAAATGAAGTGTGGAAAGATTTTGTTCCCCCTTCTCCCCTGGGTTGTTCCTAGGAACCTGACCTCTATGTTAATGAGTCTCATAATGAGATTTATAATGTTTGATACTTAGTGTCACTGCAGATATATATATTTTTTTCCCCCTGAGGTAACTTTTTCATGAGGAACTTATGAATAAGTTTAAAGCTGCTTTGATATTTTGCAAAGTGAACCTGCCTGGGCATCTGCTTTGTGTTGCAGTTGTTTCCAAATAGAAAAATATAAATGTATCCATTGCAAAATGTCATTCTTTTTGTTCAGCAGACTTAGAATTGTTTGTCGTGTGAGTATTAAAACACCTCTTACAACAGATTTTCCGCTCTGAACACACTGCTGAACTATTTCCTATTAACTCCAAATTGTAGCATGTTATTTGGTCCAGAAAGAGAAAGGATGTCACTGAATTCATATACATAATTGCTATGTTCCAGTAACATTTTTGAGCTCTTGATTGAAGAAATGCTTTGTGTGCTGTACAAAACAAAGTTAATGTTTGAAGGTTTAATTGACAATAGGTGCTATTGCCTGTTTTCAGTGTTGGACTGTTGAAATGCTTCATTTAAGGCCAGTTTAGGCCTTAATGCTAGTATAGCTCTATTGCTTATATGTATATAACTATAATGCTTATAATGCTAGATGTTTGTATTATAGACTACACAAAGGTGTTTCTAAATGGTAGTTTTTAATAACTTTTTGTGGGTTTTTTTGGCTGCTGAAATTCTGGTACTGAACAGAGAAGGATTATGTATCAGACTAGAATCAGTAGAAAGGTTAAATGATGAGCTGGGAATAAATGGATGGAGCCTCCTGACAATGACGTGTTAGTGTGCTAGAGAAATTTATGTCAGTGCTCCCTTACACTGGAAAAAGGCAGAAGTCCTGCTAATGTAAACCAAATCTTATTTCTGTTAGATGTCTCTATGATCTCTAAAGCACTCTTTAGAATTTAACAAGAGTCTTGTATTAAAGAATTTCACGAGTATCTATTAAGATGATAGATTGAATAGAGTGAAACTTTGTTTTCCTGAGAGGACTCTTCAAGAATTTGGAAGCAATCAAATATAGGAATTCTGTCTCAAACAGTGAACCTCTAATGAAACAATGCCTGTGAGCAGTTTGAATCCTTCCTGATTCTTTTTTTTTCCTCTTCTTTTAAAGGTACATTTAAGCTTCTTGTTGTTTCTCCATCGGTTAGCAGAAGAAGCCAGGACAAATGCTTTTGAGAACAAAAGTAAAGTAATTAAACCTGAGCATACTATAGCTGCAGCAAAGGTAATAAGACATTTCTAGTATTTTCATTTTCTGTTCAATGTAAAATATATTACAATAGCATATGCGTAAGTTTTGAGTGTTAATGTTTTTAACTATAATCCAAAGCTTGTAAAAATGTCACTGAGGCATCAAATGAACTTGCCAATACATATAGTTCTATTTTAATGAAATTATTCTATGTTTAAACTCATATTGCAATATGCAAGTATGTCCTTGCTGAAGTCTCCTGACACATTTGTGGGCTGAAAGCTACGTGGCTGTGGCTGGCACAGCACTGGCAAATGCATTAATTAATAACTGCTCTATGTTAGAAGACTGTTTAGTCCTATAGCTCCCTGCCATTTTTACAGTGAACACCTTTATTCTGAACGGGTGGAAAGAGTTCACGTCTGCCTATGAACTGCTGTGACTAGCAAAACTAAAACTTGTTGCTACTTGATGTCATAGCTTCGGGGTGGGGGAAGATGAGTCTGAACTTTATGAAACTGGAACAAGTTCCAAAGTTGGAGGGTCTTTATTTCAGATGAATTTCAAACTAATATCAAATTAATATCTTAATAGAAATTATGTAAATTAAGCTTCACGGAGCAAGTGGAAAAGACTTCAAATCTGCATCTTCAATTATTACCTTAGTCTGAAAGACATTTTAAATGGGTCCTTGTAGCCTTGTGCTGATGCTGTTTGAGCAAACAAACTTTGTGTGATGTTGTACCCTACAAGGGAAGAACTACGAGAAGATTAAGATATGAATTAATATGTGGGTTCAGCATAAATACTGCTCTGTGAATGTATGTGAAGGAGGAACTGTCTGTGTTACAGAACTCTGAGTTCTGTGCACGTGTAGAATAAGGCAAAGGTTAAGGGATTATACAGTCTTCTCTCCCTAGAAAGAATTAATGTCAAAGTATACCCGAAGTCCTCTTGTATTTTGCAGCTCACTTCACTTGGAGAGATATGTCTGCTTTAAAATTATAGTATGGCTTTCCTTGGAAGGGACCTTAAAGATCACCCAATTTCATCTCCCTGCCAAGGGTCAGGGACTCCATCCACCAGACCAGGCTGCCCAGGGCTCCATCCAGTCTTGCCTTGAACACCTCCAGGGATGGGGCATACACAGCTTCTCTGGGCAACCCCTGTATCACTGCTTCACCACTCTAAATAAAGAATTTCTTCCTAAAATCTAACCTAAATCTTCTTTGTCTGGGTTTTCTGAAGAAACTTGGTCTAATGTACTGAGTTATTTGTTCAACCATCTTCTGCTGCTGTGCAAACTAGAAGAGTAACACTCAGTGGCATCGAATATCTTGGTCCTGGGCTTCTGTTTATCTTCAGTCTTTCTTTCCTCTAGCAAAATGTTTAGTTTGATAGTTTCTGTTACTATAGCAACAAAAATATATACAGAATGTATAGGGTAGCCAAGTTAATGTTGCAGTTGGAATCTTATGCATTTGTACTTTCTTTTTAACTGCAATCTTAATGTTATTTGAACATTTCTTGCTCCATTTATATATGTTTTTTTAAGATGAGAAGAAAGGAAAAACTGCCTGTATTTTAATAATGTTAACACTTAAATGGTCCCATTTGGGCTTTGAAGTTCATTTTTCAACTTAAACTCCAAACCAAAAAATGTCCTTCCAAGGGTCTGGGCGCCCTTAATATGGGAAGGAGTAAGGCATTGCAAACGAAAACTGAGCGTAATAGCTGTATAATTTCAAATTTTAGTTTTTTCTTTTTGTCTAGGTCTAATGGGATAAGAGCGTCAAGGAATATACTGGGGATTTGAGAGTGCTATTGATACTTCTAGGCATTGAATTTATTAAAATAAAATAAAATAAAATAGCATTTTATTTTTACAAAGTTCTTGGTTATGAGTTTTAATATTTTCTGATATGGCATACTTATATATGTTTTTCCTTTATTCCTATCATTTTCCATAGACTTCTACCCTTAGTCACTCTACTCTTGGAAACAGATTGCTTGGCTAGAAAAACCACTGATCTGAATATCTTAGTATTGTTTTGGATCTTATTGCTGCCTGGATTGTAATATAGATACAAGCAATTACAAATATACTTTTCTCTTTTTGCAGGTTATTTTAAAGAAAAGCAGAGGCTAGAGGAGGAAAAAAAAAAAAAAAGAAATGCAGAGGCTAGTAAGCAGCAATGGAATTTCCAAACGTTTTTCTGTGTTTTTTTACTAACTTGAGATCCTGCGAGCCAACTTTGCACCTGTGAAAGCTTTTAGTCTTATTTATGTCCATCTCCTGACTCTGAGTATCTTGCTTCTGCTTTTGAAAAATACATACATGCACACACGCTGTAATGTTTTCATACACTTGATAAAAATTTTTAGAATATATCACTTGCAGACAATAACGATTAGTGATAGTGTAATTTAAAATTTGCTATACTTATTTTCTCCCATAATATTGGAAGGATCCCTACTGTTCTAATTCTTTAAGTACGTGTAATTTATCATTAAAAGTGTGAAACGTTTTAAGAGGAACAACAGTAAGGATAGAGATTTCACTAATTCCATTATGCAAGTTCAAAGTAGATTTACTAGATAGGTGAAATCTTGGCTTTCAAAATAAATGTTGTAGAAGCTAATATACTAAATACTTTAATCTGTTTATTGAATGTCTGAATGGTTTTAAATGACTGAAAAGTAGATTAACACTTCCATGTCATAGAGTAAGAATACATATTTTATGTTTAGAAATCATGCTCTGAACTGTTAATCTGGTCTGTTTTTTGATGTGGTGTATGGGACAAGTTGGTGACCTCTAATTCAGTTGCTGTGAACAGACACATGTTGGAAGCAGGGAGGAATATCAGGCATAGCTGATGCTTTGAAGTTATCTTCACATTTGTACAGGCTCTAAGTTGGCGCGATGCTTGAACTACTTCTTTTACCACTTTTGGAATGTCATTCTAACTTGTCAGAACTCTGGAAATGTATGTTACATAAAATCTTGAATTCAAATCTGTCTTTTAAATACTTTTAGTTTATCTTTTAATAAAGTTATAGTTGGATCTAGCTATTTGCGTTGATATTACTGTTTTATGGAATCTATAGTAGATAATAGGCATAGTAGATATTTTCAAAATAAAGATTATTTTTGCACTAGTATACATTAAGTCATTTGTTTGACACGTTATGGAATACATTCTAGAAAAACTGCGAAAAGGACTGTATTTTGTAAGGGTTTTTTTGTAATCTAAGGAACCTGTAGTGATGTCAGATCTTCAGATTTTATATTGTCCATGAATTTGGTAATCCTGCGCACTCTGAAAAATGTCCTTTTACAACATGCAGAAAGAAAGGATTGTAGATTTTCTTTCTAGAACTGTTTTTCTCTTATTTTTTCTTAAGTATTTTAGTTGCACGTCTTGTATAACTGTGTACCTTTATTCACTGGAGAGATCTGAGTTCTATGTCCTGCTTCTTTTGAATCTTGTTTGGATAGCCAGCTTAACATTCTTTTTTGATTTGCAGATAATAAAGATTCTCTGAGGGCTTAATGTTCTCGTTCCCAAGTAGTAAATGGATGGTCAGCTACCACTGGTGAAGGGAGGCAAGGGTTGAAACCAGGCATTCATCTGTTGTTTCATTTTTTGTTTGTTTGTTTTAATATTTTACAGGATTTTGGGGTGTATTCACAGCTAAGAAGATGTTGTTTGTTTATTTTTTTCTTTTTAGAGGAAAGGGACGTTTTTCTATAAGCCCTGAGAAATCCATGTCAGAGTGTGTCAAAACTAGATTGCCACTATTCTGTGAACTTTTGTCATAGCTGAAGCAGGCAGGTATTCAGCTTTCTCTCTCAAATGTTTATTGAAAATTAAGGTGGTTGATATATGATTCATGATCCTTGAGGTCCCTTCCAACCCTGGCCATTCTGTGAATATTTACTATAAGGTTACTTACAATTACTTGTATTCATATTTGGCATCTCTTGTGTGCCCCTTTGTACACACATAGTCTCTTCATTTTTGAGTATAAACTCATTGCAGCAGTATTGCCTAAATACCCACAGCACTTCAATTATTATAGCATTGGTGGATGTACTAAGGTACTTTCCTCAGTCAGTGAGTCTTTAATAAAGACAGATGGCTAATGACAACATATTAAAAGATGTAGCTTTAGAAAGCATTCTTTTAAGACTAGATTTGCGGTAGAAGCTTAATGATGTTGGGTTTTGTAATTTGAGTTCCTGTGAGGTTTCTCTAGGAGGGAGAAGAGAAGGATTATTGAGGGAAGAGCTATGCTGATGCATGAATGTTCTGTTTCACATACTTCTCCACACCTTTACTGTGACTGTCAACATAAGGGAGAAGAAGCAATAATGAAATGGAAGAATTTGGCAAAAGTACTTCTAGTGGCCCTTGTCTTGTATTTCGTATTATAGAGTAGCTAATGTTAGTCTCTTACCCAGTGGGTGCAAGTCAATAAGGCACTATATACTATATAATAAAGTCACCTGATTATTATACTTAAAACTACAAAATATAGGTGTAAATATTATGATTGGTATATTAGTGAAGGTTATCTCTATGGAGAGGTCTAGCTGTTCAACTCTTAACAGAATACAGCAGCAATATATGAGCCTCTACACTTTTGAGGCAGGGCCCAAATAATCACCTTTCTATGTGAATCCAAACTTAGACTGGAACTTTGCTGTTCTGATTCAGCAAATTAACTCAGGTACTAGAGAGGGCATTTATGTCTTGGAGCTTTGTTCTTTCAAGTGGAGAAAATGTGTGATTATTAGAATATTAAATTCTAAAGTACAAGTAATAAGTATTGTCTGGCTATAAGGATACGATAAAGGGGATAAAAACTCAACACAGAAATGTGTGAGGAAAATACTTTTTCTAGCCATAAGGTGGAGATAGAGCAAAAACTGCCGACCTTTCTTCCCTGCAGTAACTTCCTATTAAGTGAAAACATTGTTTATTCTTATTAAAAAATATACTTGTGATGCTTCCAGATTTATTTTTTAAAGACTAGAAGTCCTGTTTTGCTGACACATGAGGAGCGATTACAATTAATAATAAAATAAAAAATTATTTGTCTTCAAAAAATAGTATGCTGTTCATACATGCTGAGAGAGTATGATATTCACAAGGCTTTAATGGATTTAGAACACCTTTCTTTTTTGTAAGCTCAGTGTTGCAGCAATAGGTTATTTTTTTACTTAGCTACAGATCTATAGTTATTTGTGCAACAAAGCTTCATATTTAGAAACTGGCATATATACTATCAGCTGTTTAACATAGGATATATTTATAAGATATTGCACAAGCAACCTTATATGCAGACATATAGCTAATAATGGTTGAATTGCAGATTCAAATGGCATTCCATTACTCTTTTATCAGCTTAGAGCAACTAATGATAGGGCATCATAACTTTTAAATACCTTGGTTTTTTTATATGATTTACCATTACATGTTTAGATGATCTGACTGGTAACTCAAATAAAAGTGCTGATTACAGTAAGACAAAATTCCCTTTTCCGCTGCTGTGAACTGTGTCCAGTTTAAGTTCTTCAAACTATTTCAGATAAGTGCCTGTAGTTGTCCAGTTTAATGTATTACAAATGTATGTACTGTAGTATAGTTTCTTTGTTATCAATTAATGGTACTGTACTTCTGATAAGGTGCTGTGCTAGCCTATGTAGATAAGACAAGTGTAACTGAATAAATTTCTAACATGTTTAAGTAGTTTCAGATTTAGGGCAAGAAGATGCTGACAGCACTTTGTACTGTGTTAAAGATAAATCCAGACTTTGAAGATGTATGGTTTAAGCTCTTGATTCTATAGAGTTTGTCAGTTGAAATAGATTCATTTGCTGTTTGGTTATCCATGGTGAGGGTACGCCATCTTTGCAGTCTACACTCATCAAATTCACACAGGCTTTGCTATGTAGTATTCTCCTGTGGACTGGGATGTTAACATTATCCTGACCAAACATCTGAAAGACGTTTTGGGGTAACTAGATATTTATAAGATCAGATTTCTTATTGAGAGTCTTTCCTGTGAGAACAATTTCAGTGGGTGGAAAACGGGCAAAGCGTAGAAAAACAGGTAAGACCACCTAGACAGCCTTCTGTTTTACAAAAGAAATATAGACGATGGACTTACTATTAGGTAATTGCTGCTGTGATTGCAGTGGTTCAAGAGGACCAAGAGCGCTTTCTTCAGGACTGGCTTGCTGTTAGCCTTCTAGCATTTACGTAGGTCAAGCTCTTTCAACTGCTGCTGCAGAAACAGACTCCTGTTTTCTTTCATAAGTGTCTAGTAGGCACAGAAATATATATATTTTGGCAATTGAACATATCCTGAATAAAAAAGGGGTGAGCACTTCCAAATAAATATAATGAGGAATAGGGTTGAATTATCCAGATTTAATTCCTTATATGAGGTTTAAATTGGCCTGACTGTCTTTAACTGTACTAATCTCTAAAATTGACAGCCTAATGTGTATTTTTTCATCTGTTTAACTTCATCAGGTAAGTACATGCAGATATTAGGTTATATAACTGAAATCAATTTTAATGAGATTTCAGCAAGTTTTATAAATAAACCAGATCAAGGAAAACATTTACATAATGTGAAGCCAGTTTTTAAAATTCTATTGCATAAGCTAAGCTGAAACCTTAGTACACAGAAGCCTCTGGTCCCAGATGTTTGAGGATACTCAGAGTAAAAGCTGAAGTTAACATACTGATGATAGATTGTTTAAACACACCTACATTCCTTATTCTTTAGTTTTTACTCTTCCGAGAAAACTGTGTGTGCACAATGCTATTTCTAAAATACGTGAGCTGTTTAAATCTTATTAATTTCTGGAGGTTGGATAGCAATTGAAAGAAGACTCATTTAAAAAAGAAAAGGGAGCAGTAAGCAAAAGGAAAAGGTGGCACATGGCATAGTGATTGCCTGGCTGACCTTAACTGTGCTTTGTTGCTTCCAGTATCTCCTTTTTTCTAGTTTCTTTTTCAAGTTGAAATTTAACTGTGGATTCCCACATTTTCCAAATACAAAGGGTTTGGGGAAGGAGGGCAGTAGTTTGCATACAGTGTAACTAACGGTGTTCTTTAAAACTTTTTCCAATGAAGTTCTATGTCTGTTCAACCTTGACTTCAGTCTAACGAAGCTTTTCTGGTATATGGGATACCTTCCTAAATTGACATCAGAATTCCTCAAGGTAATAAATTTTGACAATGCTTTTCTGGTTGCCTCCTCTGGAAAATTTTTCCAAAAACTCATTTGAATAAACGTTGAAAATTCATTCAAAAGTGGCCAAAAGGACTTCATGTTGCTTGTTGTAAGAGCTCTATAGGAAACTCTTCCATAATCAGTAAAATTCTACAAAATACATGAGGGTAACTAAAAATCAACTGATGTGCTATTCAGAAATTCACCTTGATTTTGTTTTCTTTCTTTCCATTTTCTTGATAAGACTGGAGAACATAATGATGTTTTACTTTAGGGGAGCAACAACTTTTGAAAATACACTTTTTCCAAAAGAATAAATTAACTATTAATTTTACTTGAAAGCACATTTATATTATTTATCTGGGTATGGACAATAATGCGCCTATTGCTTAATACCCTATAGATGTTTGTCATAGCTAGTGTATATATAAGTGGGTCTGGAAATTAAGAATGAGAATTTCTGTTCATGACTGCTTATGGGTGTTTTTTGTTCTGTTTTTTTTTTTTTTTGTATGTTTGGTTTTGATTGTTTACTTGCTTTTCCTTTTGAAGAAGGAAAAATATCTTAAAATGCTTAGCTTGATGAACAAGCACAGCTGTTAATAAAAAACCTTCAGCAGTCTGTTGGCTTTGAAATGTGTACTGATTTCAAGATAATTTAAGGAAAGAACTTCAAGGGAGCCATCAACAACCAGGTGAAACACTCTTTTTCACTCTGACTGAAGTTTATAAAATGGGGAGAATGGAGCAATTTGCTAGGAGTGCTTCCAAGTACAGCAAAGAATAGTCTAACACTATCACTGGTGTTGTTTGGAAAATATATAATGCCTTGTAGATGAATGATCCCAAACTAGTTTGGATCCAGAAGATACCTGTGCAGGAGAAATCTTCGATCTCTGTTAAGCCAGAGTATGACACCTTGCCTTGTCGCAACTGTCATAGCTCTGAGGCATATGCTCTCCTGCTAAGTACTGTATATTGTGTAATGAGCTGCCTTGCCTTGGGCAAATATCCAGGTCTTAGAAGAAGCACGCTGTCTCTATAGCGTCCTGGGGGAAATTCTTTGGACATCAGCACTGGAATGGCCATGGTGCCTTTCCATGTGATTTTATAACAGGTGTATCCTAGAGCATTTTCCATTTTTTTCCTCAACTAATTCTGTTTTTTTTTTTTAATGGACATTAATATAGAATATTTTAATTTATTTCATAGGATCATAGACTGGCTTGGGTTGAAGGGGATCCAAGGATCGATGATGAACTTGGTGATTTAGTTTCTTAAGTGAAAAGCAAACATAAGAACCAGTGGCCCTAGCACAAAATTTCTGGAATATCATCATTTGTTTCCCTTTTCACTTTAATATTTCTCTGCATATGTAGCATAGACAAAAATATTGTTAGGTTGTGAATATAGGACCAAATGTATAATGGCACTATTGACTGCAACTTTTAAGATAACTCTCAGCAATATACAGAACAACTTACTGGCTTAAGAAAGCATTGCTTGCACCATGATTTTGTACCCACAAACACAAATTTTATTGTTACTCTTATAACTCACACTACTATGCCTTATGTTGTACTTTTCTTATTTGCTAAACAGCTAGCTGGCAATGCAGCTGTAGCCAAGAGTTGGAAGAATAGACAATACTAATAACAGGATGAATGCAAGCACAGCAGTTTTATTTTGGCATATTATTTTCATGAATTTACCATATTATGCAAGGCTTTCCTGGAAATAAAAAGAAAACACCTTTCCAAATCATCTTTATTTGGGTAGCATGGGTGCATAATTACACTTAACTTCTCCAAAACAAACGTTCACTTATTGACCTGAATTGTGCCTTGGATACCTCTGCTAATGTTTTTTTCCTACTTCTTGTTTGCTCGCTTTTGTTCACAAGGGAAGAGGAATGGAGATGTGCTGGATACCCCATTATTTTATGGAAAACTCTCGTAGTGATTCTTTTTTATGTGAACTTCCTGATGAAACAGGAGGCTGTATATCTTTAAAATGATTTATTAGATAATTGGTAATTTACCAAGAATGTCTCTCTACCTTTGTTTTAAAAGATTTGATGTTCTGATCTCTGAGGAGTTTTTCTGCACGTACTGCTCTTTATATAACTTGTAAGAAATTTAGATTTATTTTTTTATTTAAATTAAGAAACTTCAGATCTTATCCACAGTAAAAAGCTCCAGGAGAGACTTAGACTACATGTGAGTATGTTTTACTCTCTGAAGAAGCCATCAACTTAAAACATCAAAGTATTCTTCAGTCAAGAACGGAGATGATTTTTTGTTAGATTTTTTTTTTAATTAAATCGTTCTCATTTTTCTAATTATAGACCTAGTGGATTTTATACTTTTTTGTTCTATTTTAATTTTTGAGACCAAGCAGAGTTTTATCCCAGTATCTTCTGTTCTTCCCTTCTCAGCCCTCTGATTTAAATACTAAAAGGAGAATAGGGGAAGGGAAGAGGGAGGGAGAGAGGAGAGCAAGGCTGAGGATGCAATTTAAGGGACGTCGTGTGCTGGTTGTTTTTAATGCAGATTTTTAACAGATGCATTAAAACTGCATTAAAATCAGAGCATTAACACTGATACCCAAGTAATAATACCAGTGGGTGCTGTGCTTTGGTAATGAAAATAGTAAATGAAGCAAATGCTTCATGTTTGTTAGCAAACTTTCCTTTGGGAAAACAGCTCACAGGATGAGCCTTTGTTAGCAATGCTGTAGCTTTTGATTAGTAGTTATGAAAGTTGTTTTGGTTTCCTCTTAAAAGAAGGTAAAACTTTTTGTTAGCTAAAAAATAAGGAAGCAACAGCTATAACTTAAACAAGAGCCAAAACAATTTGGTTTTATTTCTTTACTATGTTAATTATTGAATGAAAACGAAAACATTCATTATTCTTCGTATTTTTCTCCGAGGAACATATAATTTTTGAGAAGAAGCTATTTAAAATAAAAACTGAGTATGTAAAGCTATGCCACAACTGGGATTTTGTTTTAAAAAAAAAAAAAAAGACATGAAATTATTGTACAAGCAGGCAAAATATTCTTAATAGTAGAGGAACACTTTTGAAATACAAGGTTCTTTCAAGTTTTCTCTTGCAAAGTCCATGTAAAATTATAATGCTGTTAAGAAGCTTACATATAATATTTTAAAATCTTTTGTTCCTGTCTGAATCCCTCTTGAAAAGAAATGTGGACTGTTTGAGACATAATTTGTGTAACAAAATATCTTTATTTCTGAGTTAATTTAATTTTTACATGCCTCTGTTACACAGGAAGTACACTTTTAATAGAAGTCATGTGTTTGAAGCAGTAATTTTTGCATTCAACATAAATTATTTTCTAGCTGTTTGATGTGAACCCTGTTTTCTGTGAATAAATATCTTAGTAGTTATAGTATGAGTCTCATCTTAGTGTATCAGTATCAATGTGTTACCAGCCATTATACAGGAAATAAACTTTCAAGGGTTCATATTAAATTTTGAGCAAAACTGTAACTGCACTTTTAGTTTTAAGATATACTCTCAGTCATTCTTCACCTAGGTTTCTTGTGCCATTCTGTGTCTTCATCCCCTCTCTTTCCAAAAAAAAAAAAAAAAGCACCCTGCTTTTGTAATTTCTGATTTAAACAGAGTCTAGCACCATATGAAGCACTTTGCTGACCTTTTTAGCAATGTCAGAACATGAAACAGAGGAGGAGGATATCCTATGGTGTATAGTACGTTAAGGCAATTACCTCATCAGCATGAAAGGTCCATAACTAATCTACAGCAGAGACACGTGAACAGTTGGAGGGGGACATTCTTAAGAATGTGAAGAAGCACATCACATGTTTTTATGAGAGTTGTTCAGCACGTAAGTGGAACTGTCAGCATGTGAATTTTTTCTGAACTTCTGTGTCATATTTCTTGTCTGTTTCCAGTGCTTTTCATTCATTTTCCCCTCCCCACTAATTATTTCAAGGCTAAGGGCTCTTGAAAGACACAATTGAACTGTACTTCGTATGGAAACTAAATTGGGGTGGAGGATTTTCCTTATATTTTCCTTATGATAAGAAGCAAGACTCTCCTTGCCTTTTTAACCGTGAAGATCCAATAACGAAAACATTGTGGATGGTAACAGATTGAGAAGGAAGCATATTTTTTTTCCATTTCTCAAATTTCTATATCTGTTTGAAGTTGTACCTCTACCCTATTATTATTCTTTCTCTAGGCTTACCTGAGCATGTGTGAAACTGGAAGAGAAACTAATTATGAAGATTCATGTTCCAAGCAAATAAGATACAACTCTACTTATCCATTGCACACAATTACATAATTGCTGCTACGGTAGACTTCCATAACTTACAGCATATGTTTTTACTTAATATATGCTTTTCTATGTAGGTTCTTTTTTTTTTCTAAAACAATTGTTTTTGGATAGATTTGAAATATTACCCCAAACCTTCAAATGCCAGATGTAATGAACTCATGTGAATGAGTGAACTCAAGTTTTATTAGCCTTGTTTAAAACTTGCAAATAACATGTTTTTAAATCTTTTGGTTTAAGAACTCTCTTGTAATTTTTTTTTTGTTTGCCTTTGTTTGAAAGCATTCCTTAATATCGAGGAGAAAAGAATCCAACAATAGATCTGTGGGCAATTGGTAAAGACAGTTTCTATTATACTTATTAGGTCATAGTAATCTATTATTCAAAAACATACTGGAATTATTGGCTCGCGTAGGAGGGTTGCTCCAAAAGTAATGCCTATTTCAATATGTTGGCCCATAATGGCAGAGGCAGATGTTGGTACTATTGTAGTAGAGTTGAACCTTCCCACCAATATCCCATTAGATTTTGTTGCCATATGACAGATTGCAGCAGAGGAGCAGTCTGACAGAGCAGTATCTGACATGGAAGTGTGTATGAAGCAAAGGTGTGGAATAGAATTCCTCCATGTGGGAAAAAACCTGCACCCACTGACATTCATCTACACTTGCTGAACATTTCTGGAGACCAAACAGAGGATATGAGAACAGTGAGGCAGTGGGTGGTGTGTTTCAGCCATGGTGACTGCAAAGTGAAAGACAAGCCATGTCTTGACCAGATTCTGTAGTATCTCTGATATCATTAACCATTCCTTTTATTTATGTTTCTTTTAAAACCCAGGGGCGTCTTTCCTAAAAAGTTTCTTACTGCCTGCAGTGCTATACAACTTTAAGCAGATAATTAATAAAATCTCTTCTCTGTGGATTGTTGGTGATTAATTTAGTTCCTTCAAGTTTGCCATTCAGAATCTTTTCTTGAATATTCCTACTGAGTTTTGGTTTTGAGCTGACTGATGAGCTGCCTGTTTTTGCTGATTGGCATTTGAAATGTAACAGCCTGTAATCAACCAGTTAGCTTGTGTGTCATGTTTCTTTGTCATGATTGAATGAATGCATATGTGTAATAATTCTTAGCTGGAAGGTTGCAAAAGATGGATGTAACATTTTCACAATTGTATTTAGATTACTTACATCCATATTCCTGATGATAAACTTTGTTTCCGTAACTTGGGGGGAAAAGCTGAAATGCACTTAAAAAAAAAAATCCAATAAAAATTTTTAATTGATCAATTCTAGCTGCAGAACTATAGAAGTGTTATAAATAATACAGCTTTACTGAAGTTCAATTTTTTGTTGTTGTTGGAGTGGAAGTCCATACTTGTACAGAATATAAGTAGTAGATTTGACCAAGTGCATTGGAGAAAACCTCTCCCCTTAGGAAAAGTCCAGGAGGAACAACTGTAGTCTCCAGAGTAAGTGGTTCTAAGAATTGAAGCCCTTTGATCTGAAAAGAAGCCAAGTACTAAAAGTTCGCAGACAATAAGTTCACCATACTATGCCCTCTGTCAGGATTTGGACAGGCTAGCTACTTTCTCTGTTTATATGCCTTGCAGAAAGATCCAAATCTCAGTTCAGCTGAGGTTAATAACAGAAGTTATTAACATTTAAGACATCAGTATGAAAAAATGTAGAGTAGTGTATCTTGTCTCCAGTAATAAGAACTATTCTTATCACTGTCTTTAAGCATTATATTTTCTTAGCATCTCAGCTGACTGGGCTTTGGAGTTACTGAAGGCAAATTATAGACTGGATGAGATAAGGAACTGCTTAGGTGAACTTTTCATAATATCCATCATTTTTATTTTAAATTTGATAACATCATTTTCTCTCTAGGGACATTCTGGGCCAACTTCTCCCTATTTAGACTGATGTACATATGAAGTCATCTGAAACAAAGCATGCTGCTAAAAAGTGGGAGCACAATTTTGCCCCACTGTATTTGCCTTCTGCATTTACTCTGAAGCACAATCTGTACACTGCATTGATTTTTATTTTTTTTTCTGTGATACTGGATATTAACTAAGTAATGGCATCCGCACTACTGCTAAACTGAGGGTTTTGAATACTAGACATCTACGCTAGCAGATATTTTTGGCAAGTATGCACCTTTACCACAAAGTTGTTGCTATTATGGGATTGTTTTAGTCATATGCTGAAACTCATTTTCTTAAATGCACTTTTAATTCTTTCTTTGTTTTGTTTTAAGAACACCACATGCTAATTCACCACATGATGTGTATGCACAGTCCAAATATCACAAAGTCCGTTCCAAAGTCCAGACATTTACCAGTCTCCCTCTCATAAAGCATATAATGGCAAAGTCCTTATTCCAAATTCAAGTCAACCAGAACTTTGGAGTGTCTTCAGAGTAAAATACTTTTCAGAACAGCTGCAGGAATCTTGATATATAACCCACAGTAGGGTGGACATAACCCTCTAATACTGAAAATATACTACATAATTTACACACGATGACAAGATAAACGTTTTTATAAGAATTTCTTCAAAAGAAGAAGGAGTAACAAAACAACTAAAAATAAACAGAAACACTTTCCTGTTCTATTAAACCCACAGTGGGTACAGCCATGATGGCAGCCAACGCCTTGTTGGCACAGTGCCCTGCCAGTTGCTTTATCCCAAATTCAGAGAGACGTAAAATCCAACTCCTCTTCTGGAATTTTTCCAAACTTTTTGGGTGCTTGCCTTCCTGGAAGAAGCCGGGGGAAGGAGAACTTATAATTCTTCTCTTGTTTCCTGCTTGTTAATAAATTGAAAATGACATATAGTCTACAAACATACACTGGGTGCTGTCTTTTTTTAGCTAATTTCCTCAAGAAGCATAAATCATCAGAAATTTAAGTACTGTTAAATATTTTTATAACAATTATTTTTTCCAATTCACACTTCTCTTATATAGAGGAAAATCAATGCATTTTTAGATTGTTCACTGTGTTTATGCATAGTGTGAGCTATATATTTACTTGAGTTAATGTTAAGGGAAAAAAAGGCTTTTATTTTGAATTGTCTGATGGCTCAGACAATTGTCGGTATGGCTCAGCCTGCAGTAGATTGCATCTATAATCTGATAAGGATTTACTGCATAACCTTTCAAAACAGTTTGACCTCAGTGTATGTTAGAATGATAGATCTCAATAAATTCTCAAGAGCAAGGTATTTAGAGAACTGCTACTACCAAAAAACAGCACTAGAGAGTTCTTCTAGAGCATAGTTTTAAAATCTATAAATACTGTAACTTATGTGGAAGAGAAGGAATGGATTTTTCATTCATGTGTAGCTACAGAAGAATGCATATTCATATCCATGCTTCTCAGTGTATATACATCAAAAGATATATCTATCCAGCCTGTCAGTCCTGGCAAGATGCAGCTTCAGACTCTAGTATTTTCATTCTTAGAACTGAGAGCTGAAAGCTCCTTCTGAACTGAAGGAAGAGCAAAATAAGGTGTTCAAATACGGACTCTTGAGTCCCACATTTGGCCAGGTACTGCTATGTACCACAACATGAAAAGTATTTGGTCTGTCTTTCTAGTTTACTCTGGCACTCGCACAATCAGTCCACGAGCCAAAAAGATTCAAATTTTCATCATGGGATATAACCACATCTGTGCCATCTCTTCTAACTTTTCTACACCAACTGTCCTAACACAGAGAGAGGTACAAACTGCTGTTATTGTAGTTACTGTTATCTGCTGAATGGCATTTTGAGTCCGAATGATATCTATAATGTGGCAGATCACATTCAAGGCTGCTCTAACCTACTTCAGAAAGTCTAGACTGAACAGTCTTGACCATATTTTTTTGGCTTTTCTAAATTACAGACTGTCCATTTGTGAGCAGAGCAGTGCTATTCCATACTATTATTCCATATTATTAAGGAAATCTGGAACATGTCCTAGCGAGAATCATTACAAACTCAGTGGAAAGGATGACTGACTTTACCCCAACTCCCTCACTTCAAACCTTTCATCTCCTGATACAAGTTAATTTTTCGAATGCCAGAAGGTTTTGCAGTTCTTCATAGCGAGTAAAACATCTTTGTTTTGCCAGAATATGTTTCTCAGATATGCTTTTGAATTGGATCATAATTAAAGCAAGATACTGTCTAGAGGGGAGGTGAGTCCCATTGAAATCTGTCTCTGATCCTTCCTCTGAGGAACAGGACCTAATCATGCTAACTGCAGGGATGCAAACTTTTTATTCTGAAGCCAAAAAAGGAAAAGCTAATTTGGTTTCAATAAGAGGTGCTGGAAGCTGTCTTGTGTTCAGTTACATACAGCTGAATTTTATTTTGAGGCCCCTTTCTTAAATATAATTCCATGCTGTCCTGGAATATTTGGAAAAGTCTTGTGATTCTGAAAGGATGGACTGAATAAAGAAATGCTTCTTTGTTTCCTTCTAGACCCGTTTTTAGCAAATTATTATACTATACGCATAAGGTTTCAGGACTATGCTAAATTTTAAGTTGGTTAGATTATTAGGAATTACATTTTTAAAATGTATTTGGGGGATCTTACTGTTAAATATTTATATTAACACCTGCTTATCTAAATGTTTATGTTAACAATAATTTAGGTGGTTGTTTTTTTTTCCCCCACTTTCTAGAAACAAGTGCTAAGAACAATTTGTGAAGGAATATGATGAGCTTGTCTACAAACATTAAGAGACTGATTTAAACAGTCAGTGCTTTCAAGTCTTAACTCCTAAAACAGAAGTGCCTAAGTCAGATTTGGATATGTTAAGTGGGATTTTCCTTAATGCAGCATTTTGAAGATGGGTCTAGACTCTGTTTAAATAAAATATGCATGGTATACAAAAAAGAAACGGTGGAATTATGGACCTAGACACAGCAGAACATTAACTGCAATAGTGTAAGTTCTTCTTTCTTTAATGGTGTAAGAATTTCTTTCAGCTTACTATAAATTTGAGACAATTTGCCTTTCTTCTACATTCACACTGAAGCTCATAGAATGAAGTCAGTTTTGAAGCTTTCATATATTGTCACCAATTTTGATCTGATTTGTATTGATCAGTTTAAATTTCTCTTTAAAAAAATCATACAATCCTGTATTGCCAAATATAAATTATTTTCTTAGGATATATTGTTTTTATGATATATAAAGGAAGGTTTTTCACTGCGTTGACCTGAGCTATGTTCATTTGTTTTCCATTTCATTCTAAGTGGACTAATAGATTTGTTTACCCAGAGTTTTCAAATTTTAATTAACAGCCCAATGGAGGTGGGTAAACATCGTTTTTCGTAAAAAAAGAGCAAATGCTGCAAAGCCATAAAATTAGTGGACTCCCTTGACATATTCTGTTCATTAGAAGTCTTTTTTATCTGTAAAGATAGAGGAAGAAGATAATCAGAGAACAAATGCTTTGCAAACTATTCTGATGAAATTAAACTTTAAAAGCATACATTTTCAAATGTAGTTTCTTTCCTTTTGTTTTTCTTCTTTTTCCTTAAGATATTCAGAAGATTTGTAGCAGGATATTTTTAGCAGTGAGGCCGAGCTCTGGATCTTGCTTCATTCAAAAACCTCAATTTTAGGGCTTTGCTAGAATTCCTGAAAGCTTTTAATCAGAGCTGGGTATTGAGGTGGATATCAAGACAGAGGAGATTAGTTTAGTGTATAAACCTTGTTAAAAGTTTTCTTTTTTTTCTTTATTTAAACTTGCTGTGTCTGCTTTGACTCCTGGTAAGTACAAGAAATAATAATAAAAAAAAAAAGTTCTGACTCTGGTCAGACTTACTTAGGCAAAAGCCCCATTAGGTGACACAGATTTTGATCACAAGTGTTCAGGCAAAGCAGTATATCCCACCATGTAGCATTCGTAAAACGGCTTATTTGGGTTAGAAATATCAGTAAAAGTACTAACATTTGACCTGGCAAAAGGATATTCTGATGTTAGACTTCAGCTTTGTGTACTATCATAAAGATTACATAGATGGCTTAGCTATAGCTCATCATTTCCAGAGCCTGCTAGACTTATAATCTACTGAATTTGCAAAACCTTGTACCAATTTTGAGGTCGTCATTACTACTGTAACTAAACATACTAGATATAGAAAGAACAGCTAAATTAAAAACATAGCTGGGGGCAAGTAGAACGTACTGTAGTTTCCTTTTTCTAAAGAACTTTTGTACATCTGCATTTCTTTTCAATGGGCATACAAAAATAATGGATTACAAAATATTGGATAATATGGACTTTTAATTCAGATGATTTTAACTTTCCCATCTCTGAAAAAACTTCTATATTCAAACCAAAAACAGTTTTCCTGAAATAAGAAAACCATATTTCCAATGCAGTGTCTGTATTCTTTCAGAGACATGGGAAAGTTTTGGGTTATACACAAATCATTATCTTTCAAATACAATGCAAACCCTTCGTGCCAAGCAGGTGTAAGAAAATAATTAGGTCACTTGCACTCTGCATTCTTTATGATAGATAAATCTTCTCTCTGTAGAAGTATGCAGATGTTTTGTAGTGAGAGAATGGTCAAAGAAATAGTTAAGGTTAAAAAGCATAGGCAACTGTTGGTATGGGAACCAAAAGAAAGATGAAAATTATTTTATGATTCACATACTGTACTTCTGATATAAGATGAAGAAACATACACTGGAAGGAATTTTCCAATGCGGGATTGCAGGAAAGTTGGACTAGATGGCCCTTAGAGCTCCTTTCCAAAACTAAAGATTCTATGATTCTATGAGCCTTTCTGAGAGGAGTTGAGGAGAAAGAAAGTACAAAAAGAGGAAGCAACTGTTTGTTAAGGACAGAGGTTTTCTGTGAGTTCAGGGAAGGGAGGAACAGCTCTGCTGCAATTTTTGTCCAAATTTTGAAAAATATTGTTGATTCTCCCAGGGTGTTTCCCTAGGACACAGTGCTGAGCCACCTGCTCTGGGTGTCCCTGCTTGGGCTGGAACTGGACCAGATAGCCCTCAGAGGTCTCTGCCAACCTCAATCTTCCTGTGATTCTTTCCCATGAAACGGATTCTGTAAGAGGGTTGTTTCCACTTATTTTCTTTTGATTGAAATTCTGAGTTCTGTTTCATAAGAAAAGCAAACACATCATAATTCTACTATGATGGGGATTACTTCATTTGGTGGTTTTGAGCAGAAATTTCTTTACTTTAAAGCTGTCATTCTAATTTTTCAAATTTTACAGAATTTGATAAATGTGGTGTTGATCAACACCAAGATTCGTAGGGGCTTCACTGATTGAGGAGTCTCCAAACATTTGTGTACTAATTTTCTGTCTACCTTTCTAGAATTTTGATCACAGTTCATGAATACATATTTTTTCAGCTAAATGTAACCCTTTAAATCAGATGGAGTAGATTGCAGATTCAGGCCTTGTTTTACAAGTATAAGTATCTTATCTCCTGGTACACTTAGCTGAAAGTAAATCAGGAAAAAAATATCAACTTCAACCATTTAAAGGCAGTTGATCCTTTTCATCTGGAGTAAGTTTATCCTTCGAGGGACTGCACATTGCAGCCCTTATAGTAATACCTCATTAAAAACATGTATTGAATATCCACATTTTCAAAAGAAACACTGACCTGATTGCAGAAATTTAGCTGCCCTTGCAAAGTCAGCATGCAAGGGAGGATCATGTCAATTAGCACAGACATAACAATCTGAAACTTCTGGGTCAGTTTAAGGAAACGGCAAGATTCATAGTAGCTGGATGCACACCTAGTCAATGAGACCACATAATCTTTTCAGCCTGATGATACCATTTCATTGGCATGCTAGTATTTAAATCGCTTGTTTTCCTTCACTTTTTACTCATCTAGTTATAGCTTTCTTCAGACGAGTAAAATGACAGAAGAGAAACTGATCCAAATAAGCTCCAGTTTTCTGTGCAGTAAAGAATAGTCAGTGAATCGTTTTTCAGTCAAAGAAAAAAACAATACAGACACATACACACAAAACCCACACGAACACACAGGATAAGCTTTTAAAATGTTGCACAGCTTTCTATTTGAAATAATCAAGATTACACTGCATCTGGTTACTTTAATTAGTATTTCTACTAATCTTCAGGTTATGTGCAAAAAATAATTATAATACTACTAATAAAAAAGAACATTTGGTTTCTTCTAACCAACACTAGTAGTTCAATTATATCTGTGATCAAAATAAACCCTGCTGCCCCACAAATGAGAAAGAATGGTAGAATATCCCAACTGATCTGCGTAAACGTATACAGTGCAAGGAACAGACTTGCATGGCTAGGGAAGAAACTGGAAAAGAGCTGCTTAAGCTACCACTGCTGCCCAGTGCTACCAGAATTAAACCCATGCCATTACTTTATGATTTGTGATGAAAAACTTTCTTGCAGTCATGATTCTAGAGGGAGAAGAAAGCATGGTGCTGCCTTTGGCAGCATACTTGTTTGTTCAGCACTACTGACCCTGAGCCAACAATGTTTTGTCCACTGCTCTAGAGCCCTTCAGCCAGTAATTTTAAGAGAATCAGAATTTGCCCTTGACAGTAAAGGATTTGACCAAAGAATTCTGGCAAAAGCAGTAAAAAGTGAAAGGTGTAGACACTACTGCTCCTTTTACCGAAGGATCTTGTGAGTATTTGTCTGATGTTAAAAGTCAGGCAGTGCTGTGATCGCACAGTGAGCCATGAAGGGTCTTTGTACTGATCTTTCTTAGAATCATAAAATCTTTTGAGTTGGAAGGGACCCTTAAAGGTCATCTAGTCCAACTCCTTTGCAGTGAACAGGGACGCCAACAGCTAGATCAGGGTGCTCAAATGTCTCCAGGAATGGGGCATCCACCACCTCTCTGGCAATCTGTTCCAGTGCCTCACCATGCTTACTGTCAAAGACTTTTTCCTTATATTCAATCTAAATCTCCCTTCTTTTAGTTTGAAACCATTTTTCCTCATCCTATCAGAACAGACCTTGCTAAAGAGTCTGTTATTTCCTGTAACTCCACTTTAGATACTGAAAGGCCGCTATCAGGTCACATCGGACCCTTTTCCAGGCTGAGCAGCCCCAGCTCTTTCAACCTGTCCTCATAGGGGAGGTGTTTCATCTCTTGGATTATTTTTGTGGCCCTCCTCTGGATGCACTCTGACAGATCCCTGTCTCTCCTGTACTGAGGACTCCACCTCTGGATGCAGTATTTTTACACACTTCATTTCAAACTAAATACTTAAGTGCTCCTCTCTCTTTCACAGATACTAGAGCTCTCAAGTGCACTGAAAAGGCTTTTTCTTTGAATGTGATGAGTTTTGGAGATTATTACCAGTCTTTATAATGCCTAGGTGATGCAGTGCTTAGTGAAACTGCCTAACTCTTTGCGTGTTGTGGAAGTTTTAGTTCTAGATTATATGTCCAGGCTTTTAAATAACTGCTGTGATGCAATTGGGCATCCAAGGAAGTGGACTGGAAAAGCAAATAATGAGTTTCCTAAGCTGCTATGGGAGGACAGAGGTAGGAATCTTCCTTCAGGAAATCTTTATCTTCTCTCTTCTGGACAAGCAGAAAGGTAATTTTCCCATTTCTGAGAAATGAGTGTCTTAGCAGTATGGAATCAGAATTCAGTTTGCTTCCCCAGTGAAAAGAGGTCTCTACAAGTGGAAAAAAAATCATCTGAGAAAAATACACTCTTCAGTGGCTGCTAGTCAACCAGTTAAGTCAACCAGCAAGGTCCAGGCAATCTGGGACCAAGTTCATGTCCCAGCTGGAGAATGGCAGAGGCTTCAAACAGATCACCAGCTGTGTCTTATCTTCATGTATACAGACTTCAGAAATTTCGATCCTGCCTGTATTAAATGGAATACCTGAATAGCACTGAAAATGTGTGAGAGTGCAGACACATACTTAGATCCTGGAGGGTCTAAACCTCAACACTTGAACTTGCTGAGTATTTAATCTCCTCAGCAGAAAGGCACTGCAAACTCTGCAGCAACGCTTGGATAAATTCATAAATGAATGTTTGCCATCCTGTACTTAATCAAGTACTTAATTAATCAAGTGAAATTTTTTGTCCATTATTGTCTCCATTTTGTACTGGTATTTTATGATCCCAGCAAATTACTTGTTTTAAAACTATACAGTAAGCCAAATATTTAATGGAATCATAATCTCCAATCTTTGCCACAATGCACTGTGGACAAGTAATGTTATTGGAAGAATCATAAATTGAGGAATCGTTTCCAGCCTGTTATAGTACTTTCTTGTTCTGTTTTTCCATACACATATAGTATATATACAGTCATGATCCACAGGAGGATTTGGAGATTTATAAAAAAAACAACATCATGATAAATATTGGGTAAAGTTTGAGTTTTATGAAAATGGAATAATCTATGGAGTGTTATTGCAAGACTTTTGCCCCAGTTATGCTTATAGGTGGCAGATTCATCTAATTTGCTCTAATAGTATTTGCAAAACAAAAAAGCTGATATTGTCATTTGTCTTGGAGATTGTTTAAAACTCAGGAAAGAAAGAAGACAGGAAAAATAAATTTGACTTTAGGAAAAAAAAAAGCAAAAGGTAAAATTTTCTCAGAGAATATGGCTAAAGCTTTTAAAATTTGGGGAATTAGACAGAGGAAGTCCATGTTAAAAAATTGATTATTTTAGAAGTTTTTTATACCACATGAACTTTTGAATTCAACTTTTCCAACTGCCTAATAAAATTTTGCCAACTCACAAGAGATCTGTTCAAACTTATTTGCTCTAATTAGCCAGTGAGTGCATTTGGTTGTTATACTCCTGCCTCCTACACCTTTCCTTTCCACAAGCATGCATACAATTAAGGTAATTAACTTTTAGCAGATCGACAACTTCTTGTGTAGTTCATTATCCTTGACAGTGATGCTTTTCTCTTAGTTTTAACCGATTGTCTGTTCCATGAAGAATACTAAGTTGAAGATTTTTATTATCATTTCAGAACATTCTTAATCCCAACTGCTTGTTACTCTCCCTTTCTCTACTAGAGGCTTTCAAGTCCTTTATTATAGAAAAACTGCAGTAGAATGTTCACTGGACATCTGCCACAGTGGGAAGGCCAACAATAAAAAGATAAGAGGAGGTCCACCAGCAATGCCATTTCACATTCCTTCAGCAAGTGACTCACTTTAACAGCTTTCCAGATACTTGTTCTGACCCATCTTCCATCAGAAGAAAAGTGGAGAGAAGGAACAGGGAGGCGAATTTCTCTCTACTCTGCCCTTGTGAGGCCTCATCTAGAGTACTGCATCCAGATCTGGGGTATCCAATACAGGAAAGATATTGAGTTGTTGGAGAGGGTCCAGAGGAGAGCCAGTAAGATGATCAGGGGACTGGAGCACCTCCCCTTTGAAGACAGGATGAGGGAGCTGGGTTTGTTCAGCCTGGAGAAGAGAAGGCTGTGAGGAGAATTGTTGCAGCCTTCCAGTATTTTAAAGGGGATTATAAAAATGAGCGTATTAACTTTTTACAAGGGTAGATAGTCATAGGACAAGGGGGGATTGTTTTAAGCTCAAGTAGGGAAGGTTAAATTGAATGTCAGGAAATTCTTTACAGAGAGAATTGGTAAGGTGGAGGCTGCCCAGAGAGGCTGCAGATGCTCCATTTCTGGAGGTGTTCAAGACCAAGTTGCATGGGTCCCTGGGCAACCTCGTCTAGAACCAAATTTGGAGGTCAGGGGCCCTGCCTCTGGCAGGGGGTTGGAATTTGATGATCCTTGCGGTCCCTTCCAACCCAAGCCATTTTATGATCCTATCATTTTGGGGGGATCTGACAACTTCTTTACTCTCTCAAACAGATAAACTATTGCTTGATATTTACCAATCCTTGTTTTTATAGCTACATTTTCTACTGACACTGACATAGGGTAAGTAGTCAGGAATGAGATTGTGCTGGTCTTGTGGTTTACGCAGAAGAGTAGAGATGCCATGAAAGCTGAATTTTTTCTGTTCTCACATTTATCATGCTATATTCATCTCTAAGGATGAGAGGATAGTTTAATTCTTCTTTTCTATTTGCGTAGAAAGAGAGATGAGAAGGAAAATGAAGTCTTCCTGGTCCTGCCTGCAGTTCCACAATGGGAAGCTTTTCCCATTTGTCTGGTTGGTTGTGGCATCACTGATGATGATTTTATACAAAAACACACTATTAAAATATGCAAAATTTTGCTTTGCTGTCCTCTTCATGGTGCTCAGTTTTGTTTCAGAGACAAAAATCCCTGGGGGAAGAGTAGGGAAAAGCAGCACCTCTCAGGTTTATTACTAGAACTGAACAAGACAGGCATACTTACAACAAATAAATAGATAAAGTACCTTCTGCCAGGTATGCATTCTGCAAACCTGAATTTATTGGTCTCCCTCTATTAAATTCCTACAATCAGATTATGTTACCTAGATTTAAAATAAATAAATAAATAAAATTATCTCTGTTGTTAAAAGTTGATGGATGGCTATGAACATGATGTGCCCAGCATTACTTGGATATCTCCTGTCACAAAAAATGTGTTTGCCCTCAAGAACGCCAGACACTGGCGTCACGTCTAAGCCAAGATTTCCAAAAGATCCTTAGAAAGAAAGACAGGATGTTGAATTGTGCAGAATGCCCAAGGACACTTTAAATAACAGATTTAATTGTAGCATGGGAAAATTGAACTGATTTACAGAATATATATGTGTATGCGTGTGTACGTGTATATGGATATATATATATATTTGCTACTAAGTTTATAAATCTGTATAAAGTTTTATGAGAAAAGTAGTAGAATACCCATCCTTGGGATGCTTAAAGAGAGCCTGAACAAAGCTTTGTAACCATAAAATAAGGAAAAAGTAGCACAGACCTGCAAGATCGAAAAAAGTAAGCAAATAACTTTGTCAATAATTAAGTACCACAACTCTGTGGGAACATAAAATTAAATAGCTAAAAAAATTAAATGGCACAGAAATATCATTGAGAACACTGGAGATTTTCTGAAGGACTAATTCGTTGTCGATAAATCAGTTCAACGGTGAGAAAAAGTCAAAAAACATTTTTATATCATGAAAGTGTTCTGAACTTTAAAAAAAAGTACATATTTTTAGCATCTTTTTACACAATCTTTTTACACAATTTAGCATTTTTTAACATCAGCTGTTATTTAAATGTATGCTTTCATTCTTCACTTAGTAAAATGCTCCTTTTTTATTCCTAATGGTAACCAAAGGAACTCCTGGAATACAGAAATAAAGGTCTTTGTCTCTCTTCATAATACAAGTGGATGAACTTCATGCATTTCAGCACTATTCAGACTGCTTAACAATCTATATATCATACAGGACAGTAGTGTGAAAGACTGAGATCAGAGTAAGTCTTAAGCTTACTGAATGCTGCCTCTAGAGATACAATACCTTTTTCTTTTATTTCCACCAGAAAATGTAAGTGAAGGAAAAATTGGCATTATGAAGCATCAAAATAAATATATTGTTAACTATTCAGTGTAGGGAGAGCTGATGACAAGAGTGAGATATGAATACTCAGAAAGCGGTTACTGCAAGTACTTTGAGAAGTCAAAACATTTCTTTTATTACTTTTTAAAAAAATATGAATATTAAAGATAGAATAGTAATTTATTGGTGTAGTATGGAAAGCCTAGACACACTTGTTTTTTACATTTCTAGCATGATTAGATGGTAATTCCTTTTGTTTTTTTCCTGGACTTTGTATCATATAGGGCTCAGCCCCACCACAGATGTGGCCTTGAATCTCCTTTGCCAAAGGGAGAAAACAACCAAGATTTTTCTTGAAGCCCTGTGAAGAAGTGGGCCTAGAATGCCATTATTAGTGAAACATTTTCATTTTTTATGGTATGAATTGAGAAAGGGCTTCTATTGAAGTGAGTGAGTAAATTCTCTCCAAGGTTATATGTATCTTATTATCCACTGATTCTATTAAGAAAAGAAACAACAGAAAATATAACTTGAATTAAAAAAAATGAAGTCATGCTGTTTGTCACATCAGCCGGTCCACTAATTGAAAGAGAGTCATCTGTGAACTTTCACATCTCCAGCCTGGTAGGGAATAGAATTTTAAAGGGTTTAAAAAGTTTAGTTTAATAATATTAAAATACTTAAAAACAACTTTTATTATGATGTAGAGGATATTGACTTTTCTCATGATTTCCCCATTCCAGCAATCTATTATTAATTTAAACATTGTGTTCCATGGCTTAACTTTCATTTCCCACTTCCCTCTGCCCTTTACTTTTCAGTTGGCCATGAGTTTTATATATTCAGACATGAAAAAAACGGTTTATCCTCATTCCTGCCGTGACAAGCAAAAGATTTATCCTAAAGAGGAATAAAGATGTTTAAAAATAAATGTTCAATGTGGATAGCACCAAAATGATGATTAAAAAAGATGCTTGACTTGCAATGGTGACAGTGCATGTAAGGATTAGGAAAACATTGCAGCCCTAAGAACTAAGAACTGTTGGGTTGTCTTGGGAGGTTGGGAAGCTTTCACGGAACTAGAAGATTTATGGGACTGGTCAGTCTTTCTGTCAGGAAGACACAAGTAGAAGTTGATCTTGTCGTACGGCAAGGAATAATCTAGGTTTCTGAATCAGCCTTTGGACCTAAATTTCTTCATTGATGATGACCTGCTGACTGGGTTAGCTGTCCAAAACCAAGTGATGTGAATGCAGGTAGGTCTAACATTTAGATTCTGTTTCTGCGGTTTCATTAAATTTGAAGCATATTTGCTGAATGTAAAGCATGCTTCTCATTCATGTCTAGGAGCTGATGAACACACTATATTATTAGCAACCTTTTATTTTTCCAAGTTAATTCATTCATTTCCAATTCTGTTGGCAAAAATTTTTGCCATATAACCAGTGGTTCCAGCTCTGGAACCTGCAAAGCCTGTGTGGACTTTTATGAAAGGATTTTATCTATCTTTCTTCAAATTTCTGAAAAATGACATAAGCCAACCAACATCTCCCTCCCTCCCCAACAAAAACAGTGTATAAGATTGTAAAGGCAAACTATTATAAAACAATGACATACAAGTATCCTCCTGTGCAGCTCCAATCCATTACTCTTCTGTGTGGTTTACCTGAGTACACAGTACTGTTTTCAGAAGTTTAATCAATTCATTACACTGAATGAAGCTGCTCTGGAAATCTATCTAAGAGACCCGGGCTTTGCAGACAACGTAAAGGCATCCAGAAGCACATTAGCACATTTGCATTATTAAGGTGCTTGCCTGCAGTTACAAAAAAAAGAAAAAAAAAAAAAAGGATTCTGTTTTTCATCTACTACAAAGGAATAAGTTAGAAAATAAGAAGAAAAAATTGAGTTCTCATTCATGTCTTTGGAATCACTGATATCTGTGCTTTCAACAAACAAAATACTATGCCATTCTTAATGTATTAAAAAAACATCTTAATTTTGGCACCAAAAACTAATGTATTGTTTTCATTGTTTCTCAGACTCAGTTACATGAAAGGTAGCAGATACCATAGTTATCAGTACCACAGAAAACCACAGAAACCTTTGTGAAGCTTTCCTCTACAAACCTAGACTTTCTTGACTTTCTTGATGCTGGTAGGCAATCTTCTTCCCTTTCTTTATAGCACCTCTCTATTGTGTCAGTACTTTTGTCACCACACCTTTGTTGTAATGTCTTTCTCATTGTATCTCTATGTCTAATTGCCACAGAAGGGCATGTATTTTATACACTGGTATGGGGAAAAAAAGCCTCTGCCTGGCTTATCTGAGCTGCCTATTCACATGGACTAGAAATAAGTATGTTGGTTTTTTGTTGCTTCTGTTTTTTGAAAAAGTATTCTTCTAATAAGCTTTTTTCGTGGGTTTTACTTAAGTGAAAGACTTTTACTGTATCATTCTGTAAGAAAACAGACATGTGCACGTATTTATAAAAGCTTAATTTAAGTCCCTGTTTTCTTTTGCTATGTTCTCTTCCGAACCAGATTTCCTGTAACCATGGCAGCAATTGTGTAAGAGGTGGTGGCTATCACCAGTAGTGTTGCCATCTTTTAGTTTTCAGAAACAGCCTTTTCAGCAAATCTTGGCTCTATCAGCTCCAAGAAAGCTGTATCTTGTCAAATTTCCTGGCTGATTCTCTTCTTGATGTGACCTCTCACTTTGAGATGCGTCATTGACATTGAGTTCTAGTGCAAAGAGTACTGTGAAGTTGTGGGATTGTCACAATGTGACACTGAAATGAGGCTCTCTCAAAACTGATATTTTTTTAACTGATGAGTTAACAATATGATAGACCAAAAATACACTGGCAAAGATTTAGTTCCATATGCTGGCTTCTTTGTGCCTTATGAATTCAGCTGTATCTGGCCAAATGAAAATTTCCCAGAAGAAAGGAGCTCTTAGTAGATATTAAAGTGGCATATCTCTGAGTCTTACCAGTCCCAATCTATACAAAAATAATGCCAAATGCTGGAAGGGAAGAGTTTAGATGGCTACTGTGCTCCAAATAATTCCAGCTAGCAGACTGCCACCTTAAGATCATTGTCATCTGATGTAGGTTAGGACAGCCTGAGTGCTGCTCCATTGTGCACTGAATCTGTGGCTAGTGCTGGTGGAGAACTGGAGAGTCATAACCAGATCTTCCTGACTACTTTCTGTCCTGTACCCACCAACTTTTGACTACAGTAGTGATTTGCCTCGGTGGGAGCAGGAATTGCCTTCCAGACAGTTGTAGCTGTTCTGTAATGTAAGTGCAAATTTAGGGGTGAGAAGTGGAGCTAGGTGGGGAAGTTTTTTGGTCTTGTGAAAGATATATAGACAAAAAGGCTGTTTTCTAGCCTGGGAACAAACTAAGGAAGTTGATAATTAGTAAGAGGACAGAATGTGTAGACTGCCCCAGGAATTATGAAACTCACAAGATGAGTTTTTGCTTGTCTTTGGCCAGGTACTTGAATTAGATCTGCCACACACATTCTTTGGCTCTTCTGAAATTAGCTGTATCTCTTTCCCTGTCCATACCTGCAAAACTATCCTACAAGTAAGAAACTTGATTCACTAAAAAAGGTTTTATTGTTTCTAAAACATTTGATTTAACTAAAGTAATGTTTCAATGCACATGCAGAAAAATTGACCTGTGACAGAAAATGCCTTATTAGCTCTTATTTGAAAATATGGATTTTTTTCTAAGTAATTTATCCTAGGTTTCCTACAAAATGATTTTATTTCATCTGTACAAAAGAACGTATAGATACCAGTATTTCTCAGAGAAAAGTCAGTAGTTCTTTATTATGGCAAATGGTGAAGGAATCAAGCTTATCCTTTAAATTAAGAAAGAACATATTCTAGTGCTGCTTGCAGTGCTGGAAATAGAGGGAGGAGCAAACTTCAGAAGTTTCTGCTTTTTGTTTAGATAACTGTAACATATATTGAAAGAAAGATTTTTCTAATCTCAACTCTTTCCTTCTTTTCAAGGTGACTCAGCTCCCTTCTGCCTTTCCTGCTGCTTTCCAGTGTGTTGGTAGAGTCTATTGGGCTTACCTTGATGCCTCAAACAGGAACAAATTATCTTTTGTTCCCTTCTTGTGTGAAACAAGAACTTGCCCCATTCAGTCCAGTACTTTGTTACCTGATTTAAAATCCCATAGTACTTTGATTTCTGTGTAGAACATGCATTTTAGAGTGTACATAGCCTTGGCAATGAATGAAAATAAGCATTTTTCACCCTAGGGGCTGTAAAGTCCAACAGCATAGTAAGTGTTACAAATTACATGGACAGTAAAATTATTAGTGAACTGAGCCAGAGAGTTTCTATATCCATCAGCAGAGCAACCAGGCACGTTCTGAAGAAAAGCTGTGATAAGAAGGGACTAGCTTCTCTCAGCTGTAGTTCTTCAAAGGAAGGTATAAGGTATTTCTCCCTTCCTCATAATATGAAGAAGGACTCCTTGTGCTGTTCATCCCAAGACTGAAAAATTGATATCACATGTTCATGCTTCAGCTACTTTTGAAAAGATCCATATGTTTTTATAACATGCTCACCATCTAAACTGAGGGTCTGTATTTCTGAATTCTTAGTGGGGTTTTCAACAGCAGATTTCCATGTCCATCAGAAATGAGGTAAAATTTATGGAGAGTTCTTTAGCAGATTGTGATTCAAACTCAAGTTCAATGCAAGTTTTCTCTTTTGGACATCTAAAGCTGGATAAATAAAAAAAGCAATAGTGCAAAGAACTATAGATATTATATCACAAACCAACAATACATGTGAAATAGATATTTTAAGCTAAAACTTTGTCCTAAATATTTCCATGTAGAAATATTTATGCAGAGTGAAAAGCCAGAATAAATTCTGGTTTCCCACAGAAATTTTATATTGTGCTTCATTCTGCTGAGAAGCATCAGTTGAGATGATTACTTCATGAAATGGCAAGTGTGCTATTTATGAAGGAAAGAGCCTAGAAGCTTGCACTTCATAATTCTGAAAACATTTCTACATTAAAATTGTAGAGTTAGACCACGACATTTTAGCACCTAGGTAGGTGCTTTACTAAAGTTTGGATGTCGAGACATGAGTTTCTGCACTGACAATTGAAAATTTAGTTGAATTTAATTGTCAATATTTCCAAAACTCCCCCAGTTCTGACAGACTTCTAGTCCTAATTCATGATTGTTTAGGGAAAAGTTAAAATCATGACATCTATATTTTATATATTTTTAATATAAATATTATTTTATATGAATTAGCCTATGTTGAGAATGTTCTCGGGCATAACTCAGTTATCTATGAAATTGTTAAAAAGGTCCATAGAATGGTTTTGACCTGGACCAGCTGGCACTATCCTAAACAAGTACTGAGTACAGTGAGGATTTTCAGAGGCTGAAGGTCATTCAAAGATCATAGACAATTTGTCTGCAGCCAGCATGTTTTGGAAGAGAATTCAGCAGTATGGAAGCAGGCTGCTCTATGCCAGTTGGACTCAGCAACAGAAAACAGTTCCATGCTCATCTGATTTAGTAGTATAGATTTAGCCAGCATGTTTTCTGATGTGTCCTGGAGAGGCTTAGTTAAGTAGGTGTTGTTGAGAAAACTAAACACTTCCCAAAGTTGGGATCTTTAGAAAATTGAGTTGTTGATGACACTTTATTTACACAATGTTCCATTTTCCACTTTCCCATAATAAATATTCCCACTAGGTTATCTTAGTGTGAAAGGCTGCCTCCTGACTGAGTTCCTAAGAGAATGCAGGTCTGAATTCCCAACCTGTTACTATACAGGACAACCCTCGAATCAGCCTTTAGAGGAAGGCATTGGAAGGCTAAGGCTGAGATAGTCTTAATCAACTGTTTTGGAACTGCATCACGCGGTAGAGAAGGACTTGTTCCAAGTGAGAACATAAAGGCACATAGGCACAAATCTGACATGTACTGTGGCAAAGAAAAAAAATTGCTTTGTGGTGGGAAGACTGGGGCACCAGGCCTTGCTTCCAAATCTGTATTTTTACTGTGAAGTAGGGCAGATGCTCAGATCTTCATACCCCTTACTCAAAACTTGAATGTGTGGAAGTTTCTATTATCCAGAGTAACCTTGTAGGTCTGGCTCTGAGTTTGACTTGCAGCCATGTCCATCTCTATTTTGTTGAAGAAAATGCTCCTTGGGAAGCATATAGAAAGAGGAGAGTGGTATGAGGTCAAATGTCAAAAAACTCCTAGTTAAAGCCAGCACTACATCTGTTTTAGGGCAGATTTGTTCTGCCTTGCATTATTTGCACTGTGTTATTTGCAATAAGGATATGTGTCTTGTAGTTCCGATGTCACCTGCGAATAGTTTGCATCAGCAATGCTTTCCTTATATTTACATCTGGGAGTTCAACACCTGACCTTGATTTTACAACTCATTTTACTCAGAGTTGACTTTGTTTTCTTTATTTGTTGGTCTAAGGTAGATGCTGAGAATATGTATATTTGTCCTGAGACTACACACCACTACTTTTTTTTTTTTTTTTGACTGATCCAAAGCACTGAATAAGTTGAAATCTCAAATGGTAGAAGTCCATGGCAGCATTAACAGATCCAAACCGTTCACTTTGGAATACTTTAATTTCAACACTGATTTTTAGCAGGATTCTGATTTGTCCCATATAGCTAAAACCTGGAAACACAGCAGCTTGCATGTGTTATTCTTTCCAGTAGAGTTTTAACTCATACAGAGTGCGAACATTAAAAACACAACCCAGTACAGAAAAATGAGACTGATTTGAAACTGTTCTTTAAATAAAATTCTTGTTGCTAGATGTACATCATGTAACACTCCTCACAACATGATGCCTAGTGTGTCCTATTTATGTCTTTGAGTTTGATGCAGGTGAAGCTGGCTTCTTAGCTGCAGCTGCAAGACCCCAGTGGATGGGCCGAAACAGACAATAAGCACGAATTGCTGGCTCCTTGGTCACTTGAATTATTTTTGTATCATTGGACATTTGGTTTGAGAAGGAAAACATACTCTGAAATAGCATCTCCTGGATTTTTTCACCCAGAAATGACCAAGAATAGTAATAAATTCATGTATTTACTGTATCATCAAGGCCCAATTTAGTAAGTGTTTACTCTAAGTTTCCAAGAAAAAAAGTTGTACAAGAGGCTACTATGACAACCACTGGCTCTAAAAAAGTATTTAGCTTTATAACTTTTTGATTCTCATTTTAAGTTATCCTCCCAGATTTTGTTCTGGTCATAATTCAACTCTGTGTGTCAGTGATCGGCTGGGAAAGGATTTCTCTACTGAGAGAAGTGCCTTGGTTTAAAAGGCAGTACTTCACACATCTGCAGTTGGAGTCATATTGCAGGTGGTGACAAGAGTGTGAAAATATGTGGGTATGCAGTTTATACCTTACTCCAATCAGATGGAATGCAGAGGATGTGACAGCTATCGGGATAAAAAGAAAACAAATGTCTCTAGGAGACATCTATTGAGTGTTTTTTTTCTTTGTGGTTTTTTTTTTTCTTTGTTTGTTTTTTTAAGATAGTAGTCCATAGAGCACTTGAAAATGCTCTCTTCTGGAGACTGAATTTCTTTGGTTTTCAGTTGTGTACTAACTTGTAATGTCTTGTAGATGTCACTTCACATGTGCTAGCCTTGAACAAGTAGAACGCAAGGAAATTGGTGGTGGCCAGATAGGCTGCTGGTTTTAGAGCTTCCCTTAATTACTTTTTAAACCAAAATCTGTGGGTGGGGCTAAGTGGGTCACTATCCTTGCTAGGTGACTAGTAGGTCCAGTCATAGCTGTGTCCTGACCACAAATCAATAGTTGAAGTACTGCTTAGTGATCCAGGCTCCCTCTGTTGTCTGCTCTCTTCCTGCAAATGCTTCAGATCTACTAATTAGTGGATGGCACAGATACCCACTTTCTGGACCTACTCCATCTCTGACTAGATCCAAGTCACTTTTGGGATACGCTCCCTGATCAAGAGGCATATCAGTGCTCTGTGTAAGCACACTTTTTTTGCTGCACCCCTATACCTATGCTTTCTTGGATGTCTCTCCTATCCTGTCTGTTTTCCTCCTCCATCTGAAGCCTTAGCAATCAGGCAACAATGAGAGAGCAGAAGAGTCTGATGTCTTCTCTCCCATGGCAGGTGTGCATTAGGTAACTAGAGCAAACCATTCCCCAGGCTGTCCAAAGCAGTTTCCATGAAATCTCTAGCAAAACCTGAATTAAGAGTATATGTAGAATACTTACTAAGTATGTTTGAAGAGTGAGATAGTTTCCCCTGCTTTACATTCTTTGAGAGATCTAATCATAAGCTTTCATCTCAGTGTTTTCCCCCTCCAATCAGGGGGTTTGTAGCTACTCAGGAGCTTTTAAGAGTTGGATCTTTCAGCCTATGGAAAACTCTGCAATCATTTCCTATTAAAGATCTGCATTTATCTCTTATCAACTGTCTCATGCTAACCACTTCATCTTCCATTCAGCAGGCACAGACCCAAGCCCTTCCACATCCAAAAGCCATCCACTTTCCAAAAGGGAATCCAGGCTAGTAGCAGTGAGAAAACATGGTGAAACTCAGGCAGATAGGTACAACCTAAATTGGAGATTCCAGTGGAACACATTCACATAAGATTTTGTGTATGCATCTATGCAAAAATTAACAGCATCCTATACCAAGCTTTATTTTTCACGCTGCAAACATAGCAATGTCACAGCTACTAGAAGTAAAATGCTTTGGTAAGAAATAAACATCATTTTTGTTGAGTAATAGTACTTTCATCATTAAACATCATGTATTTAAAGAGATACTGTCAACACTGCACATTCAGTAGAAAAATAAATCACCTTTATCTCTGCAAGTCAGAGCAATATATGAGCCAAAGTTTTCATAAAAAAATGACTTGTGAAGGTCTGCCTGAAGCAAGTTGATATTCAGATTTTAGGACAACAGCAACAACAAAAAAAAACACCACCACATCGATTAGACTCAGTCCTTTGGAGACTTTCATAGGGAATTTGCCTAGGCAGTAGCAACTTGCTTCAAAATAAATGAATAACAGAATTAAAGCCTCCACAGAAGAAAACATCTGGCTGAATTTACAAGTAAAAAAACAAATCAGTTATGGACTCAATTTATAGGGAGAGCAAGAAAGCATGACTTGCAACCTTTGGAAATGATTCTCTGTACTTTTCAGCCAGCCTGCCAGTGCAGCTAGTTCTGCTGAGACGTTAGCTGTGTCAGGAGGTTTCCGCACAGTCAAATTCTGGATCACCTACTATTGTTTTAAGAACTGTCCTCCAGACACATACCTGCATAGCGCTGGCTGTATTCATTGTTTTCTCTAGGAAGTGAACTTCCAGTTCATAAATACAGAATCCCAGAATAGCATATGTGGGAATGGACCCATCTCTGAGACCATCTGGTTCAACTCAGGTAGGATCACTCAGAGTGGAGTGTTCAGGACTATGTGCCACTAGCTTTTGGAGATCTAAGGACAGAAACTCCACAGCCTCTCTAGGCAATCTAATAGTAATTAACAACTGCTTTTTGAGGACTTAGCTACTAAACCTGGAAACTAGCTTGACAGTGCATTTTTGCTGTTATTACCTAATTTAAAGGTTGTGGGGTTTTGGTGTTTACGAGGGTGGATAGTGATAGAACAAGGAGGAATGGTTTTAAACTGAGATGAGGGAGGTTTAGGTTAGGTATTAGGTGGAAGTTTTCCACTCAGAGAGTGGTGAAGTACTGGAACAGGTTGCCCAAGGAGGCTGTGGATGCCCCATCCCTGGAGGCATTCAAGGCCAGGCTGGATGTGGCTCTGGGCAGCCTGGTCTGGTGGTTAGTGACCCTGCCCATGGCAGAGAGATTGAAACTAGATGATCATTGTGGTCCTTTTCAACCCAGGCCATTCTATGAAACTCTCAGTTGCTAGAAAAAGAAATAATTAAGATCAGGTGTCTACTATTCTCTCATCACAACCTAATTAAAAGCTGTAATTTTTAATAAATAGATATAGTGCCTTGATATTCCCTGTCCTCTGCACAGCAATGAAGCAACATGCAGTTTTCGGTGCAGTGATAGTCCCTCAGGGATCATATTTCCCAAGAGCAGGGGACAACGTGGTGAGGTGGGCAGTGGTAGATGTGAGGGCCACAGCACTTTGTGAGAATTGCTTACACCTGAGCCATTGCTGTAAACTAAACCTCAGCCATGCATAACCTTTCCATACATGTGCATTTGAGAGCACTTACTGTATAGATAAGTACTCAGGATGAGTTGTTCAAAGAATTTTCTTGAGCACAGAACATGAGGATAAAGTAAAGTAAGTTTCAATGTTTCTCGTTTTTTTTCTGACAAAACTAATTTGAGGAAATTAATTGTGGTTGCAAGACCACACTTTTTCCACCTCATAATCAGTTTCACTGGTGCAGAACAAGTTAGTTCATCTCATCGGATTGACCAGATCTTTGTGGGGACTTTGAGAGATTTTAGTTCTTGGGAAAGGCAATAGTCACTGAAAGGAAATCAGGATCAGAAGGAAGAAATAATTAAACGTATGTCCTACTATTGTCACCACAGCCTTTTCCTGCATCAAGTTGGAGATCCCTCTCGTACCTTCAGTTTGTCTCTTTATTAAGGTTGTTATAAACAGACCTACAAAAACAGACATGGCTGCTTTTTGCACCAAGGCACAACTGGCATGCTTACAGGAAGCGCTATGAAGCTGTTTGAAGCCAGTGCATTTGCCAGTATCAGTTTAGGCTGAATATGCTCTTATATAGTTTATATATATATGAATTCACTAAATAATAAATAATACCAAATTCCCAGTTCTTAGCTTTGTTTATTTGAGGAGCATTGTTTATTTTGTGATTTAGTGGATATTATCGGTATTTATAGTGGTTTTTTTTAGATAAAAACTTTTTTTTTCCTGTGTTAGTACATCTAGTTTAGAAGGAAAGAAAAGAAAGATTGCTATTAAAATAACCTTTTAAAATTATGTTTCCCAAAGGAAAATTAATTAAGGATTCTGGAAAATGTTTCAGTCCCTTTCTTGTACCATAATCTAATCCTGAAGGACACTCTTTGATTCCCTTCTATAATACTTTGTTTTTTTCCCTCTTGTTATTTTATTTTACTTATTCCCACAGCTAGCTTCAAATGACCTCAAGAACACAGGGCAGCTAAAAGATTGCTTAAACTTCTTAATACTTTTAATCCTTACTTGTTATAATTTGATTACTGAGACAGATTTTCTCTCTGGGCCTCATATTAAATCACTTTCAAGTTGAAACAAACCAGAAATCCTTTCAACTTAACAGAGCTTGTATTTAATATGAGCAAGTAAGAACTAGAGGCAGTAGGATGCTGTATCATATGCCTCCTGCATTTTAACTGCAGTGAGAGCAAACTTCAATCAACGTTTTGTATGAACTTACCTTTATAGAGCATCTTTTTTTTCAAGAACAAATGTGAATTGTTCTTGAGGTGCATGTACATGCATGTGTGTAAACATGTATGTCTGTAGACAGGTATATGTAGATTTATATGAATATATATATTTGCTGATAACTTAGTCTTGGAGTTGAAATATCTTGTTTATTGTAATAAGAATGTCCCTAAGAAGCTTTTCTCTCGTGAAACCCATTCCTAACCTCATAAAGTATAACAAATTAATACCAACCCCACCTTTTCTGCAATAGTTATTCATTTAACTGTATAGCATCATCTAAAAGTGATTTCTCATTCTATTGGGAAAAATATACTAAAAAAAAAGATTTAGAATTCAATAACAAATAAGAAATCATATGGAACCAGTGGCTACCTCACAACGGAAAGTTGGTGATTTGCCATCATGTTTTATTCTGAAGCTTTTGCAAGAAAATGTTTGTGAGAATGTGGGCTTTGCCATCTCAGCTTCCTGCACAGACGTGGTTTTCTTAGCTTTGTGACGTTCTGAGATGATGGGCTTGCCAGCTTCAGGTCAGGTGGAAACCTTAGTCAGAGCTGCATTCTGCTATGGAAAGGCTCAGGAAATATGTATCCATGCAGGGGAAATCGGAGAATTCTAGTGAAAACTTAAGGGGTTCATTTGCTGGAGCAATCCCTGGATCAAAGGAATTTCAGGAGCTGAAATGGGCAATAGCCTATAGATAAATTATTTTCAATGACTTAAGGTTCATCTTCATATGAATTTTAACTGAGTGCTCCTGTCCCTTGTCTCCTTCTGACCACCTCTGCCCCCCTCCTGTGCCATACTGGGTGCAGAGCACACCTGCAGCATAGGCTGTCAGTGCTGAGGGCCACGGAAGCTCATGTTATTGTCTCACCTATTGAAAATCTAGTTTTAAAAAACCATAAGTGCAGAGCGAGAACTTTACATTTCAATAAACTCTCTAGAGGCTGAACCTCTTCCTGGGACACAGAACACCAATACCAAAGGCTAGGGCTGCAGGGTTGTTCAGGAGGGTGATGCAGAAGCATCACAGCAGCACATCCTCCTGGTCCCCTCTGACCTCATGCTGCTGCTGGCAATGCTCACTCTGCCTCTGAAGGCCAACTGTAATGGAGCACTGTATCACAGTAGAGACCTACTTGAGCTAAGCTGTATCCAAAATCGAGGCCATATTTGTTAGTGATGTCTACAGCTGCAAGAGAAATGTAAATCCCTGTAGCCCTATACTCTCATCTTGGCAGAAGAAAAGCCCTGTCACCTTTAAAACACATTACAAGAAATGGGCTCAGATTAAATCCCTCGATTCAAAACCACTCAGCTCTCTGAATGATCGAATCCAGACTCAGTCTTTGCTGGTTGGGCCCCTCACTGATGTCTCTACATCACTTGTAAACACACACAGGTGCTCTGTCAAAATAGAGGGACTCTTAGGTCTGTCAACAAATATGCTAATATACATTCTACAGTATTTCCATCCGTGCATGAGTTGTACCAATAATACCAAGAAAAACTCCTCTTAAATGTTAACTATGTGTTTCTTTAGGTTCTGTAACTTAAAAACAACCAAACAACTTCCTTTGAAATTGTTAGCATAACATTTGTTTCTAGGCCAGAATATTTTATACCAAATACCCCTGCAGTCTAAATTAAAAGAGGAATTGTAGTAAAAGCAGTGACCAGCTGTTATGTTTAATGGTTGTTGGTAGGTGTTAATTTACCTGTTGGGCTTGAACTAGTAAAAAGTAAAATAATCAGTGACTGCAAACTGTAGATAATAGATTCAGCACTTTGATTTATGTTTGATTTATGCAGTTCCTTCATGGGCACAGCTATCATGATGTCAGCTCACTGGACTCAGTATTTCACATTAAACCAAAAACAAATCTAATTTTCTAAATATTTTAAAAATGCTGAAGTTACTTGTATTTTTCTATCTGTTCACTAGGAATTTAAGCTGGCTGTGTGAAGCCGGTGTATTTTAACTTGAGATACTGAAATTAAATTGGAGACTTTATTCTTTGTTCGTTGCATTGGTTCTTCTTCTGCACCTTCCAATAAGCAAGACGAGTGTTTTTATGTGGCTTCCTCCTGCAGTCCTTTTGCACAGAATGGAGGAAGAACAGAAAACAGGACCGTGAGAAGCAGGATCATGGCTGGCATAGTGCAGTAGTGTCAGGGCATACCTGAATTTAGTCAGAAAGAACTGGAAGTGCAATGCTACATATACACCCTCAGGTGCTTACAGCCCACCTAATTCCTACTTTTGTCCTTTAAATTCTGCTTGCCCCTGCTGATGCCATTTATTTCCAGTTTCTTTGTTAGCACCAGTTGTGTTGCTCTGTCACCTGAAGGATTTGAGTCAGGGTCAGTTCAGAAAGGCCTTCAATCCTCTGCAGTGACTGCACAGTTATTAGATAAAAGCAGGCAGTTGTGATGATGCAGTCTTCTGATATGACGGCCTCGAATCTGCCCTGAGTGCTGAAGACAGATAGGACAAAACCAATCTGGAGAACATCTGTCCTCGTTACAGAACGCATTACAGTGCTTACTGTCTGACCAAGTGTGCTGGATGACACCTACTATGGTGTATGTCCTGTGTCTGCTGTTACCACTTTCTCCACTCTTGTGGCTCAGTTAGTTCTAACAATATCAAAGCTACATGCTGTATGCATTAGAGGTTATTTATTCTTGACTGGGATATCTAACACTCTTCTCTCACAGTGTGATGTGGAACAGGGAACCATCTATATTTGTACTCTCTGTCAGTTAGATACTATGAGCATGATTAAACAGGTCACTGAAATAATTATTAATTTGGAGGAAAAGTCTGGTTCTTTCCAATTTCTTGTTAAATAGTCATTCCTTTATGGTTTCAGGTCTGTATCTTTCCTCTGCCATGTGTATATCTTAACTAAGCTATAGAGTTAGCTTCACTTCTTATTCCCTTACCATTTGTATATGAAAGCATTTTTTCCCATCTTCGTGCATTTGTTGTTCTGCACCCTTTCTGCTGTTTTGCTGTTGTTTCTTAAACACGCATTATTATTATTATTATATTATATTTAAAAACAGAATTGTACACCACTCTAAAAGGGTGTGTACAAGGGATAAATTCATCTCCAGAGTCCTGGACAGGTTGCCTCTTTAAACAGGTAAGGATTGCATTAGCCCTTTTGCTACAGCTCTCATACAGATTCAGCTCTCCACCTGCTGACTCATCAGTTCTTCCCAGGCACTTGTTTCAGGGATCCTGTCTGCCATTTCTGGGCCTGACTTAAGGCTACTGTTTTTAGAAGTCTAAGTTTTTCTGTTACAAATATCAAAATGTACAGGTGTTTTTATTTATGTCTGATGAATTTATTGAACATCACCTGAAATAATATCAGTCCCTTGGAGTATCACTAAGAACAACTTGATGGAATTGTGATACTCTATTGGCAGCCACGTTTTGAAATCTCGCAGCTATTTCATTCTTAAATTTCACATGTGCTATTGTATGGATTTGGAGCCCTTCTTTTCTACAGAAGTTGAGGAGTAAGCATTATGTGAAAATGGTAAATTCCTTAAGTCAGCAAAAAAGACTGATTGGTGGACATAGATTGATGTTTTTGTAAAGCTATTATTCATTAGTTCTTTGATAGGTTCCCAGTAACTAGGAATGAAAAAGTCCTGCTAGATTATTAATTGTGTCCAGCTACCTGTAACTGCATGTATTAATCTGATGCCACAGACTGATGCCTATAAATATTTAATCTCAGAGAAGTGCTTTGAAAAAAAATCCACGTGGTATAAAGAGTAGGATATTGCTGCTAACCTTTGGCGTTTTACATGCTTCGTGATGAAATTATGAGCTTTTTGAGATGTACCAGTTATTCAGATATAAACTTTGCTTTCACTGACTTCTACTAACAATTTGTCTTCTCAGTAGACAAACCGAGTTTATGGGATAGATAAAGTAGCAGTTTTATTTCAAGTATGTGTTTTTATTAGACAGGACTAATAAAATCTTCAATAGATTTTGTGTATAGCTGTAGAAATCTCTAAATGCCACCAAAATTATGAACCAGAGGTGATCAGAGTTAAAAAGCTCCGAAAGAAACTTGAAACTAGAAGGTCTTCTTACATGTGATTTAAATTAATTTGAAATACTAGGTTCAGAGAGAGGAAAAGCAAAGGGAGAGATTTCTGGACTTCTGTGGAAATGGCATACAGAAGGATGGCTAAAATCTGTAACTTCATAGCACTTTCTAGTATCCCTTGTATTAAATCAGGAAAGAACCGGAAATTATCAGTGAATTCTTTCTAATTTGGTTTTAAAATTTCTTTGCTTTCTCCTATTATTTTTTCTGTTTTTCTCATATTTAAAGCCAGCCTACCTCTGCATCTTAATACTGCGTGCTATGTCAGGGATCACTTTCCAGGCTTTTAACTTTTTTCAGTCTGTGAAAATGTACAATACTTTACTTGATCAGAAGATTCACATCTTAAGGTTCTGTTGAAAATGGAAAAAATGTGGAAATCAAAATTTCACAGGAGAGAAAAAGTATATATTCTACATTCAAAAAGCAAAATACCAGGAAGCTGACAGAAATGAAAACATTACAGAAAACTGGAACAAATATTTACATAATAAATGCAAACTGAAGATTGCAGGTTTTCATCTCTCTAAGTTGTCCTAGAATTTCAGTGTTATCTTCTTTAAGCAGAGAAATAAAGTACAGTTATAGAGTCAACAGGACAAGTTTTTAAAAACCTGGCATGAAAATCTATATAGATATAGTGTGGCTGACAGAAAACATGCTGAGTTGGAGTTTGCTTTCAACATTTGTGCGGCTGCCAGAGTACTGTACTCAGAGATATTTAAGCCAGAAGGGACATTAGATCATCTAGCCTGACCTTCTGTGTATCACAGGCCATTGTATGTTACCTAACTGCTCCTGTATTGAGTGCATCTAATCTGGTTTCAGCTGCCATCACTGCTTCTTGTTAAACCTGTCTTTACTAGCTCACAAAGAAAGTCTTTGAGCTATAGTATTTTTCTTAATTTTTTTAGCCCTGATTTTTGAGCTATATAAATTTTATTGTTCCTTTTTTTTTTTTTTCTTTTAAAGGTTTATTTCCTTGTTATGTTTACAGAAAGGGGATTTATAATAGCATCAAAACCACAGTACAAACATGGTATGACCCTGAAAAGAACATAGGGAAGAGCATACTGTGTCAGAACACAAACAGGTCTCACCCAATGTCTTCCTTCCAAAAGTGACCATAAGAGAATGTTCACAAAAAAAGAAAGAACGGGGCAATTGTATTTGCTACTTTAACTGACTATTGTTGCAGATTGAACTAGTTTCAAGTCAGGATATATTCTGAGCCTCTTGTTGCTTCTCTCTTTATTCTCAGTGAGTTCTACCCTGATTCACCTTTGAAAAATAAGCTCTGTAGATCTACTCCTCTTTACTTCAAAAGTCACCATCTTTTGTTGAATTTGAAGCTGACTCCCATTAGCTTCACTAGATGGACCTCTGTTGGTGCCCAGCAGGTCCTGCTCCACTCATGGTTTTGGCAGACCATGGTCATAATACCCTGCTGCAGTTGACTGCTATGCTGTCCCCTTTGCGGGAGCCATGGTTACCTCTATGGATCAGCTCTAAATGTTTGCCATTTCTACCATGCTCCCAAAGCAATACACTTAGAACCACGGGCAGTTTTTAAGCTGTAGGCACACCAGGACTTTATACAGATGTGTAGCTATGTTTGTTCTCTAGGTCTTTCCTAATAGTTCCTGACATTCAATTTGCTTTTCTGATTGCTATGAAGAATTTGTTTTCATAAGGCATAATCCCAGGATTTTTCTTCCAAATGGTAACTGTTAACTCAAGCCTCAATATTTTACACATGAGGTTGAGATTATTTTCCCGATATCACTTTTATGTATCTCTATCAAATTTCTTCTGCTGCTTTATTGCTTTCTCAGTCTCACAACATCCTTCTGCATTATCTTAGCCTGATCATACAAATGTTTTCATACATGTTTCACTTAACACACTGGGCAGAGTTTTGTTGATGTGGTGGGAATGATGTTTACAGGCAGAGGTAAGGAATTTCAGAGAGCTGCACACGGCCAGCTTGCACTGTGGCTAGGAAAGCTGTCATAGCCTAAAGAAGCTGCCAGCTTGTGGTGCAACCCTCAAAAATAATTTAGCCCAACCTGCCGGTGAGAATGTCCGCATGGGTATACTTATTGTTCTTTGAGACCTACAGCAAACAGCATATTTGTATGTTATGAAGACAGAGCCAGGCCACTCACAGTGCTGCACATTAGGAGAATTAGAGACCATGAGCATAAGTTAAAATGAGAAGTTCAGCCAAGATACAGAGAGAAAATTCCCCTCTGTGGCACAGACTGCCCAAGGAGGCTGTTCTGGTTGCATCCTTGGGGTTTCCAGTCTCAGCCATACTCAGTCATGAGCAGCCTGGCCTGGCCTCAGCACTGAGCCTGCTGCAACACTGGGCTGTGGGCATCCTGAGCACCCAGCTGGGCCTGGCTGTCCTGTGATCCAAGGATCTCAAACATGCTAATAAGAGCTTGGCAATAGCACAGTGAAATGCCACTAAATTATTTCTATTTTGAAGTCATTATGTATCTGATCCAGTTGGATCCGTGGTGGGCCAAACAGCTTGTTCCTGTACATACCTCTGTATGGGCATATCCTACATTTAGCTTAATATTTGAAAAAGGATAGATTTAAAGTAACCCTTGGCAACTTATGGGAGCTCTTTGATTTTCCCTTCTCAGAAGTGGCCAAAGTAGATAAAAATAATACTGGACTTTGAACAGATTTTGTTTCAGAAAGCAGAAGTTTGCTGAAAGGCAGATTATTTTTTTTTCCCATGCCTAAAAGCATATTTTCTATGTTGCTAGTGAGACGTGATTGTGACCAATAGAAGTGTATGTGTATACAGAACACATAATGAAATTTCATTTTCACCTAAATAGCTTTGAAAATAATTTCAGATAGAAAATGTAGAAACAGAAAGACAAACTATCTGTCTGTACACCATCTCATCTAGCTGCTCTCTGAGGCTACCTGGGACAGTCCTAACCTACTTTACATTGATTATAAAAGTCTGAATAATTCCCTGAACTAGATGAAGCTTTCCTCTGTGCAGGATCTTGTATCTTTTAGAAATTCATCACTTCAATAATTTGCGTCCCTGGACTCCTTTCCCCAATGTTTCTGGATGTGAGTGCAGAGGAAAGGGAGGCTATGGGTATCTTCTATAACCAGGTAGGAAAGTTCAAACACAATTCCCACATTTAGATTTGAGAAAAGAGAAAAGTATATCAGAAATTTTCATTTCCTGGAAATGGACACAAGCAATGAGTTACATTTGTCTATTTATTGTCACAAGTTTCCTCTCCATGACATATGATACTCAATATGTTATGTCAGAACACTGTAATTTGAAGGGCATCATCCAGACTCCACTGCTCTCCTCCCACCCATTGTCTCCCTTTTAGTAACAGATTCCTGGGAAAGAGTACTGATGTTTTCTCTGAATTCCACAGTGGTGTAATACCTATTTTGAGCCACCTCTGATTGCCAGTCAGCTTTATGACTGCTGTGTGCTTCACAGGATGAGAACAGCACATCCAGATGGTAAAACACTCAGACACAGTTTTGGGTATGAATTTATAAAAGCTGGTGTTTTGCTAAGTGTTCATTCCTGGGGAGATGTAGAACTCTTCTTTCTGGATTTATTTGAACTGAAAGATGTAAAAGCATCTGCCGCAGATTTGGAAAAGTCAAAATTTGTCCAGATTTTGATGTGTCCATTTATGCTAGACAAATCCACTTTTCATGGGCAGCTTGAGAAATTGTGTGTCTCTTCAGGTGCAGCTGGAACTACAGCCTGTATACACTTCAGCTGAGTTGGTGCTGAGCTGATAACTCAGCTTTTCTCAAGATGAAAGCTGGAGCTCTTCTGTTTGGATGCAACATTTTTAAATGTGGCCTTCACCATTTTGGAGTCTCTGTTTCCCAACCATAAAGACCGATAACTGCCCAACACATTGTTTTATTATTTATTTTGAAGCTATGTTTAGCTGTGGTTATAGAAGGCCTCACAGTCCTCTATGTGAAGGCACTATAGAAACATAATAGTATTACTGAATAAGCTCTTCAGGGAAAAGCTGTCAGGAGGTTTACAGCTCTCCAGCAGTTAGTCATCATGAAAATCTAAAGCTACTCCTTAAATCCACAGGGATCAAACCTGTGAGGGAAAAAATCTACTGCCAATATCAACCTAAGGGCAGGGGAAAGAAGCCAAGGCAAAAACATGTCAGCTGCATTATAATACCCTATGTCATGGACATTTTGATCAATATGATTGAAGATAGTTTGTGTCCTGGGTGTTGGCAAACAGAACTCTTAGAATTCTTAAGATGGGAAAGAAGAACTAAAATGCTATTTGGGTATGTTCATGGGAGTGGTGCCACCATCACTAACAATTTGTATTTGCTTATCTAGGTGGTGAAAAGTGGTTGTAAACAGAGAGAGAAAATGAGGTGCCATGTGGTGGCAGGACTGTTCTTCAGTGCTCTATGGCTCATGGGAAAGTCTCTGTGGAGACCCTATGGACCTAGAGCTGAAGGCAGCACTGAGGCAGGAGATGTTCTCTTTAGGTACATTAGGTACACAGAAAGCACCTGTAGTACATGAACTTGAAAGCCATGGAAGTGGGCTGAGCAGCATCTCTTATTCCACTAAACGTGGCCCTCACTCCCCTTGTCAGTGCAACTGAAACAGAAAGGGGAAGGGAGAGGGGCAGTAACAACAGCTGGGATGGGCTGAGCACTTAACCCAGGGTCCAGGTACTGAGTTAAGACTACAGCTAAGGTGGGACGGCTGTTTTATTTACTAGAAGTGATAGAAAATATTTATTGATGTGCTTTTCTAGCATGATGCTGTGCTTTTTTCCCCATCCAGTTTTTGTGGGCCTCTCCACATACAGATTCAGAGCTTTGTAGATGAAGAAGCACTTACTTGCAAAAGTGGGTGCATAGACAGGTACCTGTTTTTCCTGTTATCCAGGTTCCTCTGGGGTAGAGACTGATTTTAGGAAGCTGATTATTTTTAATTAAAGTATTGGAAAGTCTGAACCTGGTATTTTATTTTATTTTTTTTCTTAACAAGAGCGAAGCAATTGTAGGAATATTGTTCCCCTCTGCTCTTGTGAGGCCCCATCTGGAATATTGCGTCCAAGTGTGGAGCCCCCAGTACAAGAAAGACAAGGAGCTGTAGGAGAGGGTCCAGAGGAGGGCCACGAAGATGACCAGGAGACTGGAGCACCTCCCCTGTGAGGACAGGCTGAGGGAGCTGGGCTTGTTCAGCCTGGAGAAAAGAAGGCTGTGGGGTGACATCGTTGCAGCTTTTCAATACCTAAAGGGAGACTACAGAGGGGAGGGGAGTCAACTCTTTGAAAGGGTTGATAACTGCAGAACAGGGGGAAATGGTTTTAAGTTGAGGGATGGGAGATTTAGGTTGGATGTCAGGGGGAAATTCTGTACAGAGAGAGTGGTGAGGTGCTGGAACAGGCTGCCCAGAGAGGCTGTGGATGCCCCGTCCCTGGAGGTGTTCAAGGCCAGACTGGATGGGGCCTTGGGCAGCCTGGTCTAGTATTAAATGGGGAGGTTGGTGGCTCTGCCTGTGGCCGGGGGTTGGAGATTCATGATCCTTGAGGTTCCTTCTAACCCTGTCCATTCTGTGATTCTGTGAGTAGTCCTGAATCTGTGTCCTAAATCCTAAAAATGTTTTCTGTGGTTAGTAAATCAGAATTTGAGTGATGAGATTTTAATCTGACCCCAATTCTACTTGTTTCTGATGTACAAAGCTTAACAGCCTGGTTTGTACTATGTATCAAAATGTAGTGGTTTCTTTCTATGTTGGCTGTATCCCCATATCTGCAAAAATTTTACATACATATGAAGTTTTGTAAAGCAGTTACCTCCATATATTTTGGTTCACAAAAATCAAGCCTTATTCTTCCTATCAGGAAATAATGTTATTACATACTCTGATTGCAAATGATTGCCTACATTTGAGTAAAGAAAAACAAGTTGCCCAGAAAATATACAGTTTTGGGAGGTTATCAAATTCTTAAAGAAATTTATTTTTGAATTTTGTTGTTGAAAATGTTTTCAGGAAAACATATTTGTTGCTGGAGGAGCAACAGAGTAAATTCAAAGTAAATTTTGAATTTCCCTTCTATGAAATTTACATCAGAAAAATATTTACACACAAACCATCCAGAGGAAGAAAGCACATCATGAGATAATTATAACTTTCAACTTCAATTAAGATGAAATGAATAGTTAAGTCATGCTTTGGTATTATCAACATGTTCCGTAAACCAAGAATCTCTTTGCTGTCTTCTGATTCTGAATAGAATGAAAGAGGGCTATCAGATGACACATGCAAGGAAATCCAAACTGTTTGGAAAGGGAGTTTGTGTGAAGAACGAAGAAACTGGCCATTTCTCCGGAGTGGCTTAACATGCAGAAGGCAGCACTGATCCATACGTGTGAACTGGTCTAACATGGGGGCTAAGACTTCTCTGAAATTTTTCTTCATAACTTGATATACACCAGTCCACTTTTTTTGCAGGTGAGCTCACATCAACATTTTAGGATTTCCTTCCGGGTAACTAAACCAAGCAAGACTTTCATATTAGACTGTTGAGTTGCAGAAACCTGCATACCCATCATCAGTTAATTTTTTCATCATTTATTCTCTTAATGAGCATGAGATATGCTGAAGCTGCTTTTCAGATTTTTGTTTGGTTTAGCTTGTGCTTTACACAACTGGGAGCACTGCAGCTACTTTTTCTTGTTAAATATTGATACTGAACCATCAAACATGCTTTGCAGTAAAGAAACAAATGATTTCCATATGAATACAGAATCCCTAAACAAATTCATCAAATATGTTGTCTCAACTATTTTTCTTCCAGCACTGAGAGAATACTGGCACAGAGTTAGTATACAGCATCTGGTTAGCTGAAAATGCATCAATATCTCAAAAGTTTTAAAACTTTTTATTTGAAAAGCAAGTCTTTTCAACAAATTACAAAACAATCCATCTACAGTGTTTGACTGTGATTCTTATTCCCTGGACTTTTAGTATATTTGACTCAGAGTTTAGGTAAATTTGCAGCCAGAAGGTAGAAAACATTATCAATATTTTCAAAAATAGATATTTTTGGACTTTATTCTTTGGAAATTATACTTGCTCTGTTAAATATTGGTCAGGACTAGAGAAAATGGTATGTTATTTGTGAAGAAGTAGACTATTCTTTTTACTTTATGAGCGTTACTATTCTAAAAAGAAGTTTTTGGCTCCTTTGCTGAAGAAATTCAGCAAAGGAAAAGAAATTGGCGTTGGTGAAATTCCCACAGACTTCAGTTGGCCTTTTTTTCACCCTAGGAAGTTAAGACTGAATCCCCAAAGGGGATCTGACTCTAGGCCCAAAATTTAGATCCTCAGAATCTCTGCTCAGCTGGTGACTAAACTCTCTAGGCACCTACATTTCAGTTGTTAAAATTCTCCATCTGACTATAAAATTCTCCAGCTGGATATTGCCTACACCATGAGAACACTGAGCTATTTGGTTCTTAATTTAGTCCTGCTCCTCAAAAGAACTGCATATAAGCATTATCCATACTCTCTTACCCAATGTGCTCAGTCTGGTAGCAGCTTCAAGAAACAGCTGAAATTTGATAGACTGGTCTACGCATATGAGGGTAAAGGTCCTTCCCTCATATGCAGCTCTAGTTCCCTGTTGCCATGTCTCTTACATTCTAGCACAAGCTGAAGTGTTGTAAGAGCATGATTTTGTGTGGGCCAAGTGGAGAGAGGATGGAGAAACAGAGGAAAAGTAATTCTAAGTGTTGTGTTGGAAGGACACCCTTAACTCTGCTTATGTGCTTTATTCAGGGAGGTTGAGTGTAAGACAGTGTACACTGTGCTTGGAAAGGGGACAGAAAGCTTGGTCTGATTCTCTGACAAGTGCTTGCTATGCTCCAGAATTATACTAACACCAGCTCTGTATCTCTTGCCAAATTTATATTTAATTATTCCCTGTAAAGTAAAACAGCTTCCTGTCTCCAAGTACCCAGAAGCTTGGCAATTAATAATTCAAGCATTTTTGCAAACAAAGTGTGGGTTCAAAGTGCTTAAGGGTTGGAAGAGGAATAAGCTTTTGCCTTCCCATCTAACTGCTGGCAGTGATGCTGGGGAGAGCAGCTCCCACCATGCTCCAGGGTGCCTGGAGGACCCCTTGTGCTGCTGCTGGGCTCCAGGCACTTTTCCATAACCCCTCACTGCCTCCAGTGGTGGGCACAACCTGAAGAACAGCAGCAATGTAGTGAGAACTTGGGAATTATGAAGGGAATGGTGTTGCAGAGAAACAGATCTGTGTGCTGGGAGGTGTGCGGGAAAATCCTGCTGGAAGGGACATCCGGATGCCAGCTAATGCTTACCAGACTTTCAATTCTTTCTGTTTCCAGCCTCGTTGAGATCATAAGGCACCCCAAAGACTACATTTGGAAACTACCCTGTAAGCTGGTACCTTTAAAGTGCAAACAAACAATGGATTCGTGGTTTAATTATCTCCAGGAATTTTCCAGACTTTTCAACTGTTATGCAAAATATTTTTATGCCCTAATAATAATTATAAACTTCTTAACTTGACTGATTTACTCAGGAACAATAAAGCTGAGCTGAAATTTATATGTTATTCAAAGGAAAGCTACTCAGGAACTTGCTGTTCAAAGGGAAATTTGTAGTGCTGTTTTGTGCAGAGCTAAAATTAAAAAGAAAGAGAAAGAGGTCTGTGTTTTACATTAAACCAAACCTTTTTGATAAGAATGCTGGCCTGGAGCAATTTAAGCCATGAAAAATGAACTCCTTGAGCTCTCCTGTCAGAGTCCAGTGATGGAAGGATCCCTGTAAATTCTTAATCTGCCTTTCTTCGTAGCAGGACAATGTAGTCCTATAGAAAGGAAGGTCAAGGAACTGAACTCCCACAGTAGGTATCCAAAAAAGCAATCAAGCTAAACTAGCAGGGAGTGGATTCCAGCTGAACTCTGTGGTGAGGAGCTTTTCTCTTCCACCACAGGTACCTTATAGAAGGGAAGATTCCTAAACTAGTGGTTTAATTTCTCTGGCTACCATTCTAATCACATACGTCCCATAATTACTGTCTTTCTTTCTTTTCCCCAGACTGTCATTCTTCTGTCTCTTAGCTCTGTCCAACAGGCAGACAATGTGGACACAAAAGCTGTGCAAGCTGTCGAGGCACCTGATGGAACTCCGAAGCTCCGTGACACACCACCCCATGCCCCGCTCTCTCTTTCAGATCTTTAATTTGCATACTTTCCCAGCAATAGCCAAATGCTCAGGGGCCGCTTTCCATTTTCACCTCATTAGATTATATGTCTGAACATAAAAATGACTGAGAGCTGTGAACCAAATCAAGCTCCTGCAATGTGTGCTGCAAACATGCCAATCATAGTGATGACACAAGGCAAGGATTTGGCAAAAGTCATGCATGGCATTAATATTAATTGTGTTTCTGCAGGTTAGACCAGTATGAGCTTTATAGCAAACTCATTATTTTACTTACTGAGTAATGATGATTCCCCAGAAGGCAGATTAAATAACTCCACAGTGGTTCTGCAAAGAGAAGGGGTCTCTGACCAGAGATGCAACACAGCACTGGTCAAAGGGAATGGCAAAGGAACAGAGGTTTGCTTTCATCTCAATAGAATGTATGAGTCGTGTACCTTCTCTGGCTATGTAGGGCAGAGGAAAAGGAAACAAATTTAGACCAGACCCTAAAAGATGGTAAAGCTGTCTGTCAGGTCTTCAGGTAGGTTCAGAGAGCCACAGCCTTGTGGAAGTTCTTTGTAGGCAGTGTAAGGGTTATGGCTGTGAGTCAAAATGCTGTCCTCATTCTGTGTCCTTGCCCTGAGTGAGACCTCTGGCACTGAGTAAACCCTACAGACCCAGGCTGCACACCATCCTGGGCAGTTTGCTCTTCACCAGCTGCAAAGGGTTTATGGCCACTTCCAGGCAGACCAGAGATTGTAGATAAATACACCAGAGAGAGATCTGTGTCTGGGAAGAGGCATTTGTTAAGTCTGCAGGGACTACTTGTGAATTTGAAGAAATGTGTTTCAGAGATGGTTCTTTACAGTGTGCTGTCTTACACAGGGTTCTCATGGTGAAGAGTCAGGTATGCCTGACTTTTAAACTTGAAGAAATTTTAATAAGCTGAAATATGAATTACTTACACAGTGAGTCTTTCTGTGGCCTGATATCTCCATAAAAAGATCAACTAGGAGCTGTGCAAAATAGTATAATTGCATTTAAAATGTATCAGAGAAGTTTTTTCATCTTTCCCTTGTTCAGTTGGATACTTCCTATAAATAACGTCTGAAAATATCAACGCTGGTTCCTGTGGGGCACAGTATTTGAAGAAGTCAATTTTATTTCATGGAAATGAGAGAAAGAGAAAAAAAAAGGCTGCGGTAAAAAGAGACGTGTTGTATATAGCGTTCCTTGTGAGAAAGGAGGCAGCCTGGAATGCAGAAGGAAGTATTTGGGGAGAAACTCACCCTGCATCTTGCCAGCCCTGCACTCTGGGATTTCATAGCCTCTGTAGTCAGAGCGGCAGGAAAGCCTTTCTCCTCATCTACTAAAACTGTGCCTGCAGCCTTCCAGGGAACCCTGATTAGGCAGCTGATTTGAAACTAATCTGCTCTGTGTGTTAACTGTGAAAATATACCTTCAAGCATTTGGCAGTTTTCTGCCTGACTTATGGGAGAAGCGACTCTCAATTTGCACATTTTGGATTGCAATTTTCCTGTAGCTCTAGGATATGTGTATTTAAGGCTCTGATAAAAAGTAGCTTCTGTGCACCGAGTCAAAGTACATTGCTGGAGAAAGTGTAAGAAGATGGGCAGGAGGTGCAGGGGAGTTCAGAAGAGGCAGCCCCCACTTGTCCTCTGCTGGTTCATGCAAACCATATCTGTATTATTTGCATCCAGAGAAATATCCGTCAGAACACTTCTATTTAGGAGTCAGAATTTCAAGGTGTGTGATCATTGCAGTTGTGATCACAGGGAGTTTTTTATGTCTTACATTCCTGAAAATGGGGCTGTTTCCAGCCCTTGCAGGCACAGCCAGTTTACTGAAGCTTCCCCACCAACTGCTGAACTGTTTGGAGACTGACACGTTTAATTTAGCTCTCCTTGTGGGTGAGCTAAGCTGGAGGTTGTGATTCACAGAACTCCCCACCAGTGACAGAGACAGGTTCATGTTTTTGTGCGTTATACAGTACAACTGTTTGCAGGGGTGCTTCCCCCTTGGCTCCTTCCAGTGTGAAATTGGACAACGTTCAAGTGGGTACAAGCAAAGGACTTTGCATAAGAGCACTGATAGCAGAACTTAGTTAGACTTTTAAATTTTGCTGCTTTCATCTCACAATTTTTCCTGGATGTTAGTTAAATTCCATAGCTTACAAGCCTAAAGAGCTTTCTTGTTAGGAAAAGTGCCTGCTTGCCTAGGGAGCATTCTCCAAGTTTGACTGTACCAGCTCTACTATAAATCTAAACTCCTGCATTTGCTTGTATATTCTTTGGCGAGGACTCACCCGTGTTCCCTGATTCTTAAAGCCAGCTTGATGGAAAGAGCCGAATATGTAAATGGCTCACTGGCTCAGAATCTAGGCCAGAAATTTCAAAGACAGCACTGTCAAAAGCTTTTAACTACAAAATCATAACTCAGCTACTAACAAAAAACAAGACTATCTTCTAGCATTTTAGCTTATCACTGAGCATTATCGTCTTTAAAGTGACTACTGAGACTGACCAGCTTTATTAATGACCTCATGAATGATAAATTTTACAGCTAAGTGTCTTACTGTCTGTGAGGTAACGTTGTAGAAACAGATAAGTGCGTCTGTCTGAGCGGCTGCAAGAATTGCACTTTTGTGTGCTTCCTCCTTAATTCTTTCATTTAAGTAATGAGAGCTTTTTTTTTTTTATCTACGCTATTAAATACAGTTCTCCAGGGTGTGCAATAAACAGAGCATATAACATATTCAGTGTTCTGGTTGAACTGTAGATGGGCTCCCTCATAAATGTAAGAAGGCACTCAACAAGTTTTAAACAAGGGGAGGAAATGTTGCTGAAAGGAATGAGCAGACTTGCAAGCCACGACATAAAAGTCGTCTGAATAAGTAAACACCATAAAGAAACTACAAAGAAATGGCTAGACCTGTGTTAGCAGAGGAAACCGGGGACCTCTGGAAACAGTTTAGTGAAAAATATTTCCAAAAGAGGTCTTTCCAGGCAGCCTGATTACAGATGAATATGTTACTGGACTGTGAGCAAAATTTTGAATGATTCTGGAACAGCAGATGCTGTTTGGGGAGAGATGGTGTGGGTAGAAGGAGTCTTCTAGCAGTGAAACCAACAAAGTGTCCCCCACATTTATTTTAGGGTGCACAGTAACACAGATAAGGTCAAACAGCAGCAGGCCGGCATCTATTCATGTACGACTTTTTTCTGTGTGGCACTGGAAATTTCATATAAGTGCATACAATATCATAGCAGACAATCATAAATTGTTTTTCTTTTTCTTCTCTTTTTTTTTTCTTTCTTTTTCTTTCTTTCTTTCTTTCTTTTTTTTTTTTGTACAGAAAGTTTCCCCCTGATCAGTTAATACTTACATGGTAGATGGTATCTGTCCCATTGTAAATGTTTTGTTTAACAGCTTTGCCTGCTCTCACTGTCTATTTTAAATATCTCATCTGGATTTGATTCCCACGAAGATTCTGGATTCAATTGCATCTTATGGCTGTACTTGCTTTTATTGGTGCTAAATATTTTGTCTGATAATTTTGTTGGATATCCTACTTTTTTTTTTTTTTTTTTCTCCAAATGAATGAGTAGTAGGAATATAGTTGGCCAGAACTCTATTAATAAAACCAACTTCAAGTAAAGAATGTATTTTTGCTGGAATTAATACTGCTTTATGAAACTGTCAAATTCACTATAACTTTATTACAAAAGAAAATTGAAAAAAACATTCCAGAAGAACAAAAAAGTCCCATCTTACATTTCACTTTGAAATCATGTTTCATTTCAACATTATTTGATTTTGTATTATTATGTTTCTAGATTCTCAGTTGAAATACTCTGGCGTGACTGGATCAAATTGTATATTCAGAACGTCCATTTGTAATCAACTCAGAAATGTTCAGTTCATACTGTTACTCAGAACAACAGTTTTATAGTACTAAACGAGGCATCCTGAAACGGAGATCTTACCTTCAGCTACAAATCTGCTTAGGTGTAAAGAAAAATGCTAGTATGCATTGTTCACATTGTTTATTCTCTTCACCCTTGCTTTCAGTCTCTCTTTTTTTTTTTTAACTGCTTCACTGAATGAGAATTACTCTGTGTGTTTAATAATAACTCGCAGCCCTCTCTGGATTTCTGTTTTTACTCGGTTTTTCTGGTATTAATTGGCCAGAACTGAAGAAAATATTCTGGATATTAATGTTATAGGCGGTTATTCATATCTTCGTACATTTCTGTCGTAATTTCTATACTATCTTTCATTGGTATGATTATATAAGCAAATGCATGCTTACAGAGCTTCATTAAATAAACTTTGTAGCACACACATGTAACTCAGTAACTTTACTGTCCCAGAGAGAGGCTAAGATACTTCCATTGGCTGCTTATTCATGGATAACATGATTTTTATCTTCTTTGGATATTACTTGACATTTATCATCTCTGACTTCTATGTATTTTTTGTTGTCAAGATGGGAAAAAATTTGAAGTGCTACTTCTGAGGAACAGCAAGACCGTAAGAAGACTCTGGCTGCGTGCTGTATTTTTGCTAAAGGGAATAGGTGAACAAGGAGCTGTGCTTTTACTGCATGTTCCATCCTACTTTAACATGTTCCATCTTCCCAGTATTATGACATAGTTTGCATTTGGTATTTCTAGCCTCCTTTTTGAGGTTGCTGACAATGTCTCTTGTTTTTGACTGTCACAGAGTACTGAGTAGTGCAGTATGTTCTCCCTCTTCAGTAACCAAGGCTGTTACCAAACCCCTCCCAGTTCTGCAAGTGGATACTTCTCACAGTTTATCTACCCTAGATCAGAAAAATAAGTTGCATAGTATAGCTATGTGCAGCTAATGAGGGCATCCAGAGAAGATGACAGAATATAGGTGCTGATTTAAAAACATCTCTTTAGAAAGTAAAAATACAAAAGTTAAGAATTGATGTTTGAAGACACCTCTCAACTCCACCTGGGAAATCCCTTCCCAGAGCTAGTGCATTCCCTCAGGACCAAACGTGAGCGCCCAGGCCACTGCCTACACTACTGATCAAAATTGTTTCTAGCCTCCCAGCACTGCCTTATCTGCTTTAATTAGTTTGTAATCTTTCTGGTAGCATGTAGCACAGTGCTGGATGCAATGGGATTCCTGTCTCCAAGCAAGGATCCTGTGTGAAGCACTGCCGTAAACAGCAGTATTTTCCTGACAGGAAAGCCTGTAAGCCATTTCATCCCTCTCCTTTACAAGTCCTTAAAGTTGATGGCACCAGCATCCTGTGAATGAGCACAATCCTGCTTTTCTGCAGGGTTTCTCCCATGCAGCGTTTGCTCTCTCCCTCCTTGAGAGCAGAACGATGACAAGAGCTAAAGGTGGGCATTTCTGGGCAAGCCTGCAGAGTTGCAGAAGTCTGCTTTTTTTCTGCTAGCTGAGTTAGTTTGGTTTTGGAAGCTGTAGCTTAACTAATAGCTTAACTAACCTGAGGTTGTTTCTGCACTTCTGCACACGTGTGTCTTTTTCAGGTCAAGTGATGTTTGTTTCACATATGGGCTGGAGATGGTGAAAATGCTGTTAGGAAAGCACCGAGCCTGAACTAATAAGCTCTGTCTGGCAGTACAATGCAAACTATATAGAAACAGAGAGGCCCAAACCCAGAGCTTTATGGGAAAGGGAGGACCAGAATCCTGAAGAGCTGCAGTTTTTGTTTTCTTTCAGAAATGACTCCATGCCATAGCCACAGGTTTGCCTCCTGGTTTAGAGTGCTGAAGATGTGAGCTCACATCTGCCTACAGTCACTGCTATCGACACATACTACATGGCTTCTGTACCAGGTTTGGCTCCTCTCCACTTAGTATCAGACATGGGCAGAGCTCACCTGTGTCCCAACGTACCCACTCTCATAGGCACTCCAGGATCGAGGGAATGCAGGTTCTGTGGGCGTTGGCCTGTAAGTGAGGTGTAAAATGCCTTTCTGAGTCCGGCAGCCATATGAATTCAGTGAATTGGGTTGTAATTAGGCATGTCCTGGCTTGTTTGCACTCTTAATACAACAGAGAGTTCATAATTTGACACAGATATATCCCATTTTCTCAAAATGGTAGTTTGCCAAGATTTATTCTTTTAACAAGGAACACAGATTCTTTTAATGTCTGAAAGCTAATGAGGAAGTCTTTTCCAAGTGCAATGTGTTTACTCAGCACTGCCAGTTTCCTTTCCTTTCCTTTCCTTTCCTTTCCTTTCCTTTCCTTTCCTTTCCTTTCCTTTCCTTTCCTTTCCTTTCCTTTCCTTTCCTTTCCTTTCCT
>JAPSGF010000004.1:13825346-13847064 GCA_035772895.1 Perdix hodgsoniae | reverse complement strand
TTCCCTTCCCTTCCCTTCCCTTCCCTTCCCTTCCCTTCCCCCCCCCCTTCTCCCTCCCTTCTCCTCCCTTCTCCCTCCCATCCCCTCCCCTTCCTTTCTTTTCTTTTCTCCCTCTTCTCTTCCCCTTTCCCCTCCCTTTTCCCCTTCCCTTCTCATTTTTCTGTCTTTTTTCTCTCTTTTTCTCCCCTCAATCTACCTCTCTCCCACTCTCTGTCATGTTCTTTCTCCAGACAGCAGAGCTATTGCAGAAGGATCTGGGGACATAATCTCTCCCACCCCCCCCCTCTTGATGTAAGCAATAAAGTCTCCCACTTCCTGTACTCTCTGTGAACTTTTTGACAAATAAATGAGCCCATATTTGATAGGAACTTATAAATGCTCCTTATATTGCTCTTTGGAAAAGCTGGTAAATCAGCATACAGAAGAGACCTCAATGATTTCCCAGTTTATATTTCCAAAAATAATCTTTCTTCCAATATTCCAGAAATTGGACATTATACTGTGAACCCCATATTGGAAAAAGTGATTTTGCAACCTTTGTTACTCCAAATGTCAATAAAGAGACAATTGGCACATGTATATGTTTTAATTTTCAAAGCCGTTTAATATGTTTATGTTAGTATGGATTTCTATACTCTTTTGGAGTTTCTCCCATTCTTTCTCAGAAAGCACTTCCTATCTTTTTAACCCTGCCATTGTTCTCACTCTTTTAGGTTGTCTTGACTCCTCAATTCCTTTCAACCTCCAGTGGTCTGAGTATGACCTTCTCTTAAGCTTTTGCCATCCAAAATATCCTTCTTGTATCTCTGCTTCACTGCCTCAACTGTTGTTCCAAACATCAGCTGTAGTGCAGTTTACTTTTTTGGCTGTATTAGTATCAGTTGCCTCAGACACTGACCTGTAACACGGTGCTTCAATATCTTCAGCATGCAGTCCTACTGACTGTAAACCACCACCTTGCAAACTTAAATGAATATGGATTTTTCTACAACTGAAAAGCTGTTTGAACATGCAGCATTTAGCTTTTTTAAAATATATATATATTTTTTAATTGTATAATTGTTAGATATATTGTGCTAAGACAAAAAATTGGCAAGCTCTGGGCTTTTAGGTATGTGCAACTGCCTTTCTTTCAGAGGGAGAAAGGGGGTTATCTGGTTCCTTGCTTTTTTGCTCTGTCAGCAGGTCTGAAGATTTCAGAAAGAGCTGAAGCGTATCTTGTGCAGAGAAAAGGCAACAGTGTTTCTGACTATTGCGGAGCCAGAAGCATAGCCTCCTGGTGCCATAGTGAAATTATCCAGCTCTAGGATATGGATGGTAGTAGAAAAAATATGATACAGAGCATGTATCTAGGCTCATATTCTTAATGTTTTTATGCTGAATGCTATTGTAGAAAACTCTTTGTTGGGAATTATGTATTTTGTTTAAATATGGGGGAAGATTCGTAAAATAACTTACAGGAAGGAACATAGTGTTGCACACAAAAAAAGTGGAAACTTCTTCAGAGTACAAAGGTTTGAAGGCTGTACATGGTGACAGTGATGATGATTTAGGTAAAAGACAACTCAGGGCAGCAGCAGGTGATGTCCCTTAATACACTAAAATTAAGGAAAACAACTTCTCAAACGAGAAACAAAATTTGATTTAGAAATCCATTTTAATTTTTTATTATTATTATTTGGGCACCTGGGAACCTAAATATGATTGGGAATTGATAGGTTCTATGTTTAGACTAGATATCAGGCAGAAATTCTTTACTGTGAGGGTGGTGAGACACTGGAACAGGTTGTCCAGTGAGGTTGTGGGTGCCTGCTCCCTGGAAGCATTCAAAGCTGGATGTAAGCAACCTGGTCAGGTGGGAAGTATCCTTGCCTATAACAGGGGTATTAGAACTAGACGATCTTAAGGGTCTCTTCCAACCCAAAACATTCTATGATTTTGTGATTTTATGGAAATGTGCATATTTTCCAAATTTCTGTCCCATCGATATTGAAATGAATTCCAACAGAATTAAAGTCAGGGGAACTTCGATAACTTAGATGATACATCTAAGGATGTTACATGGTGGTCTGATAAAAAAAAGCTCAAAAACAACCAAAGACTAAATGAAGTAGTTATGAATCATAGAAATTTCACAACCCTGTATTCATCAATTTACAAGAAAGTGAAAACTGTTTGCAGCCTTTCTGCAACAGTCTCTTAAGGCTAAAATGTTGTATTTGAAAAAGAGAAATTTGTGTGAGGTGATGAAAGACAAAAACTGCTGTGCAAGGAATGCCATTTGGGATGAATCTGAGGTGATGAACAAATTTTGGAGGTGAGTTTGGAGAAATATATGGGATCTAGTCTGTATCTCTGTTTCTCAGTTTTTTGTGCTGCCATAGTACAGAAAAAAAAAAGACAATGTGAGTTATTTGAAAAGAATACTTTTTTTTAAAAAGAAAAATATTGCAATGTTTACAGGGTATAATTCAGGCTTTGGTATTTTTCATTGAGAAATGCAGTTTCGTGGTTATTTCCACACATAATTGATCTGTTTGTTCAAAGATTTCTTTGGAGTTTGATTGAGACATGACGTGGTGGCTCCTGTAAAACAGTGTTGGAGGTACCAAAGACCCTCAATGGATCAGCTGTGGCTTTTGACATGATACTGTGTTGAGAAATCATACCCTGATGTCAGGAGTCTTAGTGGCATCTGCAGGGTGTTGGGCCAGGGAGAGCCATGATGCCATGGGCAGAGCAAGCTTGCTGGGCCACAGCTCGGTCCCTTTCTCATCTAGTGCCCCATAGGCCTTGCCAAGCCAGAGCATGCTATTTCTTCATCCTCATGCTGTGTGTCTACTTTTAGGGCTAAAATAATTCTGAGTTTCTGAGACCCGTTACTTATATATATATATATATATATATTTTTTTTTCCATCAAGAATGCAATATAGCATTTTTCAGGCTCTTAGTGTAAGTGTCTGTTCTACAAGTTGAAGTCTATCCCTGGAGCACCATGTCCAAGCAGATCCAGGCTGAGATTTTTAATCTCCTGAAAGGAGAGCAAATTCCTTATCTGAGTTAGATGGAAGATAAGCTCTATATTACTTGATGAGGTAGGACCCTCCTACCTTACCCTGCAGTGCAATGAGCTGTGATACAACTTACATTTCAAAGCACTACCACCACTACCCAGAGGAAGTGCTGGCCAGGGCTTTCCATGGGTTTGTGGTTGTGTGGAGCACATGTGTGGTGGGGATGCCTTTATATTAGCAAATACTTTTCTACCTAGAAAGCATTTGAGCAAAACCTCGTGTTTTTCTGACAATTTTTTTCAAAGAAAATGATCTGTGGGCATTTACCCAGAATATCATTAACACAGAAAGGGAAGCCAAGTTTATTTTGCCCAAATGTTATGGTGGTGTTTACAGGAATTCTGATCTTTAAATTTCTTGATAAACTTAATCTATTTTGTGTATGTTTAAGTAACGCAGTCTGAGATTTTAAATAATAACAGAAGACTATAAAAAGTAAAAAAAAAATAAAAAATCTTTTTCAACTCATTAGATGCATTTATAGATGTAGAATATTTTTGTATACTCAATTTTCTTTTTCAATATACAAAAAAGCCTTGGAATTTAACTGGAAACACAGAGCTACATAATGTTTTGTTTATGGCCCATGTTCTATTAACATAGTTGTTTTTCATTATAGAGTGTTGCTGGAGAAGTGATGAATTTTGTTGACAAAGTTATCAAATATGTACTTTCAAAGTAAAGATTTGTGTCTTATTAATAATGGGGGAAAACTGGGACAAATTTGAGTTGTGTAGTGTGACTGAACCACTTAAGTAATCAGATTTATGTCAAGGTTGAGTTGGGCTAAATCTGCCCTCACTGAGCAGAAAGCTCTAAACTTTTGGCAGTTAATTAGGAGCACCACACAAAGATTTAAATGCTGCTCTTAAGCAGGATTAGGCAGTGAGTACAGAGTTCAGCCTGTGTACTAGACAAACACTGACTGTGAGGCTCCTCTTACAGGGCTTACCAGTTGACCAAGCCCTGGAGATCTGCCCGATGGGAGGATTTCCTCAGTAACCCCACATACCCTCCCCAGCTCACGAGGTCATGGATCACCAGAGTGGCTGTGTGCTGGGCATCATCCCGAGACTCAGATGTGCTTTGAAAATGCAGAATGCTCTTATAGCACAGGCAGAGCAACCTGAATCTTTATCCCCTTTGCAAGATGGAGATGAGGCAGGATGTGTGCCAAAGGTTGCTTTGTTGTCAAGAGACTTTCACTTCAGAGAACTTTTTTTGCAGAGTTCAAAGACTTTTGCAAAATCATTTTGTCCTGTATCTAGATGTCCAGGGATGCTTCCCCACTCCCATGTGGGGAAGCTCTGACGTATGAGCAACGCATGAAGAATGTCTTTGTGGTGCCTTTCACAGCTTTATTTCTGAAGGAAGAAATGTGGGTATGTGGGTTGGAAATGTGCTACAGACTGGTTCATGACCTACATGATCAGGAATAGGCTGGTAAGAACAGAGGAATGTACCTACACAGCTTGCTCTTAGCATGTCACACCATCATATAATACTCTTCATAATCCACCATAATCAAGTGGCATATTTCCCACTACTAAACCCACACCTAATTTACAACCTGAATTTCTTAATGGATGGCTTATATCTGTTTGTTCTTGTGCTAGCTCATTGTCTTTAAGCTTAAAAAGCTCTTTTCCTTTTCTGATGCTTATCCTCCAGCTGTATTTGCCAAGAGTGATCATATCCCCTCTCAGACTTCAATCTGTTTGGCTAAATAAGCTATTCTCTTTTGATTTTTGTCTTGTAAAATAAACTCTCCAATACCTGGATCATCCCAGAGCTATTTCTGCACCTCTTCCGGTAAGAATCCAGTTCAGTGAGGGTGACCCAAGAGGAAAACAGTACTCGAGGTATTACAAGGTTCTTGTAATGGGTGTCTTTAATGCTCCTAGAAGTATCTTGCTGGATTTATTCTTAAATCACACAGCCTTTTTTTTAAGTGCAACCTGTGGTTCATAGTCACCTTTTGGCTGACTGGTATATCCAGACCTTCTACTGCTGAAGTAGCCAAAGAGTCAACTGTCGCATCTAGAAGTTCACAGTAAGCTTCTAGCTTTAAAACTTCAGTTCTGTGATTCTCACTTTCAAAAGCTACATTTAGCTACATCCAGTTGCAGATGATGAACCAAAGCAATCAAAATGTAGATGCTGCATTAATGGTATTAAAACAGTTTCCAAAGTGTCGTGTTAGATCTGGCAGTATTTCCATGTTCGGAGGTGTCATTTTTTTTAACTGATGTTAGGCAAACCCTGAAATAATGGTATTCATTTAGAAATAAAGCACTCAAGGTCAAATCTGTGTGAGATGTAGGTAAAAAGCTAAAGGTAAAGCTTCTGGTATCCCAGTGAACCCCTCCCACCCACTGAATTCTTTCTTGGCCGCACTTGCCTACCTCAACCAGTGTAAGCCATCAGCAGGCTCGCTTCCCATCACTTTGTGATTCCTCATCACTGTAATCCAAAGTTCAGAGATACCTGTCTTGTGCAGTTTATGAGTGTTATGTACTGTTTAGGATTTATTTTACAGCATTTGTGTGTGTGTTTAAACAGAGGACATTTCAGGTCAGCCAGTGGTCTCCCTAACTACTTCAGTCTGTATCTTGATGGTCATATTGCTAGTATAAAACTGTTTGGTTTTGTTCAGAATTTCAGTATAGTTCATGTGATGTGTATTTAAAAGAAAAATATTACTATTTAATTAGAGAAACCATGATCAATATGTTTTTCAGGGTGTTACATCTATTATAGAATTGACTCACAAATGTCCATGATATAAACAAACCTGAAATGCCGTTTTTAATTTATGGATCCTTTTGGGCTTGTAATTTCTTTATAATCTAATAGAAATCTAAATTCACGTTTAGTACCATATGTACCATAGCGGAATCTTAGTTGGAATTTACTTCCCATCCAGTATCACAATACATGTTATACAACATGGAAAAAATGTGTAATATTTCTTTTTCCCCTTGCTGTGGCCCCACACTTTCTCTGCCTTTTTCCTCCTTCCAAAAAGTAACTCTATATAGCAAATATTTGAAAAGTACTTGCTGCTTGATAGAGAAAGACAGGATAAATGAAAATTCCAGAATTTGATCAATTGTGCACATGCTAAAATATTTGTATATTAGATAGGAGTTTTAATATTTGCCATTATGGTGATGACCCAGGTGGGAGAGAGGAGCGTGTATGTATCTGTGTCTGTGTACATGCACATGTATATACATGTGGTTGGAATGGAAGACCATGCCATTTCCCGGCTGACTCCTTATTTAGCTGCGGTCATCACAGACAGGATGAAGTTTCTGCTGCAAAAAAATATAATTCAGATCTTATTACCATCCGTAATAATACTTGGTGGTATTAAAAACTCCTAAAATCTGGTCTGGAAAGAGTAAAAATAAACAACAGAGCATATAATAAGGGTACTAGCTGCCCATGCCAGGAGGAAATTACTTGGCAAAGAAAATATATGAAATCCTTTAAAAGCTGTTTTGTGTACCAGTTTCAGAGTGACATTGGCCTGACTTCCAACTGACTAATGGCAGCTCCATGTAGGGTAACATCAGTGCCCATTCCTTAGTTATTACCAATAATATATCACTTGGAAAATAAACAGAAAGATAAATGACAGGACAGATGTCTAATGAGGCAGAGGTTAAGGAGTGTTAAACTGCACTGGACACCATCCGACATGCCGGTATTAAATTATGCTGAATGCCCTGGGCTCCCTCCCCATAAAAGGTCAGTGCTCTGGGTATGTTCCCTGGATGATTTATGAAATCAAAGAATGGCCCACATGCCTATCTCTCTGGGAGGTGAGCAGCTTGCAACACTGTCAACCACAGCTCCATAATGAACCAAATTTAAACATCACTCAAATCAATCAATCTTCGTCAGTTGCTCCATTGCAAGACCTCTTCTGTCTTGTTCTCACCAGCCAGCCAAGATATGGTGCATTGTTCTTCATATATGTCCCTGTAGGTATTTTAGAAACCTGTTGTTCTCTGCTAAAACTAGAAACCTCCTGAAAATGGCTGTTTGTTTTAGACCAGGTCTTTTTTCTGTTTCCTTGTTTTAGATGAACAGGTAGCTGGCATTTGTCTGTTTCCAAATTACTTGTATTGTATTTGTAGGTCAGATACAAATATAGTGTTTATAAACCACCACCGCCACCAAAAAAAAAAAAAAAAAAAGAAAGCAAGAAACAAATTTCGTTGAAATTAATTGAATTAAATCTGGTATTTAAATCCACCTGAATAAGATAGCTATATCCTTCTTATATGGAAAGTTAGATTCCCTACATGTAAAATCTTTCTGCTGTGAGTGTCACACTGTGCCATCACAGTTATCTATTTGTATTTCCTGCACTGACATCTCTCAAGGCTGAACAGACTCAGTTCTCTCAGCCTTTCCTCATAGGTGAGATGCTCCAGGCCCTCTACCATCATTGTCCAGCCCTCTGCTGGACTCTGTCCAGGAGATCCTTGTCTTTTTTTGTACCAGGAAACACTATCTTGAATAGTCTGACAAACACTGAGCATAAGTACGGTGTCTGAGGGTGAGTGGCTTTCCCTTTCAAAGAAATCCTAGGTACCACCTGGTTGCAGATACTTAGGGTGGTCCTATCTGTTGTACAACAAAACAGCAGAAAGATGAGCATTCTGCCTCTTTCCTGGCTTTTCCTGCAGGCTTTTTGCATAACTTGCTAGTAAAAGTTGTGTGAATTCAGTAAAGGAGGAGTCATAATTGGGGGCTTGATGCTCTGTGTGTGTTTTCTGCTGTCCAGAGGGACTTTCTCATAAACAGGGTGCGGGCTCCTGACAGCCACTGGAAGTACTTCCCAGAAGGGAGTGGGGACATTCCAGATGGACGAAATTATTTATTACCAGAATAACTCAGAGGGGTGTGACTTAATAACTGCTATAATTGAAAAATGGAAACCAAAGGCACAGAATTTGCTAGAATTTCTTGGACTCAAGTTGTGATAACGTTTCATTGCCAGTAATGTATTATTTTTTGTTATTTTCAACTTTATTGGTTACAGGACATCCATGGGAAGGTGGAGGAGAATGAAGAATGTCTTAGATATGATCAGGTCTAAACATGGAAAGTGTCAGAGAACTAGTAATTCAGTGGAGAAGATAGGAAAAGGACTGAAAAATTTCCAGAAGACAGAATTTTATTCTCTAATAAGTCGGTACCCGTAGGAAAGCCTCTTGAGAAATGTGCAAGTGAACTGGTGCGAATATCTTTTAATCTACTCAGTTAATTAAAGGATACTAGAAGCTAACTTGACCTGAACTGAGATAAAATATTTGTAAAAAATTAACAAAGAGACCAAATCAATAAAGGCTTTTTCTAGGATAAAAAGGACCTTAGTTTTCCTATTTATCAGTCAACTGAAGTTTAATGTGAACATTGAAATCTACTCCAAAAATAAGAACAAGTTGATCCTTCCTTCAAAATGGACTACTAGTTGTGTTTAGTTGTATACAAGCAGGAAGGTGTTTGCTTGGGTGGCCATCTGAGACTAAGAATATTATTCTCTTAGATGCCTTACTGTAGAAACTGGCATTAGTCAGCCATGCTTACTGAACATCTATAAGCAGACAGTAAGCAACCCCGCTCTGCTTTTTCCCTTTTGCTCACTTCCTTTGCTTACTTGTGAGGTAGTTTACTCTGTGGAATCACCACAACGCACTTTGGCCCATGTCCAGGCAATAAGACATCCCATTACTCTTGTTTCTCTGATTTTATTCCCACAAGAAAAAAATAAAAAAAATAAAAAAAACCCTGCAGATAGAGCATCACGTAAAGTCAGAAGACCTGAAATAGGATTTATACTCTAATGGCCACCAAGAGGGAATCTTGCTAGTGTCAGAGGTCAAATACTTATGTCAAGAACACTTTATTCAGTAGCAATAAAAAAATCGTCCATGCACCAATAAAAAAGCCCTCTGGGCCTTCATACAGCTGCGGGTATTATATGTGTTCCTCTATATGAGAACAATAAGTATTTTCCTGTGTTTTGTTCCACATGGGCTTTATGATTCTCTAACCTTTTTGTGTTTTCAATGAAAAAAAGATTAGATGAAGCCAGTTGAGCAATAGCAATTCTAGCCGCAATCTCACTGCTTTAAGTCTTTTCCAAAAAAAAGTGATTTAGAGGCAGTCAACAGATTTGAGTGTCCTCCAGTTTGGGGATACAGGTCATAAACATTGACACATCATAATGGTATGGTGAACTATTACAATGGCGCCCGGTAGCATGGCTGTAGCTAAAGAGCTGTCAGCAATTTAAAGCTGTGTGAAGAAATTTTGAACACGAAGTACAGTGGGTGAATTTTGGCTTTATGCCTGCATCATCAAAGACCAAAAAAGCACTTTTTTAGAATTCATCTTCTCTGGATGTATTTTTTTCTCTCCTATGTTTGTTGCCAAAAGGGGAGCTATTATTTTAGTGAAAAATACTTTCCTCTTTTTTTCTTTCTTTTTGAGGAGAGCCAATATCATACTATAGCACTGGAACACAGGAGAGGAGGATAGAAAAACATTAAATGATAAGGCAAATGTATAGACAAAACCTTAGTAATGTAATCAATAGTGCTCTTAGCACTTGTAAATAAGAAAAAGGATGCTCTCTATTAAGAAGGTCAAAAGGAAAAATGCTACTATAACTTAGAATGTAAAAAATAATTGTTAATGGTTCCCCATGAAAGGAGAAGCAGAAAGTGTTTACCTGTGGAGGTCTTTCTCTTTTAACAGTATAAATAATATTGGGTGTCACTAGTAATAAAACAGTCAGCAGCCTTTTCAGATGTTCTTGCACGGAGAAGTTATTTGAAGAAAAGATGCATGTTGTGCAATTGTGCTGATGCCTTACAAAGGTTTTGCATCTCCCCTAATCAAGGCAAATAAATTGCTATAACTTTGGGATATACATCACTTCTCATTAAAAGCGGTAAGTTAGTCAGATCTCTGTGTTTTTCCTCTTTTCATTTACATCTTGAAATTTGATCATTGTCTTCTCATAGAAGCAGATGGAAAAAAATCCTATTGATGGTAATACTAGAGTTTTGGGGCTTTTTTGGTGTTTTTCTTTTTCTTTTTTTCTTTTTCTTTCTTTTTTTTTTTTTCTTTTTCTTTCTTTTTTTTTTTCTTTTCTTTCCCCAATGAGAAAGATTGCCTTCTTGCTTAAGTCTTAACTAGTTTTGTACTCAAAACTATAAATCTTTCAGTCCCAGTTTCCTAATGCACTCAAGTGGAAACAGAAAAATATCCTTATTTTAACTTTTATTACATATCAGATTTTGTAGAGGTTTCTCTGCCAGTACAAATGACTACAGGTTGGGAAGCAAGAAATGTGAAATGGTTGAATGCTGGTGATATTCACTTAATGAGCAGTACAGTGCTGCTCTGAAAAGCTTTTCTTATGGCAAAATTCAAATCACATACTTGTAAGCCTGTTCAGAAAAACGGTAGGGAAGGGAAGGGAAGGGAAGGGAAGGGAAGGGAAGGGAAGGGAAGGGAAGGGAAGGGAAGGGAAGGGAAGGGAAGGGAAGGAAAAAAAAAGAAGAAAAAAGAAGAAAAAAGAAGAAAAAAAGAAGAAAAGCTACAAGTGAAAATTTTCATGGCTTGAATTAGCACTTTCAGTACAGATCTACATATTTGTGATCATTTAGAGTTGTTTGGGAGAAAAGCAGAATTATGAGTTGTTTCTTCAAATTCAGGGAGGGATTTTGTCTGTTATTTACTTCCACAAAGTTAAATAGTCTGCCTTCCTTTTTTGTGGTCCTCAACTATCACTCTGTTGAGTCAAGAAACAGCAATAAAAGCATGTAAAACAAAATAATGGGGAAGGACACGATGACAGTCTATTGGGCATGTTCTGTGCTCAGCAATAGCTCATATCTCACTCTGATTTCATGATGAGACCAGTTTCAAGATGATCCAGCTGTAAATGATTACCTGCTCATGCAGGCTGGAGAGTCAAAGGTGCTTGTCCATAGTGTTAAACAAATAAATCACTTAGCTTGTTGAAATGTGTGGAAATAAGTGGATTTTTTTTTTTTTTAACATTTTTTTTCTGAAGAAGCAGATTAAAACTTCCCACCTGACAGGCAGCTGCTTGGGCCACTTACCAGAGCAGTGAGCAGTTATAGTAGCAGGGACATATTACTGCAATGGATTTTTTTATTACTTTTTTTTTTTCCTGGTTGCTCTGGGAGGAAAGGAAAACCACCTAGAGTAATTGAATTTAACTACAGTTTTATTGATGTTGTTTTGTTCTCAATTTCTCTGCAGAACGAAATGTTAAATTTATCTCCACAGAATCTGCCTGATACTAGGCAAGGGGACTTACACTTAATTTCTGACATAACGTGATTTCATGTGTTTTTCTGTGAATGCCCAGGAAGCTGCTGAGGCTTCACTTACCTAAGACCTTACATATTATTTTGGGGGTCTGTTGTATGCTTAAAATCAAACAACTGTCTCACTGCATTACTGAATTGGGGCTGCAGTCTCTAGAAGAGGAGTGCCTACGTATCTGTAAAATAAGGACTGCATTTACTAGCAGTAAATTACAAGTGCTCTGCAGCTTAGACTCAGACCCTAAAAACAGTTGATATCTGGGAGAAGCACTGACTGGACAGAATGCTATTAAAGATGTCTTTTTGTGATGACTTTAGGCAGTAGTTTCTTTGCTTCATTACCTGTTTTTACAGTGCATAGATTTTATTTGTCCAAGTCCCATAATAAGGAACAAGATGCTTGCATCATTAAATCTGACAGCCCTTTGCATAATTTGCCAAGGATTTGGAGTGGTTGTGTGAATCAAGAACAAATGTTTTTACACCCCGGAGTGAGAAAAGGCTCAGGGCATTGAATGGAAAGATATTGAATGTTTTCCTTTGGCACTATGTGTTTCCAAATGAGTTGCTCTGCCAATTATTGCATATTAGACCTATAAAAAAGAAATTAAATATTTAAAAGGTGTTAACTTTAATTGCATTGTGCTTCTCTTGAAATTGCATTCTGAATTGAGGGAGCTGGAAATGGTAAATTCAAGGGCTCAATTTAGTTGAATGTTATTTCTGTGAAACTGATGAGCTAAATGGAAAGTACAAGAATATATCTTGAGATGGTAGGAGCCAAGCTGACAATTTTCCCCACCCTCCTCCTTGAAAAATGTCTGCAATAAAATTTCTGGGGATGCTCTGAGGATATTCCTTCTCTGGATTGTAAACTCCATTTGCTCTTGGTTCACACATCCATTTCAAACTTGGAACAAATGCTCCATCTCCTCTCCAAACCACCACAAATGTGACAAGTTATTCCACGAATAGCTGAAAAAATAAAGCCTATTTTGCTCTGTATGTGCATCTCCCTCCCTTTGTACCACAGCAATTTTTCTTCTCCCTGAAACCCTCAGTCTTTTCCACTTGCAGTACTTCACATTCTTCCACTCACCTGTGCTCCATTAGTTATTATTCTTAGATCTTTCCTTCAGTCCCCATCAGTTCCACCCTTGCAAAACTTTCACTCGTCCTTCTCCCACACCCCTTAATCTGGCTTCCTTTACATCTTCTGTGTTTCCAAACTGACTGAATGAACTTATACAGAAGCTGCTCCCAGCTGGACACAAATGTTAATATTTTTCATTGGTGCAGTTACTGACTTCAGTGCACTTTGTGGGTTGAGGATTTCTGTCCCCTCACGATGTTTGTTTGAAATGAACTATCACATTCCAGTGTTATTTGGGTGGTATGTTTGACCACATAAGCCTCTTTCTCAAATTTGCTAGGATAATAGGAAATTAAAGTGTCTCAACGTCCTTTCTGCTGCACAGTGACCTTTGACTCCGGAGTGGATTTGGTTTGAATTACTTTTTCCAACCATACGCTTTTGTATTCAGAGGTTATATACCTTGGCCAGAGAGAGGCAGGGAGAACAGATGCAGACCAAATGCTGTGCCAAATTCTTTCGAAGGTGTTAGACAATAGATCATTGGGTATTCTCACTCCTTGAGTCTGTCTCATTTGCCCACCAGTCCTCCAAAGACTTTTGGCAATAGCACATCTCCTTATATTCAGTTTTCTCAGATCAATAGACGTTTTTAATGCTTCTTGTTTACAGGTCTGCAATTGAGATTAATTAATGTTGGTAATAGGACTTCATTTATTTAAAAATATTTATTTAAAGCTCCTATTTAAAAATATTTGTGTAAACAACTACTTACCTTGTAAGATAAAGACTGGTGTGTTAAAGCTATTTCCACATAAAGACTTGGATACTGCAACCATATTACTGCACAAGTTTGAGAGGCAAACAGCTGCATCACAGCCTAGTTCCTTGCATTATTTGTCCCTTCAGCTAGAGAAAGCTTACCTGCAGATTGTAAAGGCTCAACACTGCTTTTGCCTGCTTACATCTTGTCATTATTCTCAACCTTGATCCCTCAGCCTCTGGGACACCAATTCCCATCATACAATTTCCTTGACACTTTTCACTAAGCAACTTTTGTTATGACAGTTTCCATGAGAGAATTGGCAGCATGTTTAATTTTTATGTTTTGTAGTATTGTGTGAAAGTCAGGCCTCTTATACTAGGATATAATTTGACAAGCATTAATTATGTAGGAAAAAAGCAAAATAAAACTGGAGAAAGTATCGTTGCAGTCACTCCTGACTGCACATAAAAAGCTTACATTCTGTAAAAATTTAAAATGAAAAAAAGAAAAACTATCTACCCACATTGAGAGCAAAGACAATTATTTTTATTTTTTTTTTTGAGCGAGCGAGTGAGAGAGAGAATATCTACAGTATCCCTCATGCTTCTTTCTTTCCTCTGTATAACAATGAAAATGTTATGAGTGGACATTTTCTAGCTTTCCAAAGCCATACAGGTGTCCATGCAGTCAGTCAAATTTCCTTCTTTTTCTGTCTGAACAAAAACTGAGACCATTCTCTTTTTTTGGTCCTTTTTCTCTCTGTTATATAGGTGTGTTTGGATTAAACAAAACTGTATTGGAATAATCATAATAATGTCTGGAGCCTATCAAAATTTTAGGCTAAGCCAAAGTGAATATATTTGAAGTCCATTACCTATAAAACTGCAAAGATCCAGTGATCCAATGACTACTTCCACATGGTGAGATGTGAAATACAACTGAAATCAGGACTTTCCTGTTCTTCTGGTTTTCATTAAAAATAACCGTACATTAGATCTTTTCAACAAAGCCTTTTGGGCCCACAACTGAAAACAACTCCAAATAAAATCCTAGCTCAAATATTTGTTCTAATAAGCTCTTAAAGGGCAAAAAATCAACCCCCAAGTCTAACCCTCCCTCCTCCTCAGCTGAAACATTTTGGGTAGAGATTAAACGAATCTATAAAAGGAATGAAAGAATCATTCTAGTTAATTAAAGTGGATTATCAAATGTTTGCTTTCATTGCCACAGTAGTCAACAGTATAAATGAGTTCAAAAACAATGCATGTATTTGGGGTCAATAGATCTATCTGTGACTATTACAACTAGTGGTCAGGCTTCACCCTCTGGTTCAGCATGTCCCTAAGTTATGATGTATTGAGAGGAAAGGCCGTTTTAGAAAAGCTATCTTCTCATCACTTTTCCCTCCACCATTCACTTCTCCCTCCCTACATCCTTTACTGACCAATGTTATATACATGATACTGAACTGAAGAGATTTTGTTCTGGCGTGATACTATCATTCCTATTGATAAGATAAGGGACAATATAATCTAACATGTAACAAAATAAGTTTTTGAGCTAGCTTCCTAATAATTTTCTGAAATCATATGTGGTTATAAATAATTAAACATCTGTAATCTCTTTGGATATTATCGGTTCTTATTAGATGTGAATAATGTTGTAGTGAGATGCTTGCTTGAGTTTTCTAAGTATCCTACAGTATTCCTAAGATGAGTTTTGCTGTTATTGTGTAATTGGAAAATTTTCATAAGCTAAACTTGCTTCACCTGCTATAACCATTATACACAAATGGAAGCTGAAAGTATGGAGAACAAAAAATCTGTTTTGTGGAGAACTTTATAAAGTTGCTCTAAATTCTAGTGCCAGTGTGTCAATAAAAAAGCTGAAAGATTCTTTAAATGTTTGTTTGTGTTTTTTTTCACGTTGACTTTTAAAAGCATGTACCTCAACATAAAAAGTTATTTGTAAAAGAAATATGAATATCTTCTTCCCTAAATAGCAAAGCTAGCACCCTTTTTGGGAAATTTGGGAAGTTTTTCCTCCTTCAAGACAGTTTCACTAAATAGGTGGTTTTTTTAGATATAACATCATTTTCTGACATAAAATCTATCAAAAAGAGTAACTACAAGCAGAATCAAAGAAACCTAAAGCTAAGTCCACTGTCCTTTTGTATTTCTCCGTTTACTATCAATGACTTTTGCCAATCCAACATTGAAATTCTTTTAATCTGTTATTAATAATCACTCAAAACAGATTGATTATAATGGCCAAAACCATAATCCCGATACTTTGCTACAAAATCATATTAAAAATGTTACTTCTATGATCGTTAGCAGTGCAGTCTGGTTTCTGAATCTGTTTTTTTTTCAAGTTCCCAGAAAACAAATCCCTCTCCTATTTGCTAGGAAGGTAGAACAGAATGTTGCCTGAATGATTTGTTCTAAGTGGAGCTTGCAGAGAGGTGACATATTTTATGTCAGTTTGAATCTCTTTTCCTGACCATGGCTGTATTGTGTGGTGTAATTGACACCAGTGGATAAGTGAGCTGTCTGCTTTTTCTGTTTCTATGCTTCTTAGTTTTGGCTAAAATAAGTTATTTAGACAAAGTTTAAAAAGCTGACAAGAAATCTTTCCTTCCAAATGAAGGCTCAAGATGAATGGAAGCTACTATATGATTGACAGTCTGAGCTGAATAGATCCTATACCTTAAGCTATCTGTGGTTGCCCTTTGATAATCTTTCAGAGGAAACACTCATACACAAACATGCATGCTTCGTATTATAACTCAAAGTTTTAAAGGCTGCTCAGAGAATTGATGTAATTTCCATTTTGTTTGGGAAAGTTTCTGTTTCAGTGTGCAAGAAACTAAGGATGTGTAAACATCCTTTACAAATCCTGTTGTATGTAGGTTACTCAGAAGCAAATGTATAAGGCTAGACACACCTGCGATCGTAAAATCTTGAATTAACTTGACATCCCTTCTATTTGGACTTACATTAAGGAACATTGATCCAAAGCTACTGAAATTAGGAAAATTTTTTCAGTTTATTTTTGTTAGGTTTTTTTGTTGTTGTTTATTTCAGCTATATTTCTTCTCATTTATTCTTCTTTTAAGCAAAAGGTGCATAGGGCTCCATTTGTAGAGGTAGACCACTTTTGTGGACAAGGTGTTTAATATCAATTAATGATAATCATGTTTTCTGTCTTTCTGATGAAGGATGCTCTTGCTTTAAATCCTCTGGCCTTATTTAGTAGTAGTACTACTAAGAATCATAGAATCCTTAGAGTTGGAAGGGATATCTGAAGATTATTTAGTCCAACTCCCCTTCAATGAACAGGGACACTGCATAGATCAGGTTGCCCAGGGTCTGATCCAGCCTCGCCTTGAAAGTCTCCAAGGACGGTGCATCAACAATATCAGTAGGCAACCTGTTCCAGTGCTTCACCACCCTCACTGTCAAAGATTTTTTCCTTATAACTAACCTAAATCTACCCTCTTTTAGCTTGAAAAATCCTCAAAGGTATGCACTCACAGATACTGAAGGGTAATGTAATTCATCTTTTGTGGTACTGGTACCAAGGAACTCTCACTTTATTATCAGGTACTGAAATACAACTAAAATTCAGATAAGACATTAGTAGAGAGAGGGAAATTGTAGATAAATGTGATAGTTGTTTTTCCATCAGCTCCTCTGCTGGTATGATCTCACGGTAAATTCCAGATCAGCACATCATACCAACATTTTATAAGTTAATGTGTGTCTACATCTTAATAACAGTATAATTTATAGCAATTCCACCCATTTTTGCAAAGTTCAGTTATGATAATCTGTCAGCATACAGTACTCTTGGTTTTTAAAAGGAAATATCATACACAGATGCCTTTCAAAAGAGGACTGGAATTTCATTTTGAATAATGTTCCATGAATCAGGAAAGAAATACTGCTTACGCAGGGCTTTCACAAACAAAAAGTCATTTGCAAAGTGGTGCAAAAGAAGGTGGTTAATCAAGTTTTCCATTATGTGTTAACAGCATGTCATCAGGAATGCTTGTTTCCTGGTGGTAGTACAGATTCTTGGACTAAGGAGATATTTTCACAGCACTGTCAATCTGATCTTTTGCATCACAATGATATTTTGACACCCTAGTGGTCTAAGTCATGGTACCTACTTCCTTAGGGGATAGTTGCCCACTACGGCCAAGTCAGCTAGCCATGTCAGCTCTTTGCACAGTAGACAGGGAAAGAGATCCAAGGAAAACAGCATGCTGTAGTGTATTAATCAGTGAGAAATGTAGTCAGTATAGATAAGCTAAAGTTGAAGGACAATAATTTAGAGTACATCTCTAAATTTTCTCTTAATTTAGCTTTTGTAAGTCACAGGAGGAGATGGTGGTACCCACTCTCTTCCCTCGGCTTCCAGGTAGATTTACGAAGCATGCAATTTTCCAAATATGGGAAAAAAAGAAAACACAAATAAAGACTATCATACAGTAATGAAGGAACTCACCTGAGATCTATCATCTTATTTTATTACCAGGGTTTATCTGATGATGACTGTTATCTCTGCCTGAGTCCTCTCGGCAAAGTCCTTCACCATAATGCTTTAGTGGCAGTGTTACAAGGTCTCCCTCACGTCTTTGCTCAAAGACAAATCGATTGTTCCTTTGTAACTTGGTATGAAACAATTTCATTGTAGAGCGTACAAAAATGGAACATACCATGGCCTAATAGATGGGTACTTTTTTTTACTTTTTTGCTGTCTAAGAAGAATCAGTATCTAAAGATAGATCCTCTAGATTGTGACTGACTGCAGTGTTCAATGTCTTAACAATTTTGAGAGTGTGCAATGAGAAAAGAGGATGATACTACAAGGGAAAAAAAGACAGATAAACAGAACTACGTAATCTAGCCTTGTGTGTGATTTATTTATTTATTTTTCTTTTTTTTTGGGGGGGGCGGAGGGGGGAAGGGAGGGAGGGGTCAATTAAAGTTAGTAGATAAAGGGAATGGAGTTTTGTTTGTTTGTTTTGGGAATGCCCAGGAACACCTAATTGAATGCCATGGGATCATCACTGACAGCAAATTAAATTCCAGGGTTTAATGTGACATCAGACAGACAGTATAGCAATTGTTTCATTGAACTGTAATCTGCACACAGTCCATGACAATCAAAAGACCTCATACTGTTGGTTGGAGCTGCCCAATTAATCTAGTTTACTGAGTTCTGACCTTACAAATTTCTCCCACTAGGCTAGGCCTTAGGTGGGTTAGAAGTCAGCAAGTAGAAGATGAGGTCACATACTGTAACTGTACAGTTGTCATGGTCTTATGATTTTTTGGTTATTGGTATTCTACATCATAACGTCATGTAGTGCATTGGGAGTTAAAAAGTTAATGCTCCAGTTCTGGGTACCTGTCCCTGAAGAGAAGAACTACACAGTACATACCTCTCTGCCCTGCTAATCACAGAATTAGGCTGAACCAGCCCATAAACTTGGCAACAGTACTGTCAAGAAATAAGCACTCTTCTACTTAGGGATATAGATATTACCATCAAACAGACGTTGAAAATATTTATGTGTGTTTTTGTTGTTGTTTTTTTTTTTTAATGGCCATAGTATTCTAGTTAAGTCAGATGTAATGGAAACAAAGTGCTTTGTTGCTTGTGTAGGACTGCTCTGCATTTCTCTAATATGGAAGACAGGATGGAAAAATCATTGTGCCATTACTCTGTTTTCAAAGTAGAATATCTAGTTCACAGCATCATAGCAGTACCTAGTAATACGTTATATGTAGGTCTCTCCAAAACTCACGCTTCCTATTTATTTCCATGGAAACTGCAAGAGATACAAAGAGCACAACAACACTATTTGATAGAACAAATTCTCAGTTACAAAACAGTATTTTTCAACATTGACATCACCTTTAGCTGATTTGTGAGGATGAACTGATTGAGACAACACTCTTCATTTTGTGTTGTGACAGCTGCAGCACATGACCACCCCGAACGTGGTTTGTCTTTCACATTGCTTTCACCACTGCTTAAATGCATGACCCACCACCTCAGTGTGCTTGCACACATTGTTTGACTTCCACAAAAGTTCAGCTAGTATTAATGAATGTCAGTGTGTTCATGGAGGAATTTAATTCCACACCTTGCTTCATATGCATTTCCATGTCAGAGTGCCCCTCTGCTGCCGTCTTTCATCTGGCAAAAAAATGCCAGGGAATATTGAACTGGAGTAGAGGATGAGAAAGGTTCTAAAGAAGAAAAAAAAAAGTATTCCTTCTTATTGAAAAATATTGTTAAATTGTTAGAATTTGAACAAAAGTGAACAGATGGGATCAAAACTTGAAAGAAGCAAACTTTGATCTAAGAGATGATGAACTATTTAGAGAAATCTTCAGAGAAATTTTGTTGAGCACTGCTCATATTTAATGAATGTGAATGAGCCACATTATCCACATATTATCTTGATATATAATGAAGCAGATATGAGCACTTTGTACTTTTCTGGTTGCCTGGATATGAATAAGTATTAACACATCAAGACATCAATTTGGGGGTGAAAATAACAAGATTGATAGGTCCTGCCTTCTTTTTCATTAGATGTCATTAACAGCAAAATATGATTCTGAATTTGAAACTCTTCAGGTATTTACTGGAATTGCTGACAGATTGATAAACTTCATACAGTTGAAGAGTTGTGAGTATGTCACACCTCACATCTGTATATTGTACTTCGATCTAAAGGTACACTGCTCTAATGGGACCGGAGCATCCTTATGCTAGACTACATCTCCAGTGGAGAGAATGTATGCTGCATCTAGCCATTCTGTTGCCCATTTATTTAGTGCTCATGACCTAAACCTTTCTCCAGTTTTCCCTTTTGTTTCTGAAAAGAATTAATTCCCTCTCTTCCCCATTTCATTTGGCAAACCTTGGGAAGATAGAATTTCTCCCTCTACATTTCAGTATACCTTAGGGAGTCTGGGCTTTCTGTGTTTGTAAAATTCAAAAATTCTGTACTTTCCATGCTTTGGATTTGGAAACTCATTTCAGACTTCCCCAGTAAAAGAACGATGAGCTACTGCAGTGGGTACTTCTGCTTGGGTTATGTCAGGATATTTCAGCAGTGGCAGTCCTGTCAAAATATGTTCAAGAACCAATAGCATTTTTGAAAATGAAAGGCTTTTTTGAAAGAATCTCTTTTCTGCAGAGAATGTGGGACCTTCTACATTTGCACACACACACAAAATATCACCGGGGAGACATTTTAAAGAATTACTGAATATTAGCACCTGCTGCCCCTCTCCTTAGCCATGCCTTGGTTCTTTCGTATATGTTATGCTTTTAGCATTCAACAATTATGTCCATAACAGAGTTTTCCTGTAAAGACACTGGTGTTTTTCAATGCAGTTCCAGAAGATGCAAGGGCAAAGAGCAGAATTGTGCACAGTGTAAAGCAGAATTTTCTTTTGAGTTCATTGCCCACTGGCAGATATTTTTTTATGTCACCCACTTTTTTCTGTCCTCTCCTCACTTCAAACTGCTCTTTCCTGTGGTTCCTGCTGTATGCTATCCTAGAAAGAAGTCCCAGTAAGCAAAAAAGCTACATTCTCTACTCAAGTACAGACTTCTGCACTGATATCTGATTGTGGTCTTCCTATTTAGAAGGATCTGATCCAACACCTTGTGTAGATTCTGACAAATCTTCAATAGACTTCTGTGATTGAGAAAAGGTGCTTTGTTCCTATTTTGTCTGAGAGTCCTTCAGTCATTCAGTGCTACAGAAAACCAAATTCACCAAGTCCTTGGCTAAGAGTAATAGAGAAAAAGATATTTCATTCAGAGATTATTTTTCTTCTATTTTAAACAACATGCAGTGTGATATTATGAAATATATAGAGTCATAGAATCATTCCAATTGGAAAAGACCATTGAAGGTCATCTAGTCCAAATTCCCTGCAATGAAGAGAGACACCTACAGGTAGACCAGGCTGCTCAGACCCTCATCCCGCCTGATCTGGAATATCTGCAAAGACAGAGCTTTCACCACCTTCCTGGGCAACCTGTTCCAGTGCCTCACCATCCTCGTTTTAAAAAACTTTTTGCTTACATCCAATATAAATCTCCCCTCTATTAGTCTGAAACTATTTCCCATTGACCTATCAGAACAGACCCTGCTAAAGAGTCTGTCCCCATTCTTAGCACCACCCTTTAAATACTGAAAGTCTACTATCAGGTCTCCCTGGAGCCTTTCCTTCCCCAGGCTGAAAAGCCCCAGCTCTCTCAGCCTGTCCTAACAGGGCAAGTGTTCCATCTCTTGGATCATTTCTGTGGTGTGTGTGTGTAAGAATCCTGGGTATATGAAATAAGGTATAGATGAA
>JAPSGF010000004.1:13687167-13825336 GCA_035772895.1 Perdix hodgsoniae | reverse complement strand
AAAGAGAGCAGTCTCACAAATAAAGAGGAACAAAGAAGGGAAGCAGACTCTACATGGATCGCTTTTTGAAGAAAACAGGAAAGCAACTGTAAATGAAAACACTCGTGATGAGCCTAGATGTGGAAACTCATCTGGCATTGTACCAGTCACTTGTGTCAAGGAGTAGGAAGACACCTGCCTAGTGCTTTGAATAGATGTGAATTTGAGTTTTGGTAGGTTCAAGCCTTTAGTGTTAAAATGTGTTAAAATGTAGTTTTTCAAATGTGCATTTAGATCACAACACAGTACTTGTGACTGTCGGACATGTTCCACAATGACTTTGGACAAGTATGCAAAAATACCCAAGGTGTTGGATTCCATGACCAACTTTCTTTTTTTCTTTTTTTTTTTTTTTTTGCAACATCCTCTTTTGACCCTGTTTCTTCTCTTTTGTTCCTGCTTCTGGATTTATTTAATACTCTGGTTTTCCCTTTCTACTGTATATTTGAGTCATTTATGGATCTGATCCAAATGCTATTGAAGTTCACAGCACTGGCTTCAAGCGACTCCTAGGATCAGGTCCTTAATAGGCATTTAATAACGGCACTGAAGAAATTGCTCCGGGGCTTGAAGTCCATTAGACATCCATAAAACAGGTATGATGATTTTTTGTCTGCCCTACTAGGATTAATATGCACTTCGCTTCCCAGTCTGCTTTTTTTCATCAGAGGTTAATTCTGCAGGATATTGTATGTCCATAACAGCATTCCTTCTTAATTATTTTGCGTTACCAATGATGTGTGAACAGTCATGAATCATGTAAGTTTTGGAGATTAATAGCTTCTTCCTCCTTTCCATCTTCTGTTTCAAAATGTGCAGTAGGAAAGCATGAGATTTTCAGACCACTGTCAGAAAGTGCTTAAAGAAAGGGAGGCAGCACTGCTGATTTCTCAGGCATTCACATCAGTAAGTTCCACCTTGACAGGCTTAGGCAATATGGCAATTGCTGAAAATGCTGCTCTCATGATCCAATTAATATGCTCCTAAGGGACCCACAGCAACTATAGCAGTTAGTGAGGCCCAAATGGAAAATCCTACAGACAAGGGAAAAGCAAGAGACAGCAGACATTTTCAGGACTGTATATGAGCTGTGCTGTAAGCTTTCCTCCACCTGCAATTTCAACCAAGAGAACTTGATGCTGAGTCTGCAATTGCACCAAGTGCTCCCTTTACATATTGTGTGGGATCTGATAAATTTTTGCAGGATTTTTTCCAGCTGTGCTCTCATCACATTGATTTAATGGCCCTTAAGAGAAACCATAAAAGTGCTTTCTGGTTAGTGGGCCCCAGCTGTTCCTCATAGTATTGCATAATACAGCAGGCTGAGTTAACTATAGATTAATGATTATGAAATGTCTTGCTTAACCATATAATTTTTCAAACATACAAGGGATTGGACAAAATGTGGTTCACTGAGGTAACAAGATGACTACTTTCAGGAGTGGAAAAGGCTTAAGAGGTGAGGTATATCTTAATCTAAACAAGATAAGATTTTCCATAGACTAGTCATGGCTCTGGACAGTCATTTTGGTATATATGTGAGCCATATGTGTTTGTGCATGCACATGGATGCATACTTGTGTGCTTCTCTTCACATGTGTGTTTTTCCTTAAGGACTGATGGGTGATGGCTCACTGCTGGAAGCATTTCTCTATTTTCATTACCAAGCAACAGTGCAAGAAGCCAACAGTATCATTTGAGGATTATCATGCTCTCTTCTGAAGCTGAGAGTATTGCAAGGCTGTGTAAAACTGAGGACTCCTACGTCATCTGAACTCCTGCTACTGCTCTACAAACTTGACAACAGTTGAGCAACAAGGTAAATGGTAAAAAAAACAGGATCTCATCCTACTTCCACTGACCTCGGTGGCTAAGCCACTGGTGACTTGAGTGGGGAGGCAAGGTTATGCTCTGTGTGAAGGAAATATGCCCTGTTGGATGCTGCTGTACTGAGAGGCTTATCTATAAATTTTCATTGGAGCTCAAGGTCCTTTGCAGTCCCTGATCATCATAAAGGGATAACGTGAGAAAAGGAAATTATAAAAGCAAGTGAGGGTCCACCGTTTTGCTTTTGGATAAGTCAAAAACAATACATTTAGGAAAGATAAAATACCTTTCAGAGATTACTAAGGAAAAATTCATAGGGTACTAAAGGTACAGAGACATAACGCTATTTAAAGTAAAGCAGATCTGGTGAGACTCTGGACTGCTTCAACTGCTCTGCTTCATCTACTGTTCTAGCAATTTAGTGTTTGTAAAAGTTCATTAATTTTTCAAACAACATGCAAACTAGAATAATGTATAAACTCCTATAGATTAGGTCAGGAAATATCAATAGAAATTCTAATTGCAGGTTATAGATCACAGAAACCCAGAGATGTTTCTGTTCCCCTAAAATGCAAGAATGCCTAGATTTGATCTGTAACAAAATGAAATCAGGTGCAGATTCATTTTTCCTCTTTTCCCTAGAAGTAATGCAGTCTGCATGAGTTTTGATGAGGTATAGTCCAAACATTGTTTTCTTTCCATGTGAATCTGAACATTCAAAGATTGATAAACAATGTAGAATGAGAAACAGTCAACAATATTAAGCAACCCACATTAAAGAGGGATATTTAAAGCTGGCAGCATAGATTGGTGGCTCGTTTTCTCCAAAGTTACTAAAATACCAATGACAAAACCATCTTTTAAGTAGCTGCTGCTCAACAGATGAGTATCCAAAGTTGGGACACAATATCATAGACTGTTACTCATCTCTTATGATAGTGTGAGCTATTTATAGAAACTAAACCATGAATTTTCTTCTTGGATATGTCCTTGGCTGGAATTTTAATCTTAAGTTGAAGACGATTTCATTTTTTTGGAGATGCAACATAAAAATATTTGCCTATTTTTATAAAGAAACTTTAATGCTAGGAACTAAAGTAGATCATGTTCAAAACTGGTGAGTGCTTCCTCCACAGCCCTGATATTTTTTCTTTTGCATTGCTAGCTGAATACTACTGCATAGATCTCAGAAGCAGTGTGCTCAAAAGACCATCAACGCTCAGAGAGTAGCATTAGCTGCTAAGAACTAAACTGCTTAACTAACACAATTACAAGAGCTCATTCTGTTGACCCTAAGTAAAGATTTGTACATGAGTATTAAGTGAACAAATATTGTACTGGTAGTTTGAGGAAAAGTTTTTCTACAGGTTTTTCTACAGATTTTGCCCAGTGAGGTTGTGGATGCTCCCACTCTGGAGGTGTTCGAGGCCAGGCTGGATGGGGTTTTAAGCAACATGGTCTAATGGGAGGTATCTCTGTCTATAGTAGACAGTTTGGAACTAGATGATCTCTTCCAACCCAAACCATTCCATGATTCTATGATATGGAAGGATTAAGTACTGTTGTAATCTCAACTTGTTAGTGTCATCAAAATTTGGCTACAGACAAGAGAGTTTTGCACTGCTCAAAATAGAGGCATGGTGTATGTTTCAAGAACTATAGTTTGTTAGCTGTTACTTGAGTGTGAACTCATTTCAAATACATGCAGAGTAATCTCAGTTTTTTAGGATTGAACAAGCTGCAAAGGGACATACATGGCTTAGACACTTTTCCTTATGTTTACCTACAAAGCAGCAGCTTCTTTTATGCACTTGTGGGAAAAACCAATTGTTTCCTTCCTCTGGAACAGGAAACCGCAGTCTGTTGATTCTGGCAAGCTGCTGTGACTGGGCATATTCAATCCACAACTTCTGCTGATGACAACAAGGAAGAGTTTACTCTGGACTTTTTCCTAATGTGATTAAGTTTCAGGAGGTGCAGTAATTAGCACAGAGCCATTTTAAGTAAATTCAGAGATTGAGTTTCAATCTCACCTGATTGCTTCAGAGGAGCATACAGCCCCGTGACACTCTGAGGTGGACTTCTTTACTAGATGCAAATATAAATATTTGAGGAATTTATTTGTAGCCTACCTTTGTGAAGGCATTATATGAACATACAGAGCATAAAGGAAAGTAAGTTCAAAATGTGATCCATTGTGCATGATGGGATTGGAAGAAATCCATTCATTTGCGTCTTTTCCCTCAGAAGTCCAGCCAGACAGGATCACATGCAGAAGCATTTCTCTTTCTTTAATCTTTTCATGTATCATCCAGTCTTACAAAGTGTTTCCTCTGAGGGTTAGTAGAAGGAGGCATTGCAGTTGAAAACAATTGCAGAATGGTTTAATCTTCCACAGTCACAGCAAACAGTGGTTATGTATGAGAATTCAGCAGATACTAGTTTGCGAACCTGTTATATTCTACCTTTGATTCTCAACTTATTTTCTGTGATCTCTTTGATATTTTTCAGGCTAAGATTTCTACTGTACATCTGGAATAGTTATAGTTATATAGTTATAAGTATCCTAATGATGGCGTGAATTGGAGGAAAAGCAGGATGCTGTCCTGAGTGCACTCCTTTGTTGAAAACTGACAATGAATGTGTAGAGATCTGACCAAGTGACTGAATGGTTCTTAGTTATTGTGAGCAGACTGTGAGGCAAATTTCTCTTTAAAAAGCTCACAGATAAATCTTCTGAGCTGAGGAATATGAAATAAGAATGAATAATCAGAAGAAATTTTGTCTCATATGATGTTGGCTATATGACTTTGTATTTGGTTAGTAGATCACATACAATGTGATGTATATAGTCAAGCTCCCGAGTTTCTATAACAAACAGAAGAAAATAAACAGGAGTTTAGGATATTGTATATTTCAACAGGACCATTACATTCTGTCTAGAGGAATGTGCAGGAGATATTGAAATACGTTGTCTAGCTTGGGTAGAGCAGTAAAACTACTAAGAAATTCTATTTTGGCATATTTATATATATAGCATAGTGAGTGGCATCACACACTACAAGCAATATAGCAGTAAGTAATATATCAGAAACATTAATCAGACAATTTATGATCATCCCCACAGACAAAGAGCATCCTAAGAGTGCTAATTAAGACTAAATATACTGAGCTGTGTGACAAACTTAACTTGCCACCAAATCAAGAAGAAATAACACGTTATGAAGAGAGTTGTTCTCAGGAAATATTTTACTGATAGTCTAGATCTTCATTACCTGATGAGCAATTAGTTAAGTCTTATGATTTATGAAATAAATATTTTCTATCAACATGCCCAAGCTGTGTGTCAAAAGATGAAATACATGTGAGAATAACACCAGTGCTATAAATCTTGATATTAAATTGAGATGAGTTCAAAGGTAATGATTTTGAATGTGAATTTTAAAGGAATTTCAGCACACTGTCCATATATTTACAACACTTCTGCTCTATTAAGTTTCCACTGTCAGATGGATGGGAATGATGAATGAGGATCTTGAACACAGGGATCTAGCTGTGCTATCTCCTTTCAAAATTAAGCAGTCTAAATTCCAAAAGGTTATATATACAAAAATTGCCAATTATTGTTCTATTACTTTTAACTGTCTTCGAGAATCAAAAAAGTCACATTGGATAGGGCCTCCTCAGCACAGAACTAAAATGCCAGCATCTGTTTTCTTTCAAAGACAGCCAACACTAGTGAAACTCACTTTGATTTGTAGATTTACCCCTGTGCCAGCCTTCAAAACAGCAGAGGCTTGAAAAATTAATTTCCATATTGAAGAGCAGCCGTATTCCATTTTTATCAACAAAACATATTACATTTTTAGCAAAGAAAATACCACTGTGAATGGTTGGGCAAAAATCTTTTCAGTAATGGAGAGAATGATACAATCATGAGAGAAGGCAACTTCATTACACTGTCAGTATTTAATGATTTAACAATTTGATATATTGTTAAATCTTCTCTAAAAGAATTAAAACCTGCTGAATACATGAATTTTTACTATTAAAAACTGATTTCCTTAGCATTTTAAGAAAGACTTTTCCTATATGACCAGCCACAATGTTTTCTTAGATCAGAACCAGTACCCTTCCATGTATTTAAACTGTTCCATTCTTCTCAGAGATAAGCCAATCAGCAAAAGAAGATGAAGCATGAATATAGATGCAAGATGCACATGTAATAGCACACATGATTTTCATGTGCTGTGGAGAAGTTTTATGCTGAATGGCTGGTCTTAAAATGGTTCAAAATCCTGAAGAATTCTGACTATAAGAATAGCTCTGGTAACAAATTTCACTTTTTAATTGTTTAGTCTTTTTGAGCATGTAACTCAAAGGTAAGTAAGAGTTTTGCATTACAGAAAGAATGTTCCAACTCAAAATCATTATCTAAAATGTAATTTGTTTGGGAGAACTGATTTTATACTGTTACATGCATAACATAATAAATAATATAATGGAAACCACATAAAATATGTGGAGTTCCAGAGGTTTTAGGCAAAAAAAAAAGAAAAAAAAAGTCATTACAACTGCAATTTTGTCCATATTAATAATTTGATGATTGTGAAGATTGTGAAGATTGATCATATTTCACTACAATCCTTAACCATACCATTTACTTATCCTATAAAACTGAAAGGCAACATGAACACAGTTTGGTATATATTTTATCCTGAACTAGAAACACTGTGAGGACTCAGAAGCTTCATGAATGTATGAGCTAATGCAGCCAAATGAATTTGCTGAATATGCATTTTAATAACATTAACAAAATAACTTCTACTTAAATTTTGGCTAAATATACTTCAAGTTATATTTTGTGTGTGCGTGGAAAAAAAACAAAAAACAAAACAAAAAAACAGTATAAATAATCCAGAAAGCAAATATACAATTTGTTTTTTGGGTCCCGCTGATAGCAGGCATGATCTTAAAGAGGTTTTAGTGATGATTTTTTATTAAAAGGTTTCACATTAAAATACTTTGCATAATGTAAAACAGATTGGCTTGGCTGAAGCCCAATTTTCAAGAAGTTTAGTGAGCTATTGTTAACAGAAATGATCACTTTGGTAAGTTAATGGCAATTGTATGCAAATTCTGGAGCATGCCACAGATTTACTATTTGTGGTAAAATTGTGGCAACTTTCTTAACAAGACTGACGGAAAATTGCCAGTAGCGGGAATTGCTGGCAACCTCAAAACTGCAGCTGTGGTTATACTCTCATATTACTGAGAAATTATAGCAGGGTTTGTAACAAAACTTGAAAATATTACATTGAGAGAGAAAGTGAGAGAAGAGAAGCTGAAGAGATAAATACAAAAGCAGTGCAGTCCTGTTTCAGTTTAGTAAAGTCAAAATGGCTACCATCTCAAAAGCTTTCAAATTTAATAATTTTAAACAATTTTAAATTACTCATTTGTAATCACATGGCAAAAACGTATCTCAGCTTCTTTACAAAGGAGCTGGAATTAATTTTTGCACTTTCTAAGGGTGCACTGAGCATTCAATGATCTTCATAGTTCAGGAGGATTTCACAGTCATTTGTTATGTCCCCATCCTCCATTAAGATCTCTGCTACGTCCAGAGATGTATCCTTGTGAAACATCTGAGCTGACTGATGGTATACTAGAATCAGGACCTAAAAACGTGAGAAGGAGTAGATCTAAGGATCTCCATTGTGTCCTGCACATTTGAATACCGACACTGCAGTCACTGCAAAATAATCTCGGAGTGCCTCTGAAGAATTTCCCTGTATTCTTGCTGAGAAGGATTGTGGCAGGAGTTTCTGTCAAACTTGGCCAATTCCCTGGATCTCAATTTCCTTTGGCCTTTTTCTTGAGTACCGTGAATAAGATTTCATGGAAATAAAAGAGAACTGTGAATGTAAATCTAATATAGCGCTGAAGTAATTGGTTTACTGAGGAATGAACACCAAGTGGCTTGTAGAGAGAATGAGCATGAGAGAACCAAGAAAAACAAAAAATTAACAAAGTTTATATGAGATTACACGCATCAACTTTTGTGTTGTTTTTTGTTTGTGTGTTGTTTTTTTCCAGTAGTTCAACTTTTAACCTCAGCACGTCTTTGTAGTACAGTTATTTTTGTAGGTAGCATTCATGAAAATCCTTAGATAAAAATAAGATTTTTTTTATTCAATTCTCTAAAATCATACATTTGATTTAATTTTATCAATGGCTGAAACTAATTCCTACTGTGATTCTAAAAAATGAAGGTGGCTCTTCTTATTTTTATCATTTATATGTCTTCTGCAAGAAAAATTTGCAACTTTACCTAAACCCTAGATGGTTCTTATTTCATAGAGATTATCTATCAAAATTTGAAATTCCTTAGTACAGCAATACAATAACATCAAAAGCTCATGGTTTAATATATGAAATAACACTTTCAATATGTGTAGGAGAATGAACAGGTTATTCTAAGCAAATTCTAATGACAGGATTCTCTGCCTGGGAGACGCCTGGAAGAGTTGTGTGTTGATAAGAAAACAATCTCTGAGACCTCTTGCACTAAAAGACATAAGATTTGGCAGTTCCTATTACCAGCAATACTGGATATCTGATGGGGTCAAAAGATACACTGCATACAATGGCCTAGCCAAATGCTGTCAAAAACTACACGGAAAAACACACATGAGCCAACATAGCAGCAGCCCTTCACTTACCTACCTGCTATAAATTCAGGCATTGACTCTGGTGCCTCTTGTTTGCATTTGCATGTTGTTCCTAAATATACGTCATTTCACGACAGCAAAGTTAGAGGTCTACTTGAATACACAATGCCTTATTAAACTGCTTGTTACTGGAGATGTGAATTAAAGTATATGTTTCAAAGAAATGGTCTATCTTTTGCATAAATATTTCAAAAGAACTAACCTTTCTCCTTATTCTGTCCCTAGACTAATAGGAAAGACGAAATGAGAATAAAACATATTCTCAGTGCTTAATTCAAGTTCAAATTCCAAACTGAAAGTTCAGGTTCATTGTGTAGTTATTATAGTTATAATATTGTCATTACTGTGTAGTTTTCACCTTCCAATAACTTCACATATGTCTTTTTTTTTCTGGAGCCTAGGAGCAATTCTTCTAAAACAACATTGCCGTCTCTAAAGCTTCTGTGAAAGTTATTGTTTAATAACTTTTCTCATTGAGATTTAGCATAGTTGTATTTCATTGGAAAATGTTGATGAACTAAAGCCAAATATATATATATATTCTGGTGGAAGTGTACAGGATTTATTAAAACATTCATTTGGTCTATACAAATTTATTCTGTCCATGACTTGATTTTTCAGCTCAAAAGCCTCAAAATATGTGTGTTAAACCAAGGTTGTACACCTTCTAACCACCCAGATATTGAGAATTCCAGGGTAGTTTGAAATAAATAAGCTTTCATAGGGACAGAATAGACAAATCAAAATGACTTCCTTGTTCAAAGGTGAGTGAGTGCCCTCTCCAGGAAAACAGGATGTTCAAAAAGCTCTTCATACTCAATTAGACTGGCCAAACTAAGGGCTATGTGCCATCATTTTCTTCTCTGGTTGTTTTACTTTGTTTGTTTTTATGAAATAATCTTTAATGTGCCTTTTGAATCTAATCCAGATAAGCAAAACATTTAATTTTGGAAATGCTGAAATGAACTGTTTTGAAATTTCTGCATTTCTTTCATATTAATCATAAATGTCTTTTCCCTTGAATTTAGCTCTAATTAAAAAATAATAAAGTAAAACAATACAATAAAATAAGTAACATCATCAACATCAACAACAACAACAAAAAAACTAACAGCTTTAGACCAGAGTTGCGATTTTTCATGATTAAACCAGCAGTGGTGCACACAAGAACCTTTGTCTTCAATATAGGTGGTCCATCCATGCCATACAGCTGTACCACGCAGAATTGACTACAAATGAGTAGTATGTAGTTCTGCCCAGGCAAAGAGAAAAGATTCTTGCAGATATGCAGGCAAGATAAGCAGCTTTCTGCTTTGCAGTCTCTCTGGAATAGCCTTTGGGGCCTAATCCATCCATTCCATTTTTAAAGGTAGATTCTCTATTTATGAAAAACGATGGCTTAAGAAGGTATCTGACCTGCTTTGACAGTCCTTCAGGAAGAACACCACAAAAGAGAAAGATGCTGCTATGATAGTTTCTACTCATTCTATGAACAAAGAGAGGATGAGAGTGCTACCAGGGTGTATGGATAGTCCCTCTAAATGAGGAACTAAAAAACCTTTTGCATGGAGAACCCTCCATGCTTCAATCCTGGCACAGACTCTCATGAGCAGAGGCAAGGCAGTAATTCTGAGCTCTTACCCACGTGCCTGCTGTCATTTCAAGGAGGACAAGTTCTTGCTGATCTGTTTCCTCCTGTAATCACAGTGGCTGCTCCCAGAGGTCTGTATTTCATTGAGCTGAGCTGGTGGGAGAGACCTGTCTTTTCCAGGGTGAAATTGGAAAATGTATGGAGTTCTCTGTTGGAAAGATGTAATGCTGGCCTAGGGCAAGCCCCCAGGGCAAGCACCAGGACTGTACTGGGTGCGTTGTAGCTTATTACCAGGTCAAATCAGTTTGACCATGTTTTGCTCAAATCTTCACTGTAGGCAGACTTCTCTCTCCTCACTCTCTTTTTCTTTTTTCTTTTTTGTTTGTTTTTGTGGAAATGTGCTTTAAAATGCTTTTGCTCTCAAGTTAAAGATTTTTCTGCCAAGTCTTACCCAGAAAACATTTTTGCAGCCAAGTTATAAACCCCTCCAAGTATGAGTATGCAATGTAGCAAAGGAAAGAGCCTAAAGCATAATGGCACCAGTTAGCTCCCTGAGAATGCCACCTTTGTGATCTGTTGTCTTCCTTTGCCAGCTTCAGTTTGACATTTCATGAGAGCTGGGCTGGGCAATTCATTTTAAGCTTAGTTTTGGACTTAGTTATCAAAATAGGACAGTAAAGCTCTCAAACATGCTGTATGTTCTTGGAAAACACTGCAGAAAGACAAATATTTCACTTGGACTGAGAGGAGATATAAATCTCACATAGAATGCCTGTCAGCAAATTTCACTAATATGCTAATTTTCTGAGGAGCGGACTGATGGGATATCTTAAAACCTTAATGTGGAAAAGTACATGTCTGTTTTATACTGTGAATGCCATGTTAAGAAGATTCATACATCCCCTGAAATCACAGAAATAGTTTGGGCATTTATTTATTTAATTTTAAGGAGCTAAACCATCAAGTAATTTTGAACATATTGTTTTAATTGATGAGAGCTTGCCAGCAGAGGCAGAATTTATCTAGAGATTATAGGGCTAGTGCTAGAGCACAGATAATTCAGCAGACCCATTTCCACGGATTATACAAATGCATCCCAAGGGACATAATTACTGGTGCTTAGTTAGTCCTTATTCTTGTAGTTGAAAGTATGGACCCCACCAAACATCATTCCATAGGCAGCATGTTCAGGGTAGCTTGAGGTGATGCTTGGACTCCTTTCCTGAGCACACCCAGCTGAGCTGTCTGTTTGCAGCCAGACAGCTGCTATTCTTCCAACACAGAGATTGTTGCCTACTCAGTAGTGGGAGCCAGTCTGACAAATGTATGAGCATATGTGACTGATTTTCACATCCCGTACAAGGGGATGCCAGAGTCTGTGACATACCTGGCTGACAGTGCATCTCCAAAGGGGACACAAGGAAGAATTTTACAGTGATAATTTTCTAAACTGAGATGCTTCATTGTAACCAACTGTTCCTCTGGTGGCTTCAGCACCTCTATGAAAGTTAACTTCATTTATGCTCATCTGTTCACTAGAAACTACACACCTGAAGTAGAACCTGGAAATGAATTTCAGGTGCCCCCTCTGCTATTTGAGAATTATTACACTGACTGCAGACATTAGGCCATAGCTCTATAGATCTCCATAGATCTATCTTAATATTTACTTTAATAATAGGATAAAAATATTTATCTGCAGCACAATGGACTTCCAGAGTTACTTTCTCTTCTTTGTGGGTATTAAAATGAACTACAACAGTATGATCATGCTGTTTTTAATTCAGAGCTGCAGGGAATATAGTGCATTTTTACATGTCTGAAAAAGAAGGGCCTTATTCAGTCAAGCATATATATGTCCCTTATCTTATTTAACCTGATAAATATTCTTGAGGTCAGAAGGATTCTGTTTGAGGATGCACAGCATGTACTTTCAACTGTTTTTACTTTTATCTTTTAAAATATCTTTCTAACATCTGAAAAGCATACATATTTTCTGAGTCACTGCTCTGACTATTTTAATGTCAGGTTAACGGAGAAACAGAAGGAGACATTTTCTTTAGCTCTGAGGGTAAGCACTTTGGTTGTGTCAGGTATGAACAATTTCCAAACAAGAATGAGAATCCATTCTGAAAGAGGTTCTGTGTGTGTGTATTGGATTTTATTTTATTTTTTAAGTGTAGAAAGCTATATAGGGCTGTAAACGAGACTTGCAGCCTTACTAGAATTTGCTTTAAAAACAGCTTGTATGTTCTCATGGACTGCCATGTGCGTTACACATTTTTCTTCCAAATAGCCACCACAACTATCAGAGCAGACAGTAGATGTCAAATCATCTTTGCTGCTTTTCTTTCCAGAACAATAATAGTGATGCGGAAGCAGCACATGGTTTTTCTAAACTTATATTAGACATATCTGATCTTCATGTTTGCAGTAATCTGACTTTGGCAGGCTTTTTAAAGATGGGTTAGGGAGTATTACATTAGACAGTGGTGCTAGGCAGCCAAACTTATGATATTTCACAGTTCCAGAAAAGAAAGCTCAGCACAGCCAAGATCTGAACAGAACAGATATTATATACTAAAGCAGGCTGGAAAATCTAAGAGAGAAACATCCAAATGTTGCCCAGTTGAGTGCACTGGCAACTTGCACAGAACTGAAGGTCTAAATCAGATATGCATAAAATAGGGAAATTGTAATCCCTTTAATATGGGAAGTATGCCACATGGGGGACTACTTCTCCCAGCACGCAACTGCAAAATATCACAGATCTCAGCCATCCTTGAACACGATAGATGAAAAGCATGCAAAATTGCTTTGACACAAATAATGGTATACACAAAGTGAAGGCCACTGCTTCAGATGCTGCTGGAAAATAAATCTCCTGTCTATGTCCAGAGGAGATGACAGAGATGTGAAATTATGCTGATGAATACTTTTGTCTAGTTGTACATCATTTATAAAGCTGTTTTGAACTCATCACAGTCATCTGAGTTATGATGTTCTGAAGGAGAAATTTATTGCAAAGGTACTGAGATTAGTCAGCTGAGAAAGTCATTTTTATTTTTGGCAGGATGATCATTGTAGAAAATTGTATATTCTAAAAACAGAAACAAATAAAAATGGGCAATGGCTATGCTTTAAAATGGAAAATAGGCAAAGTTTCTTAATAACAAATCAGAAATTAAAGCATGATGCAACAAGTACAAAATGTTTATGGGTATGGCTCTACCAACCACACTGAAATCAATTAAAATAGAAGTAATCTTCGAGAAAACCTTTTCCTTCAGCTGAATTATCTTGTTGTTCGAGCATTCATTTCACCTGCCAAGATAATTGCAGGGGCAGACATTGACTTAATGCAGGTACCAATGCTTCTTGCAGTGACAGGATTCTCCAGTTGCCTGTCTTTGGATGCGTCTATTTAGGAGACAAGATCATAATTCTTTAATACTGAACATAAGTTCCTTGGTTGTTTTTTAGCTGTTCTGTGTAAAGTGACTGAATGTACATGCATATTTCCAGATAAAATCAACTGAAGTTGGGAGTACATACTCAGTAGTGATGGTAGACATGAAATCTTTTCATGAGGTTGCCATGGTATTCCAGAAACAAATGCTATAAGACCAGAAAATATTATGAATATAAAATTGAAACAAAACCAAGTATAGCAACATACTTATTTTCACATGAAAATCTACCAACAAATCTTACCTATTACCCAGTGTGAGATGGTATATTTAGGTAACTGTCTGGCATCTTACTGATTACTATCTGAGGTTAGATTAAAGCAACTTCAGTGCATATTATAATTCTATCCTCCTGGTATTTATGGAGGATAGAGTTTATATTGCTAGGTGTTCTCACATAAAATAGGTCCTGGAATGTTAATTTTGAGCCATTTATGTGAACTGCCTGAATTTCTAATGTGATTTTTCTCAACTTTTTCATTTTTAGTCCTGAAGATTAGTAAGTTAAAAAAGAAAAAAGTTGGTAAATAAAAAGCTTTCACTGCACCCCATAGTTTCTTTTTGCTGAAGAGCTTCCTTTAAAAACATGTGTATATCGCCTTTGTGAACAAGAACTCTAAGGAAGGAATTCTAGAAGCTCACCCTGTCTTACTATTTAAGACAGCATTTCCCTTTCAAGTCTGTTACCAGAGTTTACTCTTATTTACTCTTTAAAGGTGGCTTTGTACAAAGCCTGGATTCTGGCTGGAGCACTACTGACCCTTCTGTTGGCAATCCTCTCCAATTCACATAGTATCCTCTTTGACTGCATCCCACACTGCCTCCTCTACCTCATTTTTCCCCGTATATGCATGTAAGTTCTTCCTGCCCTTCCGGAGCAGAGTTGCTTTCTTTTCTTTTTGCTCACGACTCTGACTGCACATGACTCAGACCAGGAACATTTACTACCTGAAATCTTCCTTAGAAGGCCAAAGCTGCCTTGCCCTGAGCAGGATAGTACATGGGAGGCCAGCACAGGGCACTTTCAGCCTCCTGGCAAGAGCTGCCTCCTGTCCATGAGGCCACTTGCCTTTGGTTTCCCCTGTTTTGGAAGGCTTCAAGTGGGATGGTGCACTTTTCCACTTGAAAAACCTCAACACTGAACTCTGAGGTCTGGGGATGGAGTGCCCTCAGCCCACCTCAATCTCACTGATGAGCATATGTAGTAAGAAGCATTGCTCTCAAGAAGAACGATTCTTTGAATTATTAAAAAAAGAAAACTGATTTTCAAACTGGAATTTTAACTTATCTGATCAATAATTGCGCCCTTCTTTTCAAATCCAGGAACAGATTTGTCCATGTAGTCATGCCCCATCTGTGGGAAAACAAGAAAAACTGTTCAGAGCAGAAGCTGTGGAGAAAGAAAATAGCATGAGAACCAAGAGCATCTCTAGAAGAAGAAAGAACATCTCATGGCTCTGACTGGATAAGCGCCTGTGTGAACAGTTGAAGAGTGTTTTGAAGAATGTTCTGTTAATATGTAAAGGTGGATGGAAAAGTTGTAGGGGTGGATGGGAAAGCTAGAAAAAGAAAACTTGTGAAGGTATATAAGTGATGTGAGAACTTGTAATAAATGATTTGGATCATTTGCATCAGACTCTGCAGTTATCAGGTGATCGAACTACAGAGTGGACATGTCAGGTAGAGGAGATGTACTCAAGGCAATAGACAAAACACATTATAGATGAACATTACTGCAGAGGTTCCTAAATGTAGTGTAAGCTTGCAAGTAGCTTTGTATTATAAATCACCCTCTCCAGAAGCCTGTCTCCACTTAGTAATGAGAATTACTCTTGGCATGGCTTATTTTTTGAGACTTTCTCTGACTTCTGGTATATTCTATATTATCCAGAACCTTTAAATCAGGACTGGATACTTTTATAAAATACATACTGTAGTTTGAGGAAGTTTTATAAGCTTGATGAAAATTAACCAGTCAGTTTCTTTAACAATGCCATCTGGTAAATAAGATTTTACAATCACGATAATCCCTTTAGACCTTACAGTTTCTGAAACAGTGTTATCAGCATAGACAACAGAATGTATATGCCTAATGTTGTTTTACTGACTTTCTGCACTTCTCAGGAAAGATGCCACCTGCCTTCTTGGCATCTAAAATTGGACCTGTTTAAATGTTATGTGCTTTTCTCCAGGTAATTTGAACATCCTGTAACTGTATGAAAGTCTCAACCCAGATGCCATCAAAGCTTGGTTGTATGTTCCTGCCAGCCTGCATGTTCCCTCTATGCTGTAAACTTGGTACATCTGAATGAAGAGAAGTTCCCCTCTATGAGGGTCTTCTCTAAACTGGATCTAGAGGTGCATCACAAGATAAGCCTAGCTTTCATTTGACTGCCTAGAGAGGTATGATATACTTGGCATGCCTACTATACCTGGGATGGAGTTAAGTCCAACTTCAAAAACAGACATCATTAAAAAAGAAAGAAAAAAAAAAAAAAAGAAAGAAAGAAAGAAAGAAAGAAAGAAAGAAAGAAAGTGATGATGGTAGTTGTATCTCAGGATGCTGAATCATTGTAACACCTAAGTTGGATTTGTTATACTTAGGCATATAGTGAAACCCCTTACTGTAATTGCTCACTTAATTCTTATTTAATCCACAACAGTCTGGTTTCCCAGATAAGGGGGGAGTACCAGTCAGTTGTTGAAGTACTCAGAAATGGTAGGGGATGCAGCACATGGTGGCTGTGGTTTGTGTATTTTTCTGAAAAAGGGCGCTTTCTTGAATGGGAACCATAATAAAATTACATGAAAGAAATTTCAGTGTAAGTAAGAAATATGTAGGTCATGAAAGAAAACATCAATGAAATATTTTACCATGGTTCAGTGAAAGGAATGAAGCTGTGGGAATAGACAAACCTGTTCCTCGTTCAGGAGAACTGACTGACTGAAACAGACATTTTAGACTGCCTTTGTGCTTCAAAAACACAAGATGAAATAACAGCTGTATCAAATACAATGACTACGTCTCCTTTGACTTCAGTGGATCAAATATTAGCTCAAGGAAACTTGTCAGATTTCCAGTAACTTACCTGACTTAAGCTGCAAAACAAACGAAAATTGTTTCTCTAAATATTGCTTCTTTTTTCAATAAAATATACTACATTTACAAGAAAGGTGAAGTTCTGAAGTGGGTTATCCTCTTCATAGCAGAGAAGGCAAATTTCCCTTTCCATAGAAACGCAATGGAAACATTGCAAATACAACCTTTCCTACTTATGGAGATAACAGCAATGAAAGAGAGGTCAGTCATGGCTGTATAATTGTTTAAAATATAGCTTCAGGTCTTTTGACATCTGTATAGACTAAATGAGTTGTTGAAGGATTTGAACAGTTTTACAGAGTATATTAAGTTTCATGACTTGCACACAAAAAAAATATTCGTTTGATTACATGTTGGCAACATAGAGCCAACAATAACTTTGGGATTTATTAAAAGCAGGCCACTGTTTTAATGGGAAAATATTTTTATGCTATAAGCGGTAATGACTTTTTTACTACTCTTGTAAAAACTCAAAAGAAGAGAAGATTCTTGGGATGGATGGACTTTGCTGTTCTTGAGTCAATTGAGTGAAATATTTGTTTTCAAATGCACAAAGCACCTGTTTCATTAACTAGCAACCAGCAGCAAGAAGAGAACCTTCCTTAAACTGTGGAAATCATCCTATAAAAACTAAAGATGAGCAGGTGTTAAATGATGCTGTCTGACATACTGCTTGTGAGTATCTTTAAATTACTCATTTCTAATAGAACCATCAGCTACCTGGCAAGATTCCGGTAACACAGCAAATTATTACTTGAAGCAGTGGTAGATTATATTTCATTCTGTCTGTCACACTGCATTAGGCTGCCATTGTAGTGTCTCTCTTGGAACTGCCCCTTTGTCTGGATTTCTCTTGATATAGAACAAAGTTTCCAACCACAATGAGACAGGATTTTAGTTATATGGTTTTGTTCAGACAAACTATTACACTCCCAGTGTGCCTGCGAACAGGTTCCCTCCCATCCTGTTCAGCTGAGCCAGGTAATGGAGACTTGTGCCCACTCCTGAACCTGAAAATACCCAGGCTGTCACGAACTGCTCAGTGTAATGGAGTCCAGCCTTGTCTGCCGCTTTCAATTCCAAACCCATATTTCAAAACTTCTGAGAGTCGGAAGGGAAGGGAAGGGAAGGGAAGGGAAGGGAAGGGAAGGGAAGGGAAGGGCATATCTTTGCGTTAGTATTCTATATTTGTCATCTCCTAGCTATCAGAACTTATCACTCGGTATGGAAATAAACTCCTGTTAAGTATTACTTGTGTCATTACTTTGCTTTCTATCATCTTTGAAATTTACACTGTGAAGTAACAAGCTAATGGTGAATCTCTACTGTCTCCTGTCTGAAGCAACCATGAAAAATTGCATTTTCTAGGGAAGGGTCACTGAGAAACTTAGTATGGTGCATGCTGCTCCTAAAGTCCCGAAAGGGACTAAACTGTGTAAATTTAAGTAATCATTTCTGGGGAAAAAAATTAGGTGTTACAGGCTTCCTTGTCAGGTTTACCTATATCCATCCAACTGCTTCACAAGGCTTTGGAACATCAGTACTGGAGAGCAACATTGGTGGTGGATGGCTGGACTAAGTGATCCTAGGAGTATTTTCCAACTTTAATAATTATATGATTCTGTGATCAACAAATATAGCAGTTAGATGCGAATTTGCATTGCAAAAGTTAGTCTTCTCAGTAAAGATTTATGTGCGTTTTTGTACACCACAATAAATGTGGGATGTGCATTCCTGTGGCAGCTACTGCTAGGCACCTGATCTGAGTTTCTTTCATGGTGATTTGTCTGTGCTCCTGCATCTAAAAATACCACTGATTCTTTCTAGATGTAAAAATGGAAAAATATTTTGTTGTTTCAGGCATTGAAGTTGTTTCTTTAATAGAAACCATTGTAGAAGACAAACATGATGAAGCAGCATTAAAAATGTTTCCAAAAAATCTTAACTCAGACTTGTACAAGGAACTGTTTTGTGGCTGATCTGTCTGCCTGTGAGAATGAAGTTAGGAATATGAGGAGAAATGCTTTTTTTTTTTAGAAGTTATTGTCTATTTCAAAATATGCAAAGAATAAGGTATATTTTAGCACACTTTTTCATTGCTAATGAACAGAGGGAGAGCAGAGGCCTGGGAGATCTTTTGCTGCTTTCTCACTCAGTATATATCTCACATCAGGATCCGGTTTTAACAGCTATATGTGACCTTAAAAAAGTCATTTGGACATTTAAAGGTGCACACAAATGCTCTGCATGCACAAAGACATTTTAGATTTCCTACGTACATATTTACCCCCCACACCGCGAGTATATGCTTTTGAATCAGTGTCACATTACTGGACTAGTATGTGTATGTGTATGCACTGTGTATGCATATATCTGTTACCAGTTCTTTCCTATTGCATATTAAAAAATACACACTCACCTAATATTCCACCTGAATTAAAATGCATAGATCTGTATAATATATGTTTACGTACTTTATAATAAAATCTAGACTGCTTTGTGACCTTTTTTTTTTTTTCAGATTGCAAAGTTATAAGTACAAGTATTAAGTGGAATCCATTGTACTTGTATCTCTGCTGTACAGTGAATGGCTTCAGAAAATTGCTGAGATTTGTTGAAGACCTGCATATCTTATGCTGAATAAAATAGCTCCTGAACATTCTGCAGTTCTCATCACCACAAAACCTCTCAAATTAAGATGAATTAGAAGAAATATTGTCAGATTAGGTTACAAACAGAGAAAGAGGATATATGGGCTGCTCCAAAAGTAATGCCTCCTATATCATTATGTTGACTCACAACATCAGAGGGAGATGTTGGTGATATGGTAGTAGAGCCTGAATCTTCCCATCAATATTCCATTATATGTTGTTGCTGTGTGACAGATTGCAGCAGAGGGGCAGTCTAACAAAACAATGTCTGACACGGAAGCGCATATAAAAAAAAGGTGTGGAATTGAATTCCTCCATGCAAAAAAAAAACCAAAAAATGGCACCTGTTAACATTCTGTGACACTTGCTGAACATTAATGGAGAGCAAACAGTGGGTGTGAGCACAGTGAGGCAGTGGGTCATGTATTTCAGCTGTGGTCACAGTAACAGTGGGTCACCTCCACTGGTAAAGATTTACGTGAGCACAACATGTAGGTTCACCATAGGTGAAAATGCATAGCTAATGGTGGCTACTGTATTGAAAAATATTGTTTTGTAGCTAAATATTCACTCTATCAAATAGTGTTATTGTGCTCTTTCTATCTATTGTAGTTTCCAGGGAAATAAGTAGGAGGCATTACATTCTGTGTGACCTACATACTTTTTCTCTAATTTCCAGTAAGCAACTCTAGTAAAAACAAACAAGTTTCAGCAGCTTCTTCCTTTTCGCTTTTAAGCTGGTACCACATGCAAAGGATTAACTTTGTTGCAATGATATTTTATATTATAGAGCATACAGATAATCAATCTGAAGAGAAGGAATAACTGAATAGCTATAGTAGAATTCTGTAAGATAAATACATTTACAGTTGTTTTGGTATCTCTACTATGTTGCCATATGCTGTAGTATTTGGGGTTCTTGACCTTAACCATAAGAATACACATTTTTCTGTAGTTAGAAAGCTAGTTTGCAGAAAATTGCAATACCTTTAGAATAACTATTGCTTTTTTTAAATTAAATCCATATTTTCTTACAACCTTCATCCTCAAAAAGAAAGTAAATGATTATTAATTTTTGTTTAAGTAGATATGTGCTAACAGAAAGGCATGAACATGGTCAAGATGGAGTTAAGGTAGACTCCAGATATGAGTAAATATAAAGCAAAACTACGTGCTTCATGATCATGACATCTTTTCAGTACTGTAAAGAAAAGCTGCCAGAATCTCCAGGCTGATTCTCAGAGGAGAGGTGTGGAGAAACTTCTGGCTCTTGATTGAGAACTTCAGCTCAGTGAAAGTTAAACCATTGAAGCCCTCAAATAAACTATTGCCAAACCCACAAAAATTGGACTTTTTGCTGAACAGAGCCCACAGAAAGTAATCTTTCATTCTGAATTTAGAATGCAACAGATATTTCATTTCAGCTGAACTGAAAATTTTAGTTTTACACTTTGCATCTTTCAACTGCTTTAAAAAAGGAAGATCTTAAGTGACATAGAATCTGTCACTTTCTCTGTGAGTTTTTCATTGTATTGTGAACTCTCTCCCACAGATGATAAATGCACAGTAAGTTCACCCTGTGACATTTGTATAGTCAACTGTAAAGTAACCCATTACTTCGCTTTTGCCTCCATAAAGGTCACAAGTACACAGCCAATTTAAAAAGAAGAACTTAGCCAACTGAAGTGTGGTAGAAGACTATAGCTTACCAAACAGAATGATCTCCAGCAATTTGAATGAATCTTTTAGTTGAGATCTTCTGAAGATAAATACTCATCCATCCAGTTCCCTTCCTGTTTTGTAATGTCTCCCTGTCTTATTTAATAAATGCTTTCTTGCTGTTTCTTGGCATCTTCCAGAACAAGGAATGTAAACTGAAAAGACCATGGAGACTAGAGTTGGCCCAGGATTCCATAATGAATAATATCGGGAGACACAGAGACGAGCCTGTCAGCCCATACCTCTTGCCATGGCCTCTACTAGGGAAAGTTGCTCAGTGCTATGTGAAGTAGGATCTTGTTATACAATGGTTAGCACACATGAAAATTAGAACAAAAATGCATGTTCTCATATATACTGCTGAGTACAGTACAAGAAAAATTGTCAAAAATAACAGTAAGAAAAGAAATGCGAAGAGAAAATAGTGCTATACAGCAACAATTGCCTAAAAATTACTGTCAAAATGTTATGATACTTTTGGTCAGGTAGGAAACACCATAAAAGGACAGTAGCTGCTTGTCAAACATTATTTATTTATTTATAGTCTGTAGCCATTTATTATTGTTTAACTGAATGAAATAGGATTTGCATTGTGACAGTTGTCCTCCAGAATGAGGACCTCAGCCTTTGACGTCTAAACTGTTTAAAGTTAAGATAATCCCTTTTTAAATAGTATATTTCAAAATATATATGTAATTAATCTTTTCATGTAAAATGCACTTTCACATAGAAATCTCTTGAGATTTATTTTCTGTTCATTCATGGAAGAGCCATTGCTGTAGGTACACATAAGATGGTGTACTGAAAACTCATTAATTCCACTTCTGGGTGGCCCTGGAAATCTCTTAAGTCTCTTCAGACTCTAATATTTTGGCTGCATGTAGATTTCCCCTTCAGAAATAGCTCACTGTTTTCTACATGCTCATACAACCTATTCTTGGATCTTTGAAATATCACAAAAGAGTATTGCATTCATAAAAAATCAGTTCTGAAAAGCATGCATCTGCAGGTTACTGAGCCCTTTATTAAAAAGGAGAATTTTAATGGGAAAAATGGCTCAAAGTAATGAGCAAAGAACAGCGTGGTTTCTAGCATTGTTGCTGGGGATTAGGTAGCCCTGAATTAGTTCAGTTTGGTCTAGATTTTCACCTATTTCACCAGGAGGGCAATGCTACTGTTACTTGTTGTGAAATTATTCAAGAGATATGAAAAGAAACTAATGCATTCTTTATTATTCATGCCCAAGCCTGAATGAATCCATACTGACTGTCTTCAGCAGAGAAGGCAGATCCTTCAGAAATCCTTCAAAGTGCACCCAGAGCAATAATGGCCTTAGAGGTAGATAACTGCATTTCTTGATCTTTCCTTCCCATATGTATCATAGGTGTTTTGCTCTTATGGTCCACTGGGTCAGAGAACTCTCGTGCTTCTCTTGTTCTGTCCAAAAGAAATAGTTCTAAGGTTTCTTCATTATTCTCCATTATTATGTTGATTCTGTCCTCCCACTATTTTGAACAGCAAAGAAATAGTAGTAGCTATGCATATCATAGCAAAAAGCTGTAAAAAGTTGACTGTCTACCACAGTTGAGCAACTTAATAAGTGCAGTAGGGATTATGTTCCCAAACACTTTTTGCATCTACATGAGTTTGCAGTTTCACTAGATTCAGAACATGGCAATGAAGACAGTTTGCATAAAAACTGCTTCTTTGATATCAAAACCAGAGATGGTAATGTATCCTAATGCTCTTCAGTTCTTCGATATTTTAAGGGCTTTCCTGGTCTTTTCTGTCTTTAAAATGTTCATCTTTTTTCTCAGAACTTTTAATCCTGAGCTTAATTTTAGGAAATCATTTCCCACGTGGCTCATACTTTATTGAAGTATGCACGCTTTATTTTCTCACATTGTTCTTTTTGATGGTGTGGAAGGTGCCAACTTACTAACCAATTGCTGAGAAGTGTTCAGACTTTATGAATCAGATTATATGTTTTGATTTCTTGACAAAACAATGACCTAGGCCATCTGTTCCAGACCTACTGTATGCATGTGAAATGGTAATGAATGTTGTTCTTGTTGAATGAATAACTTTGTTGTTTATCTTACCTCAGGTATTCATTTAACATCCAATTTCACCTTTACAATTTTCAAATGCTTGCACTTCAGATTTTCTTCTGAAAACTCTTCTCAGAGACCTAAATAAACACACACAAAAATTCCCTAATTGAAACAAATTGAGCAGCATTTCTCCAGAAGTGGCAATTTCCATCAAACTGAGATTCCTGAAACTCTGTAAGAATATTTACCGTGTAACATGAGGTCACCTCAACTGGTCTTTTATAAGCTAGAAGCACAGTTGAGAGGCACCATATCAAACAAACACCCAGACTTTCCCAAAGAGTGCAAATCATAGCTTTACAGATTCCTAGAACATACTAGCATGTAGGATGTATAAGCCAAGTGAATTTTAAAACTTTGCTTTAAAACTAGTGTCAGGAATGGATTACAGTTTTCATAAAGTTTTGTGTAGTTTAATATTTCATTACACTCAAAACAAGTTTTTAATGCTGTGTGCGTGTTCATAGAACCCCCTGGGTTCAATGCAATATAACATCACTAGCTAGAAGTGGAGTTTTCACTTGTCTGTTTCTGCTGGACTAACAAAATTCTTGTAAGATTATTAGACACTTGATGTGGAAAAAGTAAGTTGTTCAGAACAGATTCCTACCTGTTACAGACTGTATCTGAAATAGTACTGAAGGAAGAAAATTAAAAATCAAAGCTTAAACTTAAAGAACTGGATTATTTTTTAGACAGTTTAGTTTTTTATATAAGTGGAGTCTAGAACAGCTCAGAATGCTCTTATATTCAAGTAAATCTGCAATGAAAAATGACTACTAGCTTTCATATAGTACTAGATGTAACAAAAAAAGTATTCTATATCTTGCATTCTATTAGAAATTACAGCTTCTGTCTAAAATTTTCCCTTGCTCCTGCAGCTTGGCTTCCTCACATTGGTTGTACAAATGGTATAGTTCTGCTTGTGGGTGAGAAATGGATTAAGGAGAAGATCTGAAGTGGTTTAAGATGTCTTAGACCAGAACAATCTATCATGAGAGTATCAATTACCATAGTATAGGGGCTGTGGGAGATGTGGCTTTCTGAGTCAACTCCAAAACATGCTTCTTCTTCCTCTATGCTTCAGTGAACACAGGAAGAAGAGGAGAGCTCCTCCCTCCATATCTTATCTCTGCTTTGTTCTGGACTGTAGCAGTAGCCCAGCACATATACCACCAACTGCAAACACACAGAGCAGAGATTGTTGTTTCTTGAACAGTGTTCTCATGAGTTACAATTTTCAGTTTAGCTAGTCCAATCAAGCATTTATTTTCCAAGCAATTTGGCATATCTAGTCATTTTTCTATTAAATGGGTTTTACCCAAAAGATGACACAAATATTATAGGGCAATGCTGTTAAGCCATTTTTAAAAAGAACATCCTTATGTATACTTTTACTTGCATTCAGCATTTTACGGGCATTCTCATCATCATTGCTATAGCAGTGTGGTCCCTGTAGCATCTTTCAAGGCTCTTCTTGTCTTTATTTTTAATGTTTTGGGATCCCTAAGCCATCATTAGGGACATTCTACTAATTATGTGAACAATCTTGCTGCCAGTTGTTGAGTCAAATGCTTTGCCACCATGACACAGACATTTTAAGAAATTGAATGGTTAGACAATAAGCTGACAAGTTAAATTATTCTGATCTGCAGTCTTGGGATGTCATTTTGTGAATGGCACAGCAGTAGCATAGAATTGTAGCTCATCTTGGTCATGTAGACACTGTTGAGATAAAATTTACAGTAAGTCTTAATGTTCTTGTTATCTAAGTATAAGTCCAAAATTCAGGCCTTTCAGAGACTCTGTATTGTGTTTGTTGTTTTTTTTAAGAAGATTGTAGAAAAAGTTTCTATTACTGTCCGCCACATGCAATAACACTATAAGAGCATGGTGTGCTCACTTGCGTTCCTTAAAAAAACTGTTTATGAGCTTGCAGCACTTAAGCTGAATGAGGTTTTGGCGACAGATTCCACACTGTATGAATAGCAGTTCCAAACCACTGTCTTTGAAGTAGATGTGGTTAAATTATTTGTGAATAAAGTATCAGAACTAAGCCTTTTTTCTTCCTGCTCACAAAATTTTCTTGAATTTAAGATAGTTTTTAAGAAGAGCTTCATAATTTGTATTCGCTGTAACATTCAAGTATAACCTTCTTCTTACAAGGGTCAATTGTAGCTGTTTTCTGTTTCATTCCTGATTGTTATCCACATATTATTTGTGGCAGGTGACTGATGATCAATATTGTGATACATGTTTCATTACATTCCTTATACTGTGAAGAAGTATCTTTAGTTAAAACATGAGGAATTGAAACATAAGACACACACAAAATGGAAAACAGCAAAAGATTTAGCACTAATGGAACACAAAACTCAAAAAATTAGGACCTTTATCAGCTTTTGGTGCTCAGTTATCCTGGTGTGCAAGCCTAATGAATATGGCAGTGGTTGATGCTATGAACTTTCCATTGCAGTTCAGAAGCCTGTCTTTCACTACAGCTCTGCAAATTCTTACCTGAACCATTGTGGCAGAGGCCATCCAAAACATGCTCCAGTAAATGCTAGTAGCACTGAAGGTGAAAACAAAAAGGGAATTGAAGTGACTCCTGATTGAAGCTACATGTGAACTTTGAAGAATATATCCAGGAAGGATGCTAGCCCGGGAAGATCTCGTTGAAGCCTTCCAGTACTTAAAGGAAGCTTGTAAAGAGATGGAGAGCAACATTTTACATGGCCTGATAGTAACAGGACAAGGGTGAACTAAAAGATGTTGATTTTTTTTCTCTCAAAAAAAAAATTCTATGTCTGAGAAAAATTAAACACATATATTTTAAAATGTTGAAGCCATGAATATGAGTCAGTGCTAGTATTATAGATTCCATTTAGATAACTGTGATAGAATATGCTGAGGGTATACACTTTCAATATAGTATACAAAGAGACTAAATCACTTCAAAAAGTTAATATATGTGTATGCATGTATTGCACTGAAAGCAAAAATGTTACACAGTGTCTGTAGAATAAGAGTAAATAAAGGTACTTCATTTCAAATAGAAATACTTACTTAATATTACCCTTCACAAAGGGAAAACTTTTGACAATCTGACTCAATGTATTACAATAATAAGATCTGTTGGTATATATCTGTATATTTATAACTTGATTGTCTAGTTTGGGTTTTATGATGCAGAGTTTGTATCTGTAGGTGGACACAGACATAACTAAGCACCCTGGAAGGAACTTTACAATTAAAACTCCATATTATAGTGGACCGTCTACTGGCATATGAATACCAGAAAATGTTCATTAACTTAAAATTATTTCATGTGCAATGAAAGGAATGTCTCAGTTCCAAATGTACTCAGGAAAGAGGCTAGACATTCCAACATGCTGATCATGGTGTGGCAATCTGCAAGTCGTGGACTACAACTCCAACACAGTCCCTGTGTGCACGATACTACGAAATATTATTGCTAGGTGCTCTCTGCACGCATTATCTTTGAGAGCAGTTCATTGACATATCTACCTGAAATCCACACATGCATTTGTACAACTGAAAAATGCTATCCCCTGGACAGTAAATTAGTCTGAAGTGTTTTAAGCAAAGAATATTCAAAATAGAAGGATCTTCAATACAAAATGTACAGCTGAATTCATCAGCTGTTAATTGGAATAAGAAAAATACTGGTGCACATTGATACTCCATTTTTTATGCATACATGACTCCAGTGACTGAGTACCTGCTATAGGATTTCTACTAATAACTTACGTCAGAATACCTTCTTAAATATTCTCTCAGTTATCCACATAATAAGTCTACGGATTATTAGTATTGTACTGACATCATTTGTTATTATGTTTTATTTAGATGCTTCTACTTTGTCTGTCTCATAGTTCAGCAGCTCCTCAAGGTAATTAGTTACCAAAAATGCATCCATTAAAAGATGGTGAAACTATGAGCATAGCTGCAAGAAACTTGCTTTTCAGAAGTAGGTTCTGTGAACTGATTTTTGGTTTCTAACTGTGGTCTTAGTACTTCTTTGCCCATAAGCACAAAGTTTGCAGATCTGGAGGGCAACCTGACCATTTTTTGTTTATCTACTTATTTCTCAATGGACATCGTATAAGCAACTGAAACTTCTATGACATATGGTGCCACATCACCACACTGCCACAAAAAAAAAAAAAAAATTGCAGGGAATAAAAATCTTTCTTGAAAATGCTGGAAACTTCTACCTCTCATCTTGGATTGCTTAGTTGTTCTGTTATAAATTAAAGCCAGCTTGTGAACAGACATTGCTTTCCATTTTTCATCCGCACGTTCCATTGTCACACTCCACACTTTTTGCGGAATGGTCATAAATTCAAGTATTACTTAAAGTTATCCCAAACACTTTCACTGAGGAGCTATGTTAATAATTTTAACTTTGATAATTCTTACTTTGTTCTTTTATTTTCTGAGTTCTAAGATCTCTTTTTTGTTGAATTGGTTCCCTTTACCATTTTTTTAGCTCTCTACTTATTCCTCAAATCTCCCCTGAAGACTTTTTTCAGTCTGGTCAAGAGCTTTTCCATTTGTATTTGCCCTTTTCTGAAGATGGAGACTTGTAACAGGGAATAGATTCTCCAATTCTGCTCAAAGAAACACTAGATTCTAAGTCTTCAATACCTTCTCATGGGGGAAATCAGAATACCAATAGGAAAACAATGTTCCTGCTTTCCCCTTTCTGACAACAGCTATAGGACAGAAGTTTCCCTGTTCTTTCTGGTATTTCCTTTTTATTCTTCGATCATTTCAGGTGGCATCAGTTTTATCTCCTCTGCTCTGTGGCACCTTACAGTTTCTTGTAATGTCCTGATCTAAACATTTTGTTCTCCCTCAAATTAATGTTGCCTCTTCCTCCTGAAGCCAATGGCTAAAGCTGTTGTTTCTACTGAGATGGGATTGTTGAAAGTATAATGCAGCTGAGAATAGTACAACTTTATTTTCTTTGAGTGGTTCAGAGAAAATGATTGCCAAGTAGTTTTATCACAATCCGTGATGTCAGTGAACAAGTGACAATTGAAATATTCAATTGCTTGAACAGTAAGCACATTGTCAGGTAATCAAGAAAAGGGGAGTACAACTCCACTGCATTCACTGCCTTTTGAAATGTTCTTGAAGTGGCCTTTTAGGCAAGTTTGCTAGTGATGTCTTGCTTTCAGCCTTCCAAGCAAATACCACAACACTTTGTTCACAAACCTAAGTCTGCAGGAGCTTTCCCCAAAGAATGTTTGCTCCTTCTTCCCTCTCTTTTGCCATTTCTGGCTTCTGGTCTGCACTTTCCAGTCTATTCTAAATGTAACTTGCCCTCGGTTGTCTTGTTTTGAGTTCTAGTAAGTGTAAATAGGTAACACTGGCAAAAGCATTGCTGAAAAACCCTTTTAACTTTATTTCTGTGGGAAAGATGTCAGAGCAAGACAGCTTCACAAACAAACCATGTCTACTTATTCATTAAACATATAACATTATTGTTGGGTGTATTATGGAACTTATCCAAACTGAAGACTCTTAGCCTATGGATATTATTGCATTTATTTTTGTCTACAATAAGTCATCTTACAGCACAATAATTCACAAAATTGTGGTGTTTAAATGCAGACTTTGCTGTTTCCAAATTAAGAGTCTAGAGTCACGGTACTCAGACAGATGTATGTGAGAGATTCCTACATTTTCTAGGTGGGGAAAAAAAACAAACCCAAGTTCTAAATCAAACAACTGAAAAGACGCTTTGGTCATTCTTAAGGCTGGTGCAAAGCAATTGGAAGGATAATTGAAAATGATTGAGTATTTTTGGGATTTCTAGTATTTCAGTATGAAGCAGAATTTCATTTAAAGTAAAACTTTACTAAATATATTGCACTTTTATGTTCTAATTGCAACACAGAGGTCATTCTTCTCTTTTCCTTTTGACATTAGTTATCACATTAGCATGATAACACTGGCATCATGTCATGTGTGTGAGCGTCAGTTTAAAATAACACAGATGTCAATTATAGGGTTAGATATTAGGAGGAAGTTTCTCACACAGAGGGTGATGACACACTGGAACAGGTTGCCCAAGGAGGATGTGGATTCCCCATCCCTGGAGGTATTCAAGGCAAGACTGGACGTGGCTCTGGGCAGCCTAGTCTAGAGGTTGGCAACACTGCTCATGGCACTGGGATTGAAATGAGATGATCATTATAGTCCTTTTCAACCCAGGCCATTCTACCATTGTATGATTCTGTGATGATTCTATACAATTGTGCCTCTCTGTTTCAAAATCGCGTAAGCATTCAATGTTTAAAAAAAAAAAAAAAAAAAAAAAAAAAAAGACCATATAGACCAATAACTATTAAAAAATGTGTTTCTTAACATTCCAATACTGAGGAGTAGATGCCAGTAGCTTTTCTGCATGTAGGCAAGTCAACTGGGTTACAGAACTTTTTGTATTTTTAAAAGTCATGAAAGGAAAAAGGGACTCAGAATACTAAAAGCTTTAACAAAAACACATTTACTTTTATAACCTAAAGAATAAACAGTTGATTGAAATTACATAAATGAAAGTATTGGATTTCAGCATCTAATTGCAGCTAGTCACATTCATATTGCCAGGACAGCCGAAAAAAACAGTACACAGATTGAACCAGAAAAATAATTTTGATGAACCTGTAAGAGCTTTACAAGATTATTGGAAGAGGATGCTTCAATTTAGGCTCTAAGTGACTAGAAGTTTAGGAAAGTGATTTGCATCCAACAGATGCTGAATGTCCCCAGTAGATTCTGCTATTGTTAAACAGTTCTGCAAGAAATTCTATTTACCAAAATGTCCAATTTTACACATTCATTTTAGGAAACCGCATTAAAATGTATGAGATGAAATTAAACTATTCTGCATTATAATGGACAAAACAAAATGAAACCTTTCATTCTTCTGTGTAAAGACTGGAAATGTTATTCCAATCCATTCAGTTATTATGTTATTACAAATGGGAGCCCTTGGGTGTTGGAGGACAGGAACATACATTCCCAGGGACATGTCAACACATTCCATACCAGGGATTAGGCTGGACATGTGGGGCCAAAGGGAGGAGGGCCAAGAATTATTGGAACTGGTACTGGCTGGTCCTCAAAGGAGCAGTGGGCAGATGAACACTGAGCTTTGCCTCAGCCATAGGAGCCAGAAATGGATTTTATCAAGGGACATAGAAGGAATATGGATAACTTACTGCATCCCAGGAAGCCACTAAACATTCCTGAGCTGGGAGAAGACTGGGGGAAAGTATCTCCTCCCACCAGTAGGTGAAGGGACAGGTGGAATTTTATTTTGCTTTATTTTGCTTTATTTTGCTTTATTTCCAGAGAAGTTAAATTTTGGCTGTTTAAAAAGTAACTTTGCTTCAGTATGTAATTAAATAAAATCAAGCTTCAGAGCTTAAAAATCCCCCTGGCATGCTTGTTTTGAGGAAAAGGTGTAGCCAGAACCTACTCAAAACTTTGTCTTACACATGGTAAAAAGTAGAATGGCTTTGCTGTTTCTACAGCAATTTAACAAGAGGGAACACTGCTGCTCAGCTTCTCATGAGACTGATGCTGTTCAGAATTTTTAGAGTTACCTTGTAGAAAATAAAGTCCATTTACCTTGCATGTCTCTTGTTTAGTCAGGTTATACTACTAAAGCCTGCAAATACCTTAGAGAACCTCTTTAGCTCACTGCAAGATCAGCTACATCATCAGCAAAAGTTTGCTCTACTTCTTAAAAATAAAGATTTCACAGTCTTTCAAATCAATTTGTTCTAAGACTTCACAGCTGTTTGTGTTAGAAATTTTTCCCTGGTTTGTGACTAAAATCCCCCTTGCTGTGAGTTTAGTTTTCAGCCCCTTGTTTTATCCTTACTGGACACAGAGGATGGTGTATTAACTCTGACTTCATATGTATTCTACATGTATTTGAATAATCATAATGTTTGCCCTAGTCATTTTTCTTTGAGTATATAACTCCAGTCTAAAAGTCTCTGATCATTCTTGCTGCTGTTCTAAGGGCTCTCTCTAATCAATTCATGACTTTCGCGAATTAGGCTCCACAAGCTGAAAGTGTTTACTTCAATTGCAGCCTTGCCAGCAGTGCATGAAGCAGAACCACTGCCTGTGATTTACAGGCATTGCCCTTCTTTATACAGCCCAGTGCAGTTTCCTTTTGCCACAAAGGGGATGTTCTCTCAACTTGTGTTCACATAATGATCTATGATAGATCAGATACCAATTTATTTCATAGATATATACAGAGAAGATAGAACATTAGAATGCATAGATTGTTCTACAACTCAGCCCAATCCTAGTTTTTTTATCCATCCAGTATTTACACAGTGGATTTCCCCTATACAGGAGACCAGCTTTGAAAAAAAGTAAAACAAGTAATTTTATATCTTTTTTTTCCAGGCAGCACAGATCTTGGCAGCAGCTGTCATTATATGGCTGAACTATATCCCTGATGGGAGCTTGGCTGGCAAAGATCGAGCTCTATTGAGTGTACAATTGCATATTGACCCCTACTTGCTATTCATTGTGTCTCTAGGATTTTAGTAACGATCTGCTCTTAAGGATGAGTGGGAGTTATTTGTCCCTTGCTCCCTCATAAATGATATTGCAATAAGAGATTGCCAGGATTTTTTCCTCATGTTGGAAAGCTAATTAGTTTCAAGTATGTTAGGGGAGCTCCAAGTTTACTAAAGAACACATATGCAAATGCATGGTGGGAGGAAGGGAATGATAACAGTCTGGAGCTGCGTCTTCAGCACCATGATTGACAGACTCAATAGAAACATCTGGAGAGTAACTTGATGGCAGGGTCTTCAGACACTGTAAAATTGTAAATGTAGTCTGCAGAGGATAAGGGCTCTTTAGATCTGACATTATATTTGCCAGGCTCATGCTTTTTGAGCAGGAGAGGCCCTTCACCTTCTACTGTAAACATAACGAAATCAGAGGCTCTCTCATGCAGGGCTGTTGGCAGATCACCGTGAACTTGTTTCAGCCAGAGCACACTTCGACGTCATGGTCAGTGAAAGTCTCTGAGCTTCAAAGGTAAGCCCTGTGCTCAAAGAAAGACATTGCAATGACCCAGAACTCCCAGTGGATTTGGTTTCAGTTACTGGAAGATTCTCAAAAAATTCAAAGGCACTTCAGCTTACTTGAAATTTCAGCAAAGAGCGGTAGATCTCCTAGACAAAGTGCAAAGTGTAGTACTAGCAGTCCAGGGAAAGTCTGCATCTTGATTTCACTAGAACAGATGTTATCTGCAAGCAATTAACATACTTGTCATCACCAGTGAAATAGATACAGAATTCTTCGAGGTTTTTTTTATCTACCCTAAAGAAAAGTGTTTGTGCACAAAGCAAAATTTCCACATTAGTATTAAAATAACATTCAGTGAGGCGAGCAGCATGTGTCACTTTTTCAGTTTCTTCCAGTTCGAATTTTTTTTCAAAGAGCGATGCTGTAACACTTAGACCAGAGCTAGAGAATACATTTCACCATAGACATGTACCTTTTAACAGCAGAATGTTTGATGGCACTATTTTTCACTTTACTGTTGTTGTTTTGAAATTTTCCTCTCTGTTATGTACAGAACAGTAGCCTGTACATATTCCACTTTCACAAGTTTCACCTCAACATGGCTCCAAAGGACAGCTCCAAAGAGCTGTTTTTTGTTTATATGGGTATGAGAGAGACTCTGGGCAATAGCTCTGTATCATCAGTTCTTTTTGTTTCTTAAATCCTCTGATTATACTTTGCAGAAGTTGCAACCCTAATAACTGGAAGACCTTGTTAGGTAGTTGTTTTAAAGATGGCATACTAACCTGCCTTCTGAAGAATCTTCTAATTTATTTAGCTGAAAGATGAGATCTTCTCCACAAGTTCCCTGTACTTCCTCTTAGTTGCTTCTCTTCATAAGGTCTCTGTAACAACCTCTTCCACCAGATGTGCTTTGCCTCCCAGTAATACACACCTTCATTTGTGGAACACGGAAAAGAAAACTGAAACCCTAAAAGAATAGTGGGATCATTCCCATTACATCACTGCTCATTCTCACTAAGCTCATTTGCTGCAGTCTTAGAAAAACAAAGCGATTTTGAGATGGTGCTGGAGGAGGTGGAGCGATGTCCCAGTTATTAGGAATGCCACAGGATTCTTGTGTGATCTTGGTCAAGTCGCTGGATCCCGAGTTAGTTACAGAAGCCTGCTAGTCACTTTTTCCTTCTAGGTAAGCTCTTCAGATAAATAAATGCCTATTACATATTTCTGGTATGTCAGAATTAATGGGGTGACTCTTGACTTCTGTATGTGATACAAATAATAATTTATGAAACTCGAATTCCTCCCATATCCCTTCCTAAAGGTTACTTAATGTCTCAGCTTCTCAGTTTAATACACTTCTGAATTAAGCAGTTAACCTCATTTACAGAAGGCACTTGCTCTTAGAAGATAAGAAGTAGGCAGTAGCATCAAAAGCAAAAGAGAGAGATTGAATTTGGAAACAAGCTGCTCTGATTCCATTTTATTTAATCTGTCCTACCCAAATAGCCCCTAAGCTCTGCTCTGCAGCAACATCCTCGTTGATTAATAATAGAAGTTGAGTAGAAAGTGGCTGTCACGTCAGAAAGATTCAGGGCACTGAATCTGCAATGTTTATATCTGCAGATATTTAAATTTAGCTAATATAGTGACATCTTGAAGTAGCCAGAGGTAGAGAATTTCCTCCACACAGAGGTTTTTAGCCCACAATTCCTTGAATATTTTTTGTGAGTAAAGGATCCTGTGGCATGTACTCTAATTAAAATCATACTGGGGCTGTTGCATATCACCCAGCACAATCTTTGGAGCTTGCTTCTTCACCTTCTTCTGCCTTGCCTGACAAGACCTCCTTGTTTACATTCCAGCTGAGCAGACTCTCAATGCTTCCAAACCCATCTAAAATGAACCACATGGACAGCATGAGGAATGCCTGAAAGAATGAAGTTGCTGTACTTCAAACTCTGATATATTACAGCCCAAAGATGGTCTGACAAAAGAAGTCATGTGTAGCACTCCTTTAGGTAGTATGATGAAGGGTGGAAACAGGGAAGATTAAATGATGGCTTCTGAAGTTCTAATCACAAATCATGCTTTCCCTTTGACTACGTGTGATGCTCTAGTCATGACAAGTGGGCTATTTATAAAGCTTTAAGATTGACACAGGAGCTTTACATTGACATCCCTTTGTTTCAGGAAGCAGAGAAAGAACTCTAAATTTTGTAGAGTTATCTAGTTGAAAAGAAGAAGATGAATCAGTGACTTCAGTGGAGGTCTGCTTATTTGAATGGTGATATATAAAAAACTCTGCTTCTCTTATGGAGACATGACAAACAATTCTCTCATCTGCTCTCTTATAGTACCAATCTTCCTCTCATCACTTTCTGAAAATTGCCTGTATTTTTTTTATTATGCTCCAGTACACTAAAGCTATACTGGAACTTTATCATTATCCATGTTCTCTTTTTCTGGAACTTTATCATTATCCATGTTCTCTTTTTGTGTGTAGAAATGTTTTTTTCCTTCCAGTGAAAGGGAGAGTGGGAACACCAAAAATAAGCTTTGGAAGCAAAAATAGCCATCTACTACTTTTTACTGTTTTCATCTTGTAGTTTTTGCTGATACGAAAATATAATTAGAAATGTTATTTTCTGGAACTACTCAAAAAACAGCAAAGGGGTTTCAGGACTCACATTCATTTGGGTTAATGCCAAAAAAAAACAACAAAAAAAAAGGAAGACAAAAATTGCATTTTGATCAGGCAGTTATGGATCTTCAGTGCCGGATACATGGGGATGCCAAAAATATTAGAGCAGTGGGAAGGTTAGTAATTGCATTATTACTAATACAATTAATAATAAACAAAACTGCTTGTTTTGTGACTGGCTATGTTGTTAAAACTTGGAAGACTGCCATCAATAAAGCCTTCTTCAGCACGGGTAGGGTTTTGTGTGCCAGGGAATCCAGGTTGCCAGGGGCAAATATTTCATTTTTATTGAATAGACAAGGTTTGGGCTGTTCCTGGGACCCGCTCTATACCAGTGACACTATGGACAAAAGAGAAAAATCATCTGTAGATGTCATAAAAATACAGAAGTGGGTGGGAGAATAGACTTAGTAATATCATTTGGAGAATGCCTCTAGTTGAGACAACAGTTTGAAATCATAATGAAGTTAAACTGAGAAAAGATTGAGTCTGAATTGGCAAATATAAACTGGAAACATCTCTAGAAACTTTCCTGCTTAAAGGAAGGATTTTCTCCTCATAGCTGTGGTTGAAAATTTTCCTTTGCATCTTTTGCTTCTTGCTAATAGCCATATTCTATCCAAGATGACTGAGTTTGCTCTCATAGTTAGATGTCACTGAGGAAGAACAAAAGAATTTAAAAATACTTCTAGAAGATTTGCAGTGGGGATTCACATGGCTTTTGTTCTCTTCAGTTTTATAAAGAAAGAGAGCTGAGCTACAGGTTCAAAATCCTCCATCCAGATTATTGTATCTGCTCCATTAACACACAAGTGACATCCTGTATTCCTTCAGAGTCCATTTCCAGGGCCCTCTTAATATGTTCAACATCAGAATGGGAATTCAGTTTTATTACTTCTAAGTATAAGAGCACTGACTGGATCAAGTGAGACCATGTTACCTCAAATGAAACTTATAATTCACTGTTTCCTTTCAATGAGAAGCAGTTGATTATTGGTTATTGCACGGAGTACTGTAATGTTCTGTGCATATGCTATGGACAATGCTCGTAATTGCTACAAAGATATTTCTAGCAGATACCATCCTGCTTTAGTTATGACTGTAATGAGTTGAATCAAGTGATATTATCCAGTAACACAAAAATTAGTGACACTGTGAAAAGCAGCAGTCTTCATCTTCTAATGGCAGTCTATTCTGGTAGTCAAATCATTTAAACTCCAGACTACATTACACAGTTGAACAGACAGCTTTTTTAGGCGTAATGAAAATCCTGTAAAAAGACGGGCTTCATTCCAGAAATAAATAGATAAAAGAGCTTGACTAACCAGTTGATCAGAAATCAACATTACAATGGCAAAGGACATTACAGAACCACAGAATCACAGAATCATAGGGGTTGGGACTTCCAGAAATCATCTAGTCCAATCTCATGCTAAAGTAAGCTCCCTCCAATAGGTAATTATCTCTACACATACTGAGCAGAGAATACTCCAAATAAGAAATTGTATTATCCATGGGAGCCATGTTAATTAAATTAATTTTTAACTGTTGTGCTCAGGATTTATCATGGTAATTCCAAAAGGAAGCTGACATGTCAAAGGGAGCAACACGAATGACAAAACCTGCAGAAACTTGTTAGCACACTAAATCTAAGAAGTTCAACTCATTTTTGTTTATTTATGCCTGATGGTAGTTTGCTCACAGCCCATTAATACTGGGAAAAGGTATGATTTTTATCATGAAAATGTATATAACAAGATTAAGTGGCTGAGTATTAACTGAAATCCACAAAAAAATCTACCTCTCACTGTCTGCTTCCTATAGCTACATCTGCATGTGAGTTCCTGGAGTTAAATGATTCAAGACTCTTCCTGGGTTGTGTTAAGAAAATACAAATGGCTGCAGTGGTTTGGAAGTCTTTTGATGAAATAGTTTGATGAGAAATAATGATTTACTGAAGCTAAAATCTTTTGCAAAAACATCCCAGGTTTGAGGAATTGTAATTGAAGCATGGACATGATTCCAGCAGAGCAGGAACAGTGGTTTCTCTGACTAAATTTGTTCTGGTAAGTTCAGGGTTCTTAGGACTATTCTCTGGCATTAAAGACAACTGGCATGAAAAATCTCCTATCCATATTATTAAGATCTATTACTCTCCACTGCAGAGTAGGTACAGCCTGTTTATCTGTCAGGAGCATTATGTAGGGCATGCTAGTTTCCATACCACACACAGATCTGGGAGAGGGGGAAAGACAGTTGTCTCTGGCAAATTTTTTTGGGGGGTTGCACTGCTTTTCTATGGACGATCATGTTTCGATGCCCAGGAACAATTCCTGGCACAGTTTGGTTAATTAGAGCAGATGACAGTTGAAGTATTTCTGGAGATTTAAGCCACCGGGGGCTGTGGTTTCATGATTCCTCAAACAGTGAACAGATCTGTGAGCTAGTTGCACCCCACAACAAAAGACTATAGAGTCCAGCAGCAGCACCTCATTGATGCAGACAAAAGATAACTTTGGTTGACATCTGCCAGTAGTCACTGTGATGTGTTTCCCTTCCTGAAATTCTGAACCTCTGTTTCCAAAATGGAGAAGGAAAAAATGATAGCCTTAAAACCACTGACATCAAAAGTTTCATAGGCTACGAAAAATCACAATTGTTGTAAAAAACTCTTGTAAAATCAAATTAGCAATTTTACTAATGATGCTCAGAGTAAAAGATGTTTCAAAAGAAATTCAGAAGAGTCTGATGACCTAGACTACTTCCACTTTGGAGTGTCCAAACATAGGCACTTCTGATCTTGATTTTCCAGTGTCTTGATCTCCTAGAAACAAACTGACTCAGAATTGTCAGTGTTTTTTAAACTCTGAGGCAGAAGACATTAGTTTTTATGCTTTGTGGGACCTGTGCTTCTCTCTTTGGTTTGTGCTGCAGTGACTTTGTACAATGAATTCAGCAGCAATAAACTAAAGAATGTTAGAGATTCCTAATTGGACTGTGTCTTAGATACAAGATAGCATTATAATATGAAAGTCTGAGTGGTTGGCAGCTGAATACAGAAGTCGCAATGGGATGTGTCACCTGTAGCCTAAGACAAGAGATCACACTTGATAATTGCAGCTTATGCGCTATCCCACACAGAACCCAGCAAGATGCATTTTTTAACAAACAGTTTTATGTGCCACATCCTCACCATTGATCATTCTGTCAGAGACTGAAAAAAAAGGTTCTTTGAACTTGTTTAGACTGGTTTCCCATTGCTAAATAGCATTTGCATTGTTTAATCAATTAAACTCTTACAGCTAATGTGACAGAATGCTTTTACATAAGTATTATTTAATATGTTTTGTTTTGTTTTTTTTTCTCAGTATAGAGGAAGAAAAATTGGCCTGGAAAAATTTAAGGAAATTAAATTTTTACTACCTCAAACTGGGCGTAGAAAGCCATGAGGGTTATGTCTGAAAAATTACTAATATTAAAAATTCTCTTCAAATTCCATTGGGAGGGGTGCAAAAACCCTTATTAAAGTGGGTAATCTCTCTGTAAAAGAACTGGTATCCAATACTAGCTCCCCTTTCCTTGAGCTATTTGGGCTGCCTTCTCTTTTATGCACACTCAAATAATACCCCTGCGGCAATTGCAGTGGTTGCTTACACAGAAAATAATACTAGGAAACTATTTATGCATTTGTACTGTATTGAGTGTGATAAATGTTTTTCACTTTCTGAAAAACAAAACACTTGTATTGTCTGCTTTTGTTTTTCATCTTCTCTCATCTATTTTGTTTCTCTTAGCTGGAAATGAGAATAACAGCTGACTGTGTGGAATGCCAGTGGTCTATAGAGAGTTTGAAGGCCACTATAATATTGCTGAAGCTCCTTTTTAAAAATAATTCTATCCCAGTTCATGTGAAAAGCTGTATAATTCTTTCATCAAATCCTAACTGTTGCAGTGAAAGGACTAGACTTACTTGCTATCTCTGAGGTTTTTGTGGCCACATGGCCCACTGGACATCCAACATTGTATATTTCCAACCACAGAAAAGGACCAGAAACATTTGTCTTAAGTGAAAGTTTGATATAAGTGATACAGTGATCTTCACCCAACGTAGCAGAACCAATATATCATTTCAGATTGCAGTAAAAACAGAAACATTAGATCACTTGCCTCAGAAGCATGTGAACATGGGTCTCACAGACATATAAATTCAGTCACTCTACGTTATTTAAATATCCTACGCATAGTATTAAATAATATAGGACTTTGCAGCTACCAGAACCTATGATTTTTCAGTAGAAAAATTTGCTGTGGATCATTCTGTTGCTGTATCCTACTCAGAGCAAATTCAGAACAAAACTGAACTGAGCATCACAGCAATCACAAGTTGTTGAAAACACTAGCAATACAACACGAAACTCATAAGCTACTTTGTATTTAGTCACAGAAATTAAATTGCTAGAAAACATGGAAATTTACAGATTTGTTGGTTTTATAGGAAGAGAGTTATAACTAAGTCCTGTGAAGTTTCACTAACACTGAGTGATTAGAGGCTTAGTAAAGGCAATTTATTTTTTCTAGAGCTATTTTTTCTAGATGCTATTTTCTCTCCTTGACAGTATTACTAAAATATGATGTTCCTCAGATTAGCACTTTTTTACATTCAACGGTGGTTCTGTTTTCTGTTGTTGTTGTTGTTTGTTGTTGTTGTTGTTGTTGTTTTCCCCACAATCTTCATCATATCTCAGGAACGGATTTTCATTTTCACTGATTTGGTATGGTTACTAATGTAAGGCACTATAACCTAACTGCATCTGGCTAAGCCATTTACAAGGCAGTAACTACACAAATTGGAGGAAGGGCCTAGCCCATAAGGTAATCAAGTTATTTTAAAAGTAATATGTCCCTTTTCCTTTCTATTAAAACCAGAAGTGGGAAGACAAGTTGCTTTATGCCAACTTCAGCAATGAATAATAACTTTTTCATTTTACATTAAAAACTGTTTTTTAAATTTTTAGTTTCATAATAAAGAACACAGAGAAATATTCTCTATTTTATGAGCTGCACCAAAGTCATGTTGGCAAGTGAAGAAATAATAAAGTGAAATTGCTTCATATGTTTCCTATTATATAATAAGCTGGTGATGCAAAGGTTCAAGTCTGCATCACTCACTAGCCAGTATACCAATCACAAAACTCTGAACAAGAAAGTTGTCATCTTTTTATTTTCCACTGGAAATGGCTGAAGTGTAAGTGTTTAAGATGAAGACATGCCTGTTTATGGGTCATACTCCAAACTAACATCAAGGTAGCAATGATCAGCATTCTAGCATGACATTGCCAAATAATGTTTTGTCTAGTTTTGGTGAAAAAACTGCTGTTTGCATGCATTAGTCATTACGTGTTAATATGCTCTAAACATCTGATGCATGTAGGACACTATGATTTTGCTAATAATCATAAAATCACAGAAAGATTTGGCTGGAGGGACCTTAATGATCATCTTGTTCCAACTGCCTTGCCATTTGCAGGGATGCTACCCACTAGATAGTCCAGGGCCCCATCCAACCTGGTCTTAGAAACTTCCTGGGGTGGAATGTCCAGAGCTTCCCTGAGCAACATGTTCCAGTACCTCATCTCTCTTGTACTGAAGAATTTATTACTTATATCTGATCTAAATCTGTAAACTTTTAGTTTAAAACTGTTACCTCTTGTCCCGTCACTACTCTCCCTTATAGTCTCTTGCCATCTTTCTTGTAGGCTCCTGCTCTCTCAGCCTGTATTCATAAGAGGTGCTCCAGCTCTCTCATCATTTTTGTGTCCTCCTCTGTACCTGCTCCAGTAGGTTCATGTCTTTTTTATGTTGGGAGGCCCTGAGCTGACTGTACTACTGCAGATGGAGTCTCACAAGACTGGAGTAGTAGGGCAGAATAATTTCCCTCAACCTGCTGGCAACAATGCTTTTGATTTAACCCAGGATATGATTTTCTTTCTGGGCTACAAATGCATACTGCAGGCTTCTGAAATGTTGAGCTTCTCATGAACCAACACCCCAAATTTCTTCACCACAAAGCTGCTCTCAATCCGCATTCTGCTCAGACTGCCTTTTTGCTTGGAATTGCCCCAGTCCAGGCACAGGACCTTGTATTTGGCCTTCTTGAGCTTCATGAGTTTTGCACAGGCTTTTAAATCTCCCTCTTGATGGCATCCCTTCCCTCCAGAATGCTGGCCACTCAGCTTGGTGTCCTTGGTAAACCTGCTGAGAGTGCACCCAATCCCACTGTTCATGCCACTGACAAAGATACTAAGTAATATCAGTCACAGCATGGACTCCTAAGGAGCACCACTTATCACTGATCATCACTTGGACATTGAGCCATAAACTGTAATTCTTTGAGTCCTACCATTCAGCCAATACCTTATCCACTGAGTGGTCCATCTGACAAAATCATATCTCTCCAACTTAGAGACAATAATCTGTGGGGTGATGTCAAATTCTTCACACAAGTACAGGAAGATGACATCAAAATAAGGCTTTTCTGAAGTTTTATTTAGTTTGGTTAATATAAGTTTATTTTTTTCTTTTTAGAGAGGATTTTTTAGTTGAAATATTATGGTTCTAACAGTATCTTTTGCCAAAAGCTTCTACTGAAACTAATCTATCATAAGATAAGAAAGAAGATCTTCACACAGATAAATATCTTGTTTAAAAATAGGAAAAGATGGTCAAGACAAAAAAGGACACTTTTCATTCTGGAGAAGGCTATGCATAAAATACTACAGGCCAAGTTTGGATTGCACAGGCCAAAGTATGGATTTAGATAGTTCATGGAAGAAGTGAACAGTGATATTACAAAGTTTGTTGATGATGCAGACTTATTTAAGGTAGGCAGTAAAGCAGTCTGTGAAAAAGCACAGGAGTCACATGATACAAGCAACTGAAGAAATAAATGGCAGCAAAAAATTCAAATTAGATAAGTATGAAATAACAGAAAAGTAATAATCCTAATTTTATTTGTAGAGTGATAACCTTTGAGGTGACTATTTCCATTCAGGAATACTTTTGTTTCTCTCAAGCATTTTTCTCTCTATTCCCATTCCTGAAAAATGCTTGAGAGAAACAAAAATGCTAGTTCAGTGCTTATTCTTGGAGAGGAAAAAAGCACCATTACTCTTTTAGTGTATAAAGAAAAAATTGGTGTACCCCCATCCCCCCCAAAACAGTGTGTGCAGCCCTACTCCTTCCCATTAAAGGGGATTCAAGAGACCTGGGGAAGGTAAAAAGGTGGCTAATATGATGAATAATAAAATGTTTGAACTCTTCTGCATAGAAATGAGATGATATAATATGGGAGGTATTACATACTCTAAAAAGGTTGTGATGGAAAAACCTAAGAGAAATGGTCAGGTACTGTGAAGTCTCTGATGATCGTTCTTTAAATGATTATTTCATAAAGGATCGGTGTGTTTAAATGTGAACTCTCTTTCTTGAGTACATTTAGAATTGAGATATTCCTTTCATTGCACACAAAATAATTTAAATTTAATGAACATTCTGCCTTATTCACATTACAGTAGATAGTTCACCATGATATAGAGTTTCAATTATCAAAGTTCTTTCCAGGGTGCTTAGTTATGTCAGTGCCCAGCCACAGATACAAACATGCTGCATCATAAAACCCAAACTAGACAATCAAGTTATAAATATACAGATATATATCTCACCAACAGAACTTATTATTGTAATAATTGAGTCAGATTGTAAAACAATTTCCCATTGTAAAGGGACATTTTAAATAAGTATTTCTATGAATATGTAGCTTCATTTACTCTTTTTCTACAGACACTGTGTAACAATGCATTTTTGCTTTCAGTGCAATACATGCATACACATGTATTAACTTTTTGGAATGATTTAATATCTTAGTGTACCATAGTGAAAGTATATACTCTCAGCATATTCTATCACAGTTAGTTAGATGGAATGTATTATAAAATTTAGTAGCACTGACTCATATTCATGCCTTCAGTATTTTGAAATATATGTGTTTCATTTTCCTTGGATGTAGAGATTATTTAAGAGACAAAAAAAAGTTAAATAACTTGAATAAGTTCAAAAATTCATTTTTTGATATCTTTCTTGGCAATTTGAGTTTGTATTAGGAAAAATATATATATATATATTATTAGTCTCAGCTTCTTCTGTGCCAAGGGAAAAATTGATACATTTCTTGTTTGGAACCTCAGACAAGGATCAACATAAAAATATAAAATTAGAGAACTACCAGCTTGTTTGATGCAGTCATCACATGTCAATGTTGTAATAATGGCTGAAACAATTCTCATGTGGATTTTATGTAAATCACTGAAATTTTCCTGGGCAGTTTGTACCCCTCTCTCCCTGAATATGATGTCTATTTTCCAAGACAGTGAGATGTTTTTTCTTAAGAAATCAGGTTCTCTGCTGTTATGCAGATAACCCCTCTTCACCTACCCCCCCATAAGCAAGAAACAAGAACAGGAAAAAGTGTTAACCTTTTTGTTTCCAAGGATATTTATGTTGGATTTAAAAAGTGTGAAAGAAGGCATCAATAATAAAGGAGAAAACACTGAGAACCTAAAGGACGCTGTCTGACTTTTGATAACTCTTGGATTCTAAATTACAAAGGATAAATTTTGTCATTTAAAATATGAAATAGATTAAACCTTAAACCCTGATTTTGGAAGGTTATATACCTGTGTGGCACACAACCATCTTCTCATCTCTGATCAGGGCTAACAAATTCATCATCTTTTTCCACCAGTGATGTGGTATTCCACAGCAGCTGTTGAGCTTCATATAAGCTTCCTTTTCTAGCTTCAAAACCACAGAAGCCCAAATGTTAAAGAGATTTTGAGACGCGATTTGAAGGTTTCTTTTGGTTTTTCACTCTTCAATTCCTGTGTCTGATCAGGACTGGAAATTGAAGTGTTGAAAGACTATACTTACGCATTATTTATTGAGCACTGACACTGAGCTCAGAGTTAAATAATCCAGTGAAATACCACAAAGAAGACTACTTTTATGGTATTTCAAGCCCAACCAGAAAGAGAAATTACTGGAAGTTTCACAAGAATACCCTGTTTTTGCAAGACTACCAGGCTAGTTTAGTAGATCAAAGATGGTCAGGCAGTCTGAAACTGAAATGAATGTTCAAATATTGGATTCTAAGCCAAACCAAAGTGAATCTGAATTGTAAGTAAGGTTTGTACTCTCTTCCATCCTTTGGTATTAGTAACATTCAGGTCAAGCCTGTCTTATTCAACCTGGAGTTTCCATTTGATGCCCAGGTTACATTTTGAGCCCTTTGTGTGGACTTTTTATGGTTTGCTAGTGGACTTTCAGGCTCCACTTTTAAATTATTTGGTGTGAAATTTAGCAGCTTACAGATGTATACAGACCTGACTGATATCCAAGTGAATGTGAATCATTTCTTCAACAGGTACCAGAAAGAATAAGAACACTGCTGTCACAGGAAAAAAAAAATCTGTATCTCTATTGGTACAGCTCACACGAAGAATAGCATATACATCAGGATGCTACTCTGCTGTTAGCTTTGCCTCAATTTGCTTTATGACTTGGAAAAAGATCTGTTGGTTTCATGTGGCACAATTTCTTCGTCTTTGAAGGCCAAGTAATAACAATTCCTAGCTCAAGAAATTTTGAAACCTATGTCTGTAAAGGGCTCTAGGAAAGCTGTGTATTAATACTCTGTTTTATTATATGAACAATTAAAAAAAAAGCTAACTTGCTGTGGCAGCAACAAGTATTTAAACCTACAGAGAAAGAATCAGACTGATTTGAGAAAATTATATATGGATTTCTGACTTCAGAGACCAACTGCAAAGGAGGGGAAAAAGTTTTAGAATCTTAATACTGGCTGTTTTATGATACTCATGAAAGTAAAGTCAAAGATTTAAAAATGTTGGAGTATTGCATTGTAAATCTACTGCTATACCTCTAGCTTTAATGAAAATGAAGCATGGGCCTGGCTGCATATATTCATCACATACTGCACAGTAAAAAGTTGCTTTTGCATAAAATCAATATTTAGTGATCAAATTTCCCTCATTTCCCACTAGTAATGGCTGGAGTCATATGGTTCAGTTGTAAATCCACCAGCTGGAAGTAATGAGATGAGCTGTCCATAACAATATGAAAGTTATACATGCCTATTCAGAGTCATCCCATCTGTGGAGATCTGTGGAGAAGGATAGTGGGGAATTCTGTATAGACACACAGTAAACCAGACTTAAATGACGCTGTAAGAAGCTATGGGGGCCTAATCTTTACATTTGACTATTAAATTAGGAAGGGCAAAGGCTACACAATACCAATGGCATTAGTCATGTCTGGCCAGGCATCCAATACCAGATGTCACTTTTCTGATCTTTCATGCTCAGCCCTTACTGTTTTTGGCACATCAGAGATCGCATCTGAATACAATTTAAGTTATAACAATGCAATCAGCATGTCTAACTATTTTTGCCTTTCTCCCTGCTATTTTGGGAGCTGCATCAGTCTCTGTTCTTTAACCTAAAAGCCTTCCTTGTCCCCCTTCTCTAACCTCTTGAGGTAATATAAGGGGATATTGGAGAGTAGTGGTGAGGAATTGTTGTTTGACAGGTGCTACTGCTTTTAAACAGAATTGCTTGCTTATTGCCTGCACAATTATTTGTCTGCTAGTGTAAAATAGAAAAAAAAATATTCTGTTAACAATAGTAACATTTGTTGGTAGAAGCTATCTCACTTAAATGAGTTATTCACTGTTTGAAGGTTAACACCATGCTGTATCATGTAATAGGAAATGTTAGTTTATTTAACAGGCACACAAAAGTGTAGTGTATGGTCCTTGTGATCAGACAAAAGGAGGAGTATAGCCTGCTCTTCCGATTTGCTATAAGATAAAGACATCTTCCCTTATGCAGATTATTCTATTTATTTTTTTAAATGAAATTCTTTGAAAGGAAAGGCACAAAAATGCCTCCAGGGCTATGGCCAAAAGTAAATAACTTGTCATAATATACCTTGCAAATGATAATATAAACCACAGGAAACCCAGAGAGGAGATGCACCATTCCAAAGCTGGGAAGTTATTGAATGTTTAGGCTTAAGGAGCAGATAGTTTTGATTGGGGATATTTCCCTTGTTTCTGTCTGTTAGATGAATGACTCTGCATGAGTGACATCCATTGTGCTGTGTTTATTCTTTTCCGCTTTTGTTCACCAATCACTATGATGTCTGCTCTTTTCCTAAAGATGTTCTGTGTAATAAATATGTTAAGTCTGACAAGGAATGGATGGTAACACAGTATCAATGTCCTCTGGGGTTAGTGAGTGCTCTGGTTATTTTTGCGTCTCTCTGCAAACTCATAATCCAGGCACTTCTGTAGAAGCAGTTTTCACTCAAGTTCAATGCAGAGAACTTTCCACTAGGGGAGCTGGTAACCTGGGTTTCAGCAGTGATACCAGGAGCTGCATTTTGCTTTTCTTGACAGTTTTCCTGTTGCATTCAGACTCGTTGCATTGTATTCCAGTACTTGGCCCAAACTCACAGGAGAGATCACATGAGATTAATTCAATTACTGTTTTACTTCTGATTATGTATATACAGGAACTTTGGACTTCAGTAGAGGCAAGATTGCTTAGCTGCTTTATCAGGAAAACTATTCTCCAAATCTAAACTTTGGTGTTCTACGTTAAGACATAGAGTGGGAACTTAGGGCCTGTTTACCATACTTTCATATCCCAGTCTTATAACTGGATGACGTGATTAAAAGTTTGAATCTTGAGCCAAAAGTAGGTAAATCGCTTGTAGCCACTTTGCCTACCTCTGTACTAGTAGATTAAACAGTGCCAGAATACTAGCACTGGATTACTTCCACTGTTAACTTGTGACACTTTTTGGTCCAGTTTTGGCCTATGTCAAAAGGCACCCTTCCAAACAGTTTCCAGACACAGTTCAGGAGTCAGCAGGAGTGAACAAAAGACTGATAGGAAGTTTGGATGCAAAGCACTTTGTTATACCAGCTTGGTAGAGAATGGTCCCTAGGGCATTTTATTGGAAAGCAAGATGTAGTCCTTGAGAAGAGTATTGGACACTTATTATCTACTGCATAAAACACGTGTATGTGTTTTTTTCCTTCCTTCCTTCCTTCCTTCCTTCCTTCCTTCCTTCCTTCCTTCCAAGAGTTTTCAACTAACCATGGCAAGAGAGGTTTCTCTTCTGAGGTCAAATCTTCAGGAATTTTGTTTTTAAGTATATATAGACATTAACCTTTCCTATGGTATTTTATCACATCCTGTTGCTTTGTTTTGTTTTTCCTGTACAAGAATAATGCTTCTTTATATCTAGCTTCATTCACCTTATTATCAGGCACTTCTGAAAGGCATTTCAACCTCTCCAGCCTCTGAATTATCCCCTATATGTGCTTTCCCCTCTAAGCTAAGGAGGTCTCAGTGGAACAATGCTCCAAGCTTCTGTTGCCATTACAGTCTGAATCTGAGTGTAGTTTTGTTGTTGCTTTTCACTGGAACAGTTAGCACAACATGATCTTGAAATTAGCTGGAATGCATGGCATTTCCTGCCACACATGTTGATAATAATAATTTTTGTGAAATATTTACTTGAATATTCCCTGTTGCCCTTTTTTGTTTTTAACTTGTCTACTTAACATTGCAAGTCTGTAGAGCTGGAGTTGGTACAGGGTGATTATCATATATAAAGAGTCTAGACAATGGAGAGTCTGGCCTGTTGTCCTCATCCTCTATTTATATACCACACTAAAGCCTCTATCTCTGCCCTGTCACTGCAATTCAAAGGCTGCAAATCTGTTTGTAAAATAAGCATCATGCTGAAAATTTATCTATGTTCTTTGTTCACGTGTCTGCAGTAATGAAATCTGAAAGGAAGCAACATTTCTTCAATGAAACAAAATGGTGTACTTTTTAAAGAGAACATCAGTTGCTTAAAAATTGACCTGCAATACAATCAGAAAAGGAAAACAACAATATGATTGAATTGGGTCTGAACTACAAAGCCCCAAGATGGCTGTAACTGGCATTTTGACTCACCATTCCTGAATGTAGTAAAACAGCAAGATGTAACAGTCTGAAAGTACTGCAAGAATATCCTGGAGTGAGCAAATTTCAAACATGACAGTCTGCCTATTTTATGATTAAGGAAAGAAATTAATTTTCTCAGTCCTGAGAATTGGAAGCCATTATAGATTTCTTCTGGTGTGCTCTGCAATTTTACTCCCTTTCCCTAAAGCGGTAGGATTATGTAACCCAATAAACTGGTCTCATTACAGAGCCACTGACAGACAGACATATAGGTTGCTGCCAACAGGCATGTGTGCTGAAGTGAGCATGCTGAGGGGGTGGTGGAAGTTAATAGTGGGTGCATCACTCAAACAATCTGACTGGAGGAGGTCATGCCCATTGCATAAAGAAAGGGTAGATAAGAATGTCAATAACATGGAGGGTGACATCCATCAATCAACTTTTTCATTACAGCCAGAATGAGCAATGTGGGTTCTTGGAAGGAAGAGAGAATTAGTTATCCCTCAACTTACAGGTGGCAATTCTAACCTTTCACATTTTCAGAATCAGGAAGGATGAGTGTATTTTTAATGAATTACTCAAATCACATACACACAGAGATCTACATGATATTCTACTTTCATATATATATTTCTCCTTCAGAATAATAACATGATTATAATAATTTTCTGTTATAAAATGTGGAGAACTATTTTTCTACATTCCTATTTCATTCTAAAGGATGGAAGAGTGGTAGAAAAAGAAATATTCCAGAAGGTAACATAGCTAAATAAACACTCATAGCATTTTTACTCATCCGGACATGAATTAGATTAGTAATTAAATTACAAGCTTCAGGGTCTGAAGTAAGAAAGACACTGGTCCATCAGAACATATAGGGGAGGATTTTGCATTTCCCTCTGAAATTGCACTTACCATCAGAGACAGAATACAGCACACATTTTTAAAGGTCAGGAACAGCACAAAAACATTTTGGAAGTATCTTTAGGCTCTCTAAAGAAGAGCAAGAAAACGTGACTTACAGAGCAGAAAGTTTCTAGAAGACTTGAAGTTATTTGTGTCACACTACACAGGGAAGAATATGTCTGAAATCAGGACTCTTTGTGCTGTCAGGCATATGAGTGAGATGTCTTATCTTGGCAGGCCAATAAATGTCTGTTTCTTCATCATACAGCAACTGGGAGTAACTGCTTCCAGAGGGTGGATGAAGGCATGGATACCCTGAAGTATCATCTGAAACAGAGAAAGCCTGTATCATAGAATCATAGAATCATAGGATCATAGAATGGTCTGGATTGAAAAGGACCATAATTATCATCTCGTTTCAACCCCCTGCTACATGCAGGGTTGCCAACCACCAGACCAGGCTGCCCAGAGCCACATCCAGCCTGGCCTTGAATGCCTCCAGGGATGGGGCATTCACAACCTCCTTGGGCAACCTGGTTCCAGTGTGTCATCACCCTCTGTGTGAAAAACTTCCCCCTAACATCTAACCTAAACCTCCCTTTGTCTCAGTTTAAAACCATTTCCCCTTGTCCTATCTATTCAGAGAGGGTTTTAAGCCTCCATTTGTTTCTCCCCCTTGATCATTCAGAGAGTCTAGAGTAGCCTTCCGTACTTCGAAGGATAAACTCAAGGTCAAGTAGACTGGCTCATACTGGGTCCAGCATTCTACACTAAATTTTGGAGTCAGCTGATAAGATATTAATGCACTGATTTTGTTCTGTAATTCTGCACAATTTTCAAGATCAAACCTGCAGTCATTACTCATACAAAACTCATACAACCCATTTCAGCCTTCTCCTTCACAAAAAAAATGGTGTTTGGCTTCGCCTGTGAATTGACTCCCTAACTCCCAAAGTAGCCAGAGAAGGGAGAAGTAAGTCTGTAGGACAAGGAGGACATTTTTCAGTCTCTTCTCACATGATAGCCATGTTTTGGCAGTTGCAATGGATCCAGTAAGAAAAAACATTACTGAGAAAAAGGCCACTTTAACGGGGAGCAAAGTTTCTTGTGTATTATTTTTATCTCTGTGTTCACTTCAGAGTGTGTACAATAGATTAGGTTCACCTTTCTACCTCCAAAAGCATCAACAATCAATCAGGTTAGAATTGAGAAAGAGCTAACAGAGCCTTTATTTTTGTGGATCATTAAAATTGACCCAAGGGATCAATTTTCTGTGCTTTTGCTCAGTTTCCTTCTGATTCCAGCCATTAAGGATGAGATACACATACGTTGTGTGGGGAAAAAATGAACGAAACTCTCCTCCTACTTATTCCTATAGGTTGTGTTAAAGCTGAACAGGGATAAATTAGAGGAACACTGACTTTCTCTCAGCAGCTTTAACTCAAGCACACAGGAAACTAAATTCATTTCTTAGTGAAAGGTACCTTAAATGAAATCTGAAGTGTCTGTATTAAATTGCATTATAGACCTGCAAAGACCAGAAGGTCAAATTCAAATTTGGTACAAGCAGTGGTAATGAAGTTGCCCATACATGAGCTGTCCATTCTTTGTCTCAAGGCACTATCTAAACTCAGGTTAATCAGAGGTAAAAGCTTCTTTATACCAATGCTGTTGAAATATATTTTTCTGTAGTAGCTAAACCAACCTGAAGTACTGGAAAATAACCTGGCCATTCAACTGCAAATATGTATATAAGAAATATTATGCCACTTCTGTTGAAATGTACATTTGTGTGACTTAAAAAGGCAATAGTTTTACACTGGTATTTTTAATCGGTAAAAGAGCAATGGGAAAAATTGTGTTAGCTAATTTGCCAAAGGGGTAAGAATTATTTTTCAACTGTGCACATTTCCATACAGTAGGGTCCATATGTGATTACATCTGTCTGCACATGTCAGTTTGCAAAGTATATTTGTTTAAACAAACCTCAAATTAATAAATCACACTCTGCACACTGAATGCTCTACTGAGCCCTGAAATGATCTGTAGACTCAGCCATTTGGATGAATGTAGTAGTCATGATTCAGATCTGATGATATATTGCCGTGCTCTAATGAAATTTGTCATTCAAGAAGCTTGCTTCTGTAGTAGGATGCTGTGCTAAGGCTGACACCATGACTGGGGAAAGAAACTTGTAAACATTTTCAAGTCTCAATCATGTATTTCTGATGAAAGAAACATGAAATACTACCTCTGTCAAAAAGCTTTTTTCCCTTTTATTTGTAAAAAGAAAAAGATTGCAGCAAACATATTTGAAATCTATCTGTCACATTTCTATGTGAATTCCTTCATTTCTGAGTCCGGGGTCATCATCAAATTCAATCAGTTTGGCTTGAACACACATACATGGATGGTCACTTCATTGCCTTTTGGAAAGAAAGAGAAAAGAAGGGGAGAGAAGAGAAGGAGGAGAAGATAGAATAAGAGGGCAGGAAATAAAAAAAGAAAACAACTGCAAACATTTCCTGCAGACATGTGTTTTCTAATCCCCTTAATCCACGGTCACCCTTCCTCCCCTCAACAACATTTGTAAGCTCTAGTTCCTACTGAAAATTGATCCTATGCATGTCTCAGCTGGGCATGTGAACCATGCCAAATCCTTATTGAATGTTTTAAACCCGGAGGAGAAGTATACCTTGCCATTAACCGCAGAAACTCAGACCACACTTTTACACTAAGCAATGTGGAAAATGTGTTGGAATGAACAGGAAAGCAGGCCTATATGGTACACCCTTTATACAGTCATCCTCAACTCTCACTGTATGGAATATACTGCTGTTTCAGGAACCACTTAATTCCTGAAGCAATATTTTAATGTTACACTTCAAGTATTGCAGTATATTGCAGTGTGTTGAATGTAGCAGTCATAACTCTTCTATTAATACTGTTTTCCTAACCACGGAATACCAGCTGTATCTACCATGAAAAATTCTCATTAGCCTGGTAGGAACATGAGTGAAAAAAACACTAGGTGTCCAAGATCTAAAAAAAAAACCAAACAAAAAAAAACCAAGAATTTGAGTAATAGCACAGTCCTTTAATTATGCTGAATCAATAGCCTCTCACAGGCTGCTAATACCTAACAAAAGCTTCTAACATCCAAGATATTGCAGGTGACAACATGAAGCAGTCATGCAGAGATTCTTACTGCCTTAATAACACCAGATATGTAGTTTCTTATGCTCCCAGACACTTGTCTGATTTCCTGTTCTGCTTCTACCTATCATGATTTCATGTCAAAATCTTTAAAGCCAGCGCATAAATCCAATGGGCTCTGAATCCTAGTTAAAATGTTTCAGAAGGAGTGGTAAGTTAGATCTAGATGTAAAATGTAATATGTGATCTTCCTTCATCTCTTTTTCTTCTTATTCATTTAAAGAATTCTTTCATAAAAGAATTTCATTTAAAGAACTTACCAAGCATCCTACAAAATGAAATAGCAGTGACAAACCAAGGAATCTGAAAACACTCTTATTCAGAGGCGGAAATCAAACTACAATTGATTTTGAAGGGAGTAAAACATCTGAAAAGGCTGGTTTTTTTCTGATCAAAGAGAATTCATGCTTCACATATAAGAATAGAATATAATTGTTCTGAATTTGCTACTTTTTGAAAGTAGTTGTGTTTTCTGTGGAAACTAATGGGGACCAGTAAGTCTTACTAGCTCAGTTGTGTAGCTCTAAGCCATTCTCATTAGACATTAAAATTCTGGAAATAACTGGCCTGCTACGCATCTCCTGGGAAGTGATAAGTTTGCCTATTTCCTTGTTTATCAAGAGATCAAAACTTTTATCTAAATTACTGTCATATATTCTTTAAAATTCAATCTCTTGTGTTAATTAGTTATTAGTTATTAGTAATCACATCTAACACTTTTGGAGATGGAGTGGAACAAGATTGATTTGGTAGGTGAGAAAAGATCAAAGTAATTCTCAAACAAATTATTATGATAATTAGTGTTAGTCTTGTAGCTGATCTCCAGGGGAGCTTTTAACAGAAGCAGTGAGAGCATGGGAAAACCTGCGTAAAGGATAGGCATACACTTGAAGAAACAAAGCTTGCCAAGTTCACGGGGCAGTCTGGCAGGGAGACTGGAGGTGAGTGTCACAAAGGGAAATTAAAAGGCATGCAAGGCAGTAAAGGTGAGAAGTGATCTGAGCGTGCTATACAACCTTCAAGATATGAGAGCACCACTGGAACTCCGCATTTCTCTTGAACCCCGCAAAAGTCTCCAATATGCCTTGGATTTGTCGAGTCTTAGGCAAAAGGGCAACCATTGTTGGAGACCTCATCAATATTAGAGGCACAAATATCAGAGATGGATAGTACTCCTTTCCCTGTCCCTTCCTTGACTGTTATCTCCACTACACCTGCTGGCACTTGATACAGTCTAGTTGTAAATAATCAAAGAAGCTGGTTATGCCATTTCCCTCAGAAGGCCATCTGCTGCCAATTAAAGATGCTTCTCATGTAGGGCAAATTTATCTCGGAGCTACTAGGTATATGTGAGGGAGCACTATCCCCTGGGGAGATGCAGCATGTGCCCACCTACTTCTGTAGTGCTACTCTATGAGCTGGAGAATACAGAGAATATAAGTGAATGCACTGGAGAACCTTGAGAACACCTTTCCCTGGAGCAAATATCAAAAAAGGCCCAGATGTGGCTATCAATACATAGATTTTGTGGAGATGGATTTTGCATTGCCTTAAACCCATGTTGTGCAGATTCTTGCCCAGGGACCACAGTCAAGAAGTCAATAAAAGCTACATGTGATCCTCCATTTACAACCCAGCTGCCTCCTGCAAGGAAGAACCAGTTTATTTTGCAGTACAGCCTCCATCTTGGGCAAGGATCTGCTTCTCTTTGGTGCTACTCTTTGTGGTATCACAGGGTCTGTAGAAGTCCCCTGAGATCACTCTTAGTGATAAAGCTGTTTCTTATGTTTCCCAGGGAGAGGGAGGGTGATGCTGTTTGCTGCTCTAGAAGGGTGGTGCTAATGCTGATGACAATGACAGCCCTGTAAGGTCTACAGGGGCTGGCTAGCTGCCGAGCCCGCAATCTGCACAGCCCTGCAGTCCTAGCAGCCGGCTGGCTGACAGTTCCACGGGTGGGCTGCCACCCCCTGCATTGGCAGGGCTACTTTGCCAGGATGAGAACTGCCTGCAGTGAACAGCTCGTTATTAGTGCTCTACTTTTCGCAGCAATTAAGTCAAGAACCATGGCACCTGTTCATCTCACCTCCCTCATGGGAATTAACATGCCGTATGGGAAAGAGATTTGCGTCTGTTAAAGGCAAAAAGCAATGAGGTTCTTCAGGGAGCAGGAAACTTGATGAATTTGCAAGATTTTTGAGGAGAACTGCTTTTACCCTGGGGGTGGTGAGAATGTCCTAGATAATTTGATTTTAAGTAGATGTTCGCTTTCTGTTAGTTTTCTCCACGGCTAAGGAATACTTATGCCTCAGTGAAAACCACTGAAGAGACCCTGACAACACCTCAAATCTGTTTGATAATGAGAATATAACTGCCTCAGTTCGGATGAACAATGTTTAATCTGTACTTCTTCTATGTACAAAGGCTTTGAAATAGACCTTGGTTTTGCCCGGGGATTTGCTGTGTGTATCTACTTAAGCAGTGAACCTGAAAAAAAGGCATAATTGTTCATCTTGCAAGGGATTACCTCATTCTGTCCAAACAACCTGAGAGGACAAAACAAACCAATCTTTTAAAGAGATGTATTTTTTCCATGAAGATGTGGATATTCAGATGGCATGTAGATGCTGTTGGTTCCAATTAAAATCAATATCTGTCCTGATTTGCGGCTGTTGTCTCTGTGACAGCGAGGGGGCTAGATAAGGGGACCCATCTGCTCAGCTTTCCCAAAGGGGCTCCAAACTAGTGAATGACCTGCAGTGTTTATTATTAAGTTTTCAAAGGGAAACTTGTTTTGATCTAATTGAAGGAATAATATGAGAGAGGTTATTTCTGGTCAGTTCCCTGCTGTTTTCACTCCAGAGAATATATTCCAGGTGTTAGCTAGGCAATGCTATGATACAGTATTGACTTTCCCTTGTGTTTAGGCATTCTAGTGCCAGTGGACTAATAAAATGTAGTTATGAATGTAAAGCCAATCCTTTCAGAAGAACTTTTTGCTAACTATTTAGTAAGCCAGATGGTTAATGACTGCATTTGTTTTCAAAAGCATTATTCCCCAGGAACAAAGTAATGTTATTTTTCAACACCTTAGTCTTTGCTTTTCATCTAGTTTATTTCTCCTCTTTTCTGTCACACTCGTAGCAAAAGATTGATTATGAGTGAGTGTCATTTTTCATTAACTCTCACGGAAATGTAAGTTGCTAACTCTTCTCCCCCTTTCTGTGACAACAGATCTCAACTGTCTAAACAATAGGGAAAATGTGGATCTACAATTACATGTTTTGTTTGGTATGAGATATAGAATAGATGATCTATACTGATGATGTTGTATATTAGCATGCCATATCATCCTTTTACTATACACATTAGACACTGTATGTGCATATTTAGATGAGCAAACAGAAAAAGCCAAGCATGTACAAGGCAATGACTCAACCTAAGTCTGGGAAAGGAAATGGCTACAGGCTCCGACTTCATTTCTACAGGCATGGTCAACCAGGTAGGATAGTAATGTACTGAGAAAAGCAATCTCAGACTACAGATTATTTTGTGTTATATTAAGCCTTGTGAGGATTGAGAGTTCTCCGTTCCATTGCTGGACTGAACAATTGGAAAAAAGATCCTGAGTTTAGGTGGAGCTGAAATAGAAAGAAACCCTTAAAACTTTTTGAAAACCTCCTTTGAAGTCAATATGAAATGCTTTCTTTTACCTTATTTTCTTTTACCTTATTTTCTTTTAAAATACTACTGTAAGTATTTTAAAAAGAAATAAAACGGACTTTTCAAAAAATATCTTCTTTGACTTTACAAAATTCCTTCTGTCTCCCCTTTTAAAAATTGTTTGTTTGTTTGTTTTTTGCATATCTCAAATGGATGTGATTTGATTTGACAACTGTATCTGAGTGTTAATATACTGTATAACTGTATTTGAGTCAATATACTGGTAACATACTGTAAAAAAAGTGAATTCTCTGAATGGGAAATCTAATATAAATTAAAATGTCAGAGAAATTACATGAACAATAGAGCAAGAGATTGTTTTTGTCGAAAATATTAAATGTTCTTCCTTCAAATATGTAATTTCAGTCATGTGTAATGTATTCAGGGATTTAGATAAATTTGTCTGTATTATTTTATTCCAGGAAATAAGGATGATCAGGCCAAAAAATGGCAAAATTTCTTGTAATCTCCTCTCTGCCTCGATCTTCATAGTCATGACACTTCCCACAAACAGAACACCCTGCTTCATTCTCTACTTGCTTGCTTTTGAACTCAGATACCCTCACTCCCCTCCAAAGAAAAAAAAAAAAAAAAACAGTACAGAAAACAGTAGGTTACACACAACTAAAGAAAAAAAATCTTAATTTCTCCTAGTGATGCTTCTAGTTATAAAAAGCAACTGGACCTTGTTCAGCCATTTCATGTATAAGGTCATCCTGGGTGACAGCAATAACCCATGAGCTGTTGGGTAAAACAGTGATGTGCCTCCTCTCCAGTGGGGTGGCAAATCTTGTTTTTTGTTCCCCTTGCTTTTAACTTCACTTCAAACCAATCTTTCCCCTCCCTTTTTTTTTTTTTTTTTTTTTTTTTTTTTGCTTTGGTTGCCAATCTAAAAAAATGTGTTATTCACACAAACCAAATGAAGCCACTAAATGTAATCCATTAAATTGTTCTAGTTCTTTCATAGGGAGTGGGTAAAGTATTCCCCGGCTTTCAAGCAGTTTGTTTTATTGCACCAGGCCAGTTGCACTGCACCAAAAAGTCTTTACTAATCAACAGAAAAATCTCTAATTCTCTGTTGTGTTGGTGTGAGGAGATGGGGAGAAGCTGTGATCCGAGGCCAGCCATTGTTTCACAGCAGAATGCTTAGGTGATTGACAGTTGCAAATTAATGGGAATGATTTTGAGAAAGGGCTTGTCACATGAGGGCCTGGCCATCCTGGATGTGCTGTCTGTGCTTTAACTTTTTAATTCCATCTGGAGTTTAGACAAAGAGGCCTGGATGAATCCTGCTCTCTGTCCATTTGGCTGTCATCATTTTGATTAACCTGACTCTTCAGCAGGAGCGAAAAGTAGCTGGCTTCAGTCCACACAGACATCAGGAAAATAGCTGCCGTAATGACCCAATGATCTCCACAAAAGAGATCCTGGGGCTAATCTGCTTTTTCTCCTATGTCTAATTAAAAGCTTTTCTTCCTGTTTATATTAACAATTTTTGCAATATTTTGATTAAATAGTTCTTTTTGGAGCTGTGGATAAGTCAGAACAACTTTTTTGCAGGACAGGTGCTATGTAGAGAAGCAAAAAAGCGGAAAGGAAGAAGTTAGAGGGAAAATCTAGTGCGTAAAGGAAATAATGGTTTCCTCAACTTACTAAATACAAAAAGGAACTACACACGATTAGGATCTTCTGCTTGCCATTTTATGGCCCAAAAAAGATCGCTTCCTGCCCATTCCATAGGATCTAGAACATGTGGTCAATTTATTACATATTACTTTCATTTAAAAATGTAAAAGAAATCTCAATATTTACATATTTGGATAGTAGTCATTTTAAACACTTATAGGTTTTCCTTTTTTTTTTTTTTTTTTTTCAATGCTTTCCTGTAGTTCCAAGTAGGCAGATCAAACCAATATTACACCAATACTGGTGTATTCTTCTTGATAACTAGCTAGAAATGGGGTGCTGTACACTGCTCATGCTCCACGCAAATTACCATAAAAAAGTGTGGGAAGTCCCTTGTGCCATTCATGTCCCTTTACAATTCATTGCATGACCTCCAGGCACTGTACTTAAAACGCATGGCTAGCTTGTATTTCTCCTTTCCAAAGATTTGTCAAGAGTGCAACAATGCGTAGAACACAAACTCTCCCAGCTACTGTTAGGAAGTGGTTGCACCTACTCCATGCCTTGGAGCTGTCTGGTGAATATAAATCTGTGAGAGAGAGGAAATTCATCTTTGGATCGGGACACTGCAGGAGTAGGTTATTCTAATCTGTCATGCAATGCTTTTGTCTTCCTATAGGGTCAACCACACTGCCTAGCTACCCTGTGCTTTCATAGGCCCACCAAGCCCTGCTTCCCAGCCTCTATGTCTGTGACAAGTACCAAGGCCACCCAGGATCTGCAGCCAGCTGTGAGCCAGCAGTGCTCACACACTGAAATACATCAGCCAGAAAAGAAATGGAAAAGGTAGAGGTCCTCCTAGGAGAACTGCTGATCAGTTGTCCCCCCTCTGCTTGTTGCTTTCAGTCCAGGAGGCAAAAGTTCTGCTGCTAGGGAGGCAGTTTTTATGTGTCATTCCTTATTTATTTTCCTTTTCTCTCCTCTTTCCATAACTCCTTGCTCCTCCTTCAGCACGAATAGCTGAATTTAATGCTGAAGAGTCATTTTCTGAGCCTAATTACACAGCAACAAACTGAAACGCCTCTGGTCTGCTTTGGACGACTTGGACTCGTATGGATCATGCAAGTGGGATTTGGCATGGAGAAAGAAAGAAGAGTAAAGAACATGATTACTTAAGGTCACAGTCATAAAAAACCATAGCTCTTCTGCTGCAGATTTGTCAAGGTTTTGGCTCTTTTGTACAGGTTTCAGTGGAGCAAAAATACAACCTATTTTTAGTGAGACAGTAAGTGATATGTCGCAGTGGAAGGCTATGGACAGTGTTCAGCTGAGCTGAAGTGCTGATGACTTTGGGATGGCTAATTTACAAACTTTAAGAACTTTATAAAGTTCTGACAGACCAGCTATGCAATAGAGAGGGTCATCAACATTTTATTCTTACTTATTTCTGAATAGAAAAGACACAAGCATGGATAATACATAGGGGCTTTCAACAGACTGCTCTTGCAGATAAAGTACTCATATATGGGAGGGAGAGTTGAGGTTAGGTTTCCAGTTCTTTGCAAATGAATAACATGATCTCGCTTCTGTTTTTCCCTTTAAGTGGTGAGTATGTTTATTACTTTGAGAAAGGCACAGTGGAATAAGTAGCAGAACAACCTTTAAATAGCTGGAAATCTGAACATCAGTCTTGGATGACAATACAAAAATTACTATCTTTATTTTCCTCTGCATTACTCAGACTTATTAATTACTTACATGTGTTTTAACAGTCACACATCTTCTGAGGGTTCTGGTTGTTGCATAGCCCAGGCTGATGACCAATGGGTCCTCACTAGTGATGGGTGGGCTGGCTGGGCTGCAGTTGGTGTCTGCTTGTTCAAAGGTGATAATACTTGGTAGGTATAACATCACCTCCCACCTGAGCCTTCATACAAGATTTACTGGGAGCACAGCAGGATGCAAAGGGGATGTTTGTTGATATTCTTAAGTACACTGGTATGATGGGGACACAAGGAGCATAGATTTCAGTAGTTCAAAGCCACAATGGAAAGAGGCTGCAAGGAATAATTGCTCGGACCACAAAATGAAAATTACTGTGAAGCAGAGATGTTCCACCTAGGCATGGAGCTGAGCCAAACCACAGATTCAGACATCCCAGAAGTGCAAGGAAAGTTCAGCATTAGTTCTCTCTTCCATGGATAGCTTTTCTGCCTCAATAACGTGGTATACCAGAACCTTGGATTTAAATATCCATTCAGACTTAAAAATATTCAGGTCTGGGTACAGAGAGTCTCCCTCCCAGTTCCCTCACCACATGCTCTTTCACTGTCAGCAAAGTGCCTGCCTCAAAACCCCACTGATGAACACTTCTAATGTTTGCAAGCCTTCGTTTCCATCTCCTAGCTTTAACACACCAGCACAGACATAATCTTGACATGTACTTTGGTTAACTGAGCAATGCCACTTAATAAAAGTCCCATAAAGGTACAATCTTGTGCTTGGAGGAGATTTTATTTATGGAGACACAGAGAGCGGTGTGTGTATGAGTATGTACTCTGTAAAAAGTCCATTAGCCAAGGTGTAAGTGAAATGAATCTGACCTCTGTGTCATTAACATGCTGTCTGCAAAGGTGCCACTTCAGAGCATTCCTGACCTCACCCCAAACCCTCAGTGACAGCTGAAAGTGAGAACAGGGTTAGAGGATGATTTTTTTAAAGTGAATCAAGCAGTGTTTTGTCTGTGGAGTACAAGAAGAAAAGAAAAAAAAGAAAAAAAAAACAGGAAAAAAAAAGTAACTCAGGCTCATGATAAATCTTGGTCTTTTTCCAAGTCTTACTGAAAGCTCTAGCCAAAAAGTAAGAAACAGTATCTGAAATGTTTGTGAAGGAAGGCGGCTGTGCCAACACTTGTCCAGCAACATCTGAGAGAAGAGAGAATTTTATATGTGATTGCCTTAGACTTGTTGCCATTATCAATTAAGCTTAGAAATCTCATTTGATAAGCTCGGCCATCCTGTGTGTTTGCCAAAAAGGCAAGACTTCTCCACAGCTGCGGCCCTGAAGATCACCAAATTATTCAAAGAAGAAGTGAACAAACGTAGCCAGCGAGGTGATACTGAATGTGCTGTACTTTTCCTAAAGAAAAGCCACCTTGGCTGGGGGCCCAGAGCTGGCACTTGGCGCACACCGCGTGCCGCTTGTCACTTGTCAATCTTCACGCCTCTTGCGTGTACAACAGCGCCTGGTAATGAGACAATTTTGCTGCACCCTCATCTCTGGCAGAGGGCATGCTACTCCCGGTACTAAGATGTGCAAAACAGTTCCATTATGAGTGACTTATGTCTCATTTGCATGCCAAGTGATTTGACATACTGGATAACTATGCCATGGAGGAAGCAACGCCAGCTTCAAACATGGCTTTTGCTCTGTGGCTTTGTTCATGTGAACATTCCTGTGCTTTGAGGTTTGTAGACAGCTCACATATAGTTTTGTTATGTACTCAGGGTGAGAGACGAACCACATATCCAGAGGTGTCACTTTACTTCACATTCTGCCTGTGACCTCAGTTCTCCATCTCTCCCTGTGCTTCAGTACTCCGTGTGATCTTTTAGCAAAAGTGCTTGTGAGGAGCGCAGAGCACTCTCTGCTGCCATTTCCAGTCCAAAAGGTGGTGAGGGAGGCTGGTTCCTTTACTCACGGGTAATATTTGTCCATACTGTTGGGAACAAAAATACTACCATCTGCTAAGGGGTGAACTCCTTAGGAGCTCTCCCAGTCTAGCTAACTCTATTTCACAGCAGTGAAGATGGGCCACTGTGGACTTAAATTAAATAGAAATAAAAGTTAATACAGTTTCTAAAATATTCACAAACATTATCCCACAGGGTTTAACCCACATCCTAGATTAATTGAGACCTCCATGTTACTCTCTTAACTGTCACTTATGTTAGGTAATAGAATAGCCCAGCAAAGATAATTGTGAACACCTCTGTGAGAGTTTAGAAATGTGACTGAGCTCTTGAGTTGCTCGGTTCTGGATCTGCTTCACTCAGACCAACAAATGAGGAAAATAGTATTTGAGGAGAAGAGAAATATAGTTCTTTCCTAAATTCCCCTATAGTTGGGCCCATAGGGCTGGTGACAGCTGCAGCAGGAGTGTAACAGAAGGACAGAATGGCCCTAGTGGTGACCCCACTGCTCCTGAGATACAGTGTGGATATGTTTCACTGACAGAGGCAAATCAATGGGTTTCAGAACTCTACCCCAGAGCATGCTGAAGAGATGTTTTCCGGCATACCACTAGGGGAGAGTTACAATAGTGTTGGCAGAAACCTTTCTGCAGGAGCTAGTACAGCATCCACCTTCAGGGAGGCCTTACCTTCTCTCGCATGTTTTATGATCTGGCACAGTGACAGTTCCTTTACTGTGCCCCTCAATGTGAAAATAGCAGTAAGTAAATCCTTCTGTGCAGGAAACTTTTAGATCTATTCTTTGGAAGCAATCTGGTGATAGAAGGGCCAGGCAATCTCTACAGGTCCCTTTTAAATGGATTCATTGCTTATGCCACTGAAACAAGAAGGAGTTTTGGTTCAGAAACTTCACATCTCAGTCATTCAAGATGCTGTGCCTCTGGCACTAATGCATACCAGTTTATCTGTGGAAATGTGCACTGCAGACAGCTACCAGCAGCAGCTTGGGGTGGCTGCTTCTCTTCCCCAGTATACTGTGACCCTCTCACCCTCATTCTGTGTGCCCCACGGAAGGACTCAGCAGGGGTAAGGCTCTTCTAGCAAGCACAGCTATAGCCTTATTTCCAGAAGATGCAGCAAGTGTAACCAAACAATACTGGAGACCAAAGAGAGGAAATTTGGTCCCAGTCCCAATGCAGCTAGGGAAATGATACCTGCCCTCAGAGCCCCTTTTGTCTCCCTGTGCTCTCATGTTTCTTGCCACTAATTATATCCTTTTTAAGGCCTTTCAGTTCAATTTAAAAAAAAAAAATGTAGGGAAAGTGGCAGGGACACCCCCTGAATTAATTGATCTTTGAACTTTATTAATGAAAGTCTAATCATGCATCCATTAAAACATCTGCTCCATTCATGTCCTATCAGCATTTTCAGGGGATGGGCCAGGAGAGTATTTTCAGGTCAACCTCAGAGGGAGGCTGAGCTGTGAAATGCAGAAACCCTACCCCAGACATATAGGTCCTAATGTAAAAAATATGTGATCTTATCAGCAGGCAGCCTCCTCTCTGCTTTCTCGAGACAAGTAGGCAGCAAGAGAGGAGATAAAATCCATGCAGATAAATGTCAGCAGTGTCTTACAGATAAATGCATTCAGCAATACAAAGGATAATGCTTTTGAATGTAAATTTTCAAATAGAGGACTCATCAACAGGACTTCATGCTTAAGCACTTAAGTGTTAGATCCCTACAGAGACTGTACTGTGAAGTGCAAGAAACTGAAACCACAATAATAATAAAAATAATCTTATATATTTTCCTTCAGGTAGGCTGAGTATACAGAATACCGTTCTCCACATTTCCATAAGCAAAGGATCCCTATCACAAGAAAGATATGGAGCTGTTGGATCAAATCCAGAGGAGGGCCACAAGACAACCGGAGGGCTGGAGCACCTCTCCTAAGAAGAGAGGCTGAGGGAGCTGAGCTTGTACCTCTTTGTACTTCTTGTAGTTTCCATTGCTTGTGGTATTTCGCCTCAAACCTCATAGAATGCAGTTTCCAAATATGATGAGTATGACTATTTCCTTTAACTCAGATCATAGATACAGGAATCAGCCAAAATTTCTCTTTTTCTTCAGCTTATCTGCTGTTAGGGCTGGCGATCATGTTCTTGATAAAAATTTCAAGGTGGAAGTTGAAGTAAAATGCCATGCTCCTCCTAATGACACTACACATTATGTCAATATGATGGAAGTATGTGACTTGCTTATTCATACTGTACCTTGGCTTTCTGCTAGTTAGACACTTTTCTAAATTCATGGTCATTGACCTTTCACAGCCATATTGAAATTTCAGTGAAATAGCCAGCAGCTATTTATTTTTCAATCACACATATCTCTAAACATGCAAAAGATCAGGATCAGGAACAACTTGGAACAGAAGCTGATGTAAAATAGCAAGAAACCCAGACTTAAATATCTGAAGAAATGGATCTGTGCTTTTTCAACTAGAAGGAAATGTTCTAGTTCAGAATTTTCCCTAAACCACTAACGCTTAGAATAACATACTTATGCTTTTCTTTTTCTTTTTTTTTTTTTTGTCTCTACTATATGATACACTTGTGAGAAGTCTATGCTGTCTTTGCCATGCTTTTTCTTTCTCTGAACAGAGAAACAGCTATATCATATAGAAAAGGTGTATGCTGCAGCTGGCAAGACTTATTTTATTTGTTTAAATCATCTCTACTTGTTTGTTTCCTTGGAGCTTTTCACTGGGAGAAAGTTGCACAGTTGACATGTTCCTACATATGCCAATTAGAATCTTCAAGCCCACACTTTCTCCTTTTCCTCTCTCTCTCTTTTTTTTTTTCTTTTTTTTTTTTTTTTATTTGAACAGATTTTTCTGCCTGGAAGCTTCCTTGTGGGCCTGGGAGGCAGATTACACTTTTCTCCATGGGATGCATCCATCTGGCTGCAGGAGATCTGGATCCTATCGTTATTTCTGCAACTAACCTACTTTGGGCAAGCTGCTTCCTTTCTCTGTGCCTTTGTGCCCTTGGTCACCAACTGAGATTAGAAACGGTTCAAGGAAAAGCATGTCTGTAAAAATTACAATGAGTTTGTGCAATACTTTTAGCACAGTGGGGTTCCTCAGTCAGTGATGGCCTTAAACTATTGCTAAAGGACAAACAAGAGTAAGATCCCTACAGCTGCTTTTGATCCACATCTCTCAATGACTCTTCCATCTCATCCCATATCATCCTTTAATCCCTTTATCTTCTCATTTTTGTTGTTTCCTTTTGTCCACACCAGCTTATGGAGGTTTTAATATGCTTTCCTTCCCCACAGCTCTGGATCCCTGAGCCAACACTGACATATTCTCACACTATAAAGCTTCCCTTAAAAACTGCAGTGTCACTGTAATGGGAACCCAGATAAGCACCTGCCTATACCAAAGCTATAGAAGGTTAATGCTTGACTTCTTTTTTTTCTTTTTTTTTTCCATTTTTTATGGTAAGATTTTTCCAAGAGCCTAACTCTGCAGCTTTGCTTCATGCAAGGTTGCTTTCTGTTTGCAGCAAGGAACACTGGTTGAGGAGCAACTGAGACCTTAATGATGACACTCACCACTCTAATTTGCATGGCAAACAAGTTGACCAAGAAACAAGTGGGGTATAATCTGTCTCATCACAGGCAACAGAGCAGATCTGCTGGCAGGTGGGCTAGTGTTTGAAGCCCTACAGAAGGTTGTGTTGATGTTGCCTTCCTCTGTCTGAGAGTAAAGCTAGGTGACAGCCAGAAAGTACATGAGGCCATAAAGAAACAAAGATTTTAGCTATGTGTTCAGGTCGGTAAGCTGTTGCCTGTCCTTAACTCTGTATCTTAGTGATGGTTTTACCTGAAGAAGTATGTCACTAACTGTGGGAATATAAGAAAAACAGTTCAGAGCAGCAGGTGCAGAGCAAGATAAACAGCATGAGAACCAAGGACACTTCTAGAAGAAGAAAGAACATCTCATGGATCTGATTGGACAAGCGCCTGCATGAACGGTTGAAGAGTGTTTTGTAGAATGCTCTGTTAACATGTAAAGGTGGATGGAAAAGTTGTAGGGGTGGATGGGAAAGCTAGAAAAAGAAAACTTGTGAAGGTATCTAAGTGATATGAGAACTTGTAATAAACGATTTGGATAATTCATATCTGAATGAGTCTGTGCATCAGACACTGCAACTAACTTTTGGTGTTTTGGTGCTCATTATAGCTGGTCCTGTCTTTGGGCAGTCATCTATTTTTTGAGAATATCGGATTGAAATTCCTGATATAATTAGGTAAACCAATTTTAAAATAAAGGGGAAAAAAAAAAAAGTAAAGAAAAAAAAAAAGTAAAGCAAAAGGAAAAGGAAAGGTCTTCATTCAAAACACCAATTTTTTTTTTTTATTATTATTTTTATTTTACATGGACTTTGGACACTTTGGAACCAGTGTCTATTTTTTATGTCTATACTAATACTTCTGAACAGACAGTTTATGCAGTCAATCGTTTGCCATATCCAGAGCTGTTCTACAAATAAATCAGGGCCTCCTGACAGACAGCATGAGTAAAAATTAGCACAAGATTATTGGAGGCACCAAATCACGCCATGGACTTGTTGTTTGGATAATAAAGTTCAGAGGTACAGAGGATAATCTCATCAGAGAGACAGGGTGACCAACTCTCAGTTATCATCCCTCTGTACACTTCCTTTTTAGCTAATTAAACCTTAATTCTTCACAGGAAGCAGTTTCTGCACATTCTGCAATAGCTTGGCTTCATATTATTTAACATATCTCTCTTGTTTTTATCTGGAGAAACAGGAAAAGTAAAGTTCCATGTAGACCTAAAGCATTGCTTTATCTTTCTGTTAGTGTATTATTAGTTCTCATCTGACATAGTACGTTCTCCAGTTTTTGAGAATAAAGATATATATTTTAAACAACTACTCTAGGATAAAAATGTGAATGAGCTTTGAAGCTGGGGAGTTTCACTATACATGCTATTTCCTCTCTGTAGTATGATAGGGAAAGCACTCTGACTCTGGATTTTACTTTCACATCATTATTCACTGCTTTCTTTGTTTGAACAACATTATTTCAATGTTCCCAACTTCAGGCACTCATAAACCATCACGTTCCTTAAAATACCAATAAACTCAGCGTCTTTTTGTCTTCTGGTGGCCCTGTCAATAGGATTTATATTTTCAACTTTTCTTCACAACCACAAAAGGTAGAAACTATATCTTCTAGGGGAATGGAACATGACAGTTTCCTGTAATAGTATGACTTCAGAAGCCTTGGGTTTCAGAAAAAAGCTTGCTCTCTCCTAATAAAATCACAAGTGTTGGCAACTTTGTTCCTGACTTTGACCACTTAATTTTGTAGCAGGGTCTCACAGCACAATATCAAAGCATAGCTGACTTTGCTTTTCAGAAAGAAAATTTTGTTTCACAGTCAGCATTAAAATTTATGGAAGAATCAGTCCCTGCTGCTCACCAGTCTCCCATGTACTCCAGTTCAACAATATTCAACAATATAATTACAAATGTTGTGTTGAAATGAAGAATCCATTTATAACAATTCATAAGTCATGTTGGAAATTATGAACTAGCTCTGTCTGTGAATTTCATACAGGAACACCTTTCTGAGATGTTTGGTTTTTTTGGTTCTTGTGTTTGTTGGTGTGGTTTTTTTTTGTCTATGCTACTCAATCTAGCCTGTATCCAGGATAAAATTCCTCTCACTAGTGAAAGACTAAAAATCCTAGCAAGATTTATACACTTTGCCTTCATAACTAATTTACTTCAAAAAAGAGAGTAATTCACTCAAGTGAAAAATTGCATTGGAGTACGAATTATCTGTCAGTGGTACACCTGATAGTTGTCCACGACGCCTCCATGGGCTGATTTAAGAGGTTTGATGACAAATGAGGGATGTTTATGGAGAGCAGTTTCTTACTAAGGATGAAGACTGCCAGTGTCAGAGGCACTAAATGTTTTCTTTTGTCCAATTAAGAAGCACACCAAAATCTCCTGATTTGCAGAAAAAAATTACACTAAAGCAATTTTCTTTAACCTTTGTCAACATATATAACATAGAATCATAGAATTGTTGTAGCTACTGATGACACCTCAGTAATGGTTGGTAAAGAAGGACTTTTAAAATTAATATAAGATGATGTAATTTCCCCCAGCAATTCATTTTTTTATGAAAAATACTGCATAGTAATTCAAGAAAATTCATGTGTAAAAGCTGTAAAAATGGATTTTGTCATGGAAAACATCATCAAAGCTGTGAATTTCTTAAAGTCCAAGGGATTACATCATTGTCAATTCCAAGAGATCTTTAAAGTATAGATTCTTATTATGAGGACACCATTTACTTGGTGGCTAAGTTGGGGTAAAATGCTAAAAAGGTTTTATGATTTGACAAATGTAGTCAAGTCATTTATAGAATCAAAAGGAAAATCTGTGCCAGAACTTAAAGGTTAAAAATGGTCACAGATTTAGCATTTATGTTGGATTTGACCACTCATTTAAATGAGTTAAACATGCTTCTTCAAGGTGAAAATTAACTTATCTTTTCTGTATTTCAATACATAACAGCGTTAAAAAAGAAACTTAAATTATGGCAAGCCATAAGCAAACAATTTTATGCATTTTGATACATTGACTAAACACAGTTCAGTTAACAGAAAACACACGCATCCGTGCGTTTTGATAAAACGATTTGAGAACAGGTTTCAAGATTGAAAAAAAAAAAAAAAAATCAATTCACTTTGAATACAATTCATATTCAATACACTTTGTAAGACCTATATTACCAGAGAAAAGTATTCCTCACAGTATAACCATGCTGTATTCATCTTATCTTTTTTTGGCAGTAAATATATTTGTAAAAAACTATTTTGAAGGACGAAGCACAGAAAGAATAAAATTTCATTAAAAATCCCTCATGAACACTTTGAGGATTCACCAAGAATTTCAGCTACTTCTATTGAACCAAAATGACGCATTAGTTTCACCAGATTAGAGTCAAATATCCCACTGTTTTTTGTTGTTGTTGTTGTTGTTTTGCTTTTTTTTTACGTTTTTATAATATTTGTATAAAGAAATAAAGTAAATTTTGTTAGTCATATACAATAAATACTTTTTTTCACTTTAAGTGAGACCCAAGGCAATTCCTTTTCACTCAGTGCAACCCAGGCAAGTCAAAAGTTTGGAAATCCATGAGCTAAAGACACTGCTAACTTTTAAGTACACAGAATAGTCACATAATCTTTAGGTGATATTCATTTTTCCTTTTCTTTCTTACAGTTAAATGTTCACTGTAGTTCTCAACATTTATTTTTTTTTAAACAATCTGCTTGTGAAAATTGTTTTTTTTCCCTTAGTGTCACAAGTACCAAAAAGGAACATCGCTTTCTGTATTTGTTGCTTATTACATCTGTCTTTTATCAATAGAATAAAATCAAATCTTAAGACATTAACTATAACCAGAAGATGGCTTAAGTGAACATGGATTCAGTGCTCAGTTCAGTCAATATCTCTTCTGAAATCAAGCAGAGATCATCCCCAGTTTCGATTAATATTGTAGGAAACTTGTAACATCTGGTTTTACAAAATTTTAAGTGTCTCTCTTTGAAGTCCACATTTAGTTGTTCTTTCCTGCTGACTGGATACATTCCCCTGTTATGTGAGGAGTCCACATGTACACTCAGTAAGACTGAGGAACTTCTGAAAGAGCTTACTGCACATCAAGGCACTTCAGCTAATTCTCTATCCTATAGAATCATAGAATCACCAAGGTCGGAACAGACCTCTAAAGCCCACGGCAGGGAGATTGAAACTAGATGATCTTTGAGGCCCTTTTCAACTGAGGCCATTCTATGATTCTATGATCATCCAGTCTATTTCTGATACAAGCCATTGTATCAGATGATGCCATTGGCCTTGTTGGTCAGCTGGGCACACTGCTGGTTCATGTTCAGCCAAGCACTGACCAACACCCCCCAGGTTTGTTTCTTCAACACAGTCTTCCAGACACTCTGCCCCAAGCCTGTAGCATTTCCTGGAGTTGTTGTGGCCAAAGCGCACAGCTTTACACTCAAAATTTCTTTCAACAGATTTTTGTTTTTCTACATTTTGCCTGGCTATAGTCTGGCGAGACAAACAAATTTTAGAAAATTCCATTTTTTGTCAGGGAAAATTATACCTTATCACTCTTACTAAACATTACTTAATAAACTCACCATCTGTTTGTTTTTTTTGTGTGTTTGTTTGTTTTGCAATCAGATTTGCTACCACTTAACTAACTTGAGTTGTAATTTTTTTAAAAAAGATTTTGTTGAGATGACATACTTTTTCAGTTCTGCTATTTGTCTTTACGAAACATTCGTTGATATGCGTGGAATCTGGCAGCATGATTTTGCATATAATGTCTTTTCAAATTGTAATCTTTGAAAACTGACATGATTTCCTTACAAATTAAGCCATATTATTTGTCTCAACAAAAAAGTACTCATCTGTCCAGTTTTCATTGAATGCTTCCTTCATAGACAATTTTTCTCATTTGTATTGTTTTCTTTTAAGATGACATTAGGTAGGCTGGATTATTATTATTGGTATTTACTGTGTTTTACTCACCAATTGGCACAAGCACACATAATATCTAAGACACATGTGTTTCAATTTGACTGAGTGAGTGTGACAGGTGCAAGAGGAGAAGTTAGCACTGCACTGTGCCTTCCCCATGCCATGGTTTCAACCCAGATGGTGACAATCACACAATGATATTTGCTTGTTGCTGAGTGATGGGGGTGCATCCAGGACTGGAATGGGCCTCCTGATGGGGAAGAGCCTCTGCCATGACAGCGTGGGGCAAGGGCGTGCAGCCTGCAGGCCCTGGGTTGGGCATGCTTGTTTGAGATAGTCATCAGAAAGCTGAAAACCTGTCTTTAAAAATGTCAGTATGAGGAAGACATAAACATGGCCTACTGGTTGTTTCATTACTACTTTATAGTAGCAATGCACTAGTGGTTGGATGTTACACATGAAGTATAGACCTGGTTCAGATTGTTCACACAGCATACACATATAATGACAAATCAGAAGAGATGGCACAGAGATGTACACATGAAGTGAGACTTCAGTCTCACCATCACCCAAATTTCACAAAAATTTCCAGAGTTACGTTATGCTTTTTCTTGTGTGTTCACAATAAATTTGTTCAACTCATCCATAAAAATTCAAATCTTTCTAATAAGAATCTTATTTTCATAGTCTTCTACAAAGAGAACTCTTTAGATCATGTTCTGCCATCACTTAGTTTTCTCTCTAGTCTTTGAACTCTCCTTGTAGCTCTCAACCAGTAAACTAAACTTAGCTTCCCCTGTCCTATCAGCCCTCATTGAAGGATGTGACTAAGAATCTCATTCGACCAGTGGAACATAAAACAAATTTGTTATAAAATAATTGCTGTCTCTCTTAATAAATACTGATTATAAATAGCATTTTGTCACAATTCTGTTATGAACAGAAAAAGTTCCATGCTGCTCTAAAACTTAAGGACTAAAAAGACAGTCAGCATACATATGCTTTTTTAAGAACTCCTAAGAGAATTATAAATGAAAAAAAATTGTCCCCAGAGAAGAAAAATAATAACAATTTAACAAGAATATCTAATGTTAGGTCAACCTAAGCTTTAATTACTTTTTAGATCACATCTTATTCCAGAATTCCTTCTCAAGATTGAAACAGATTAGAGACCTAGTACCATGGAAAAGGCTGCTATTCTAGTACCTCTCCCCTGGAAGCAGAAATTATAATTTCACATGTAAGAGAGGTTATATCCAGAGCTCTCCTTTTTCACCGTTTAGATCTAAAAGGATATGTTGCACCAGAGAAGCAATTGACCATTTCTATTTCATCAGATGTTTCATATCCCTGAGAAAATCTTCTACTTGCGCTGGACACAGTGAGTGAAGCTGGTGTTGAGCTCTTACACAGCCATACATTTGCACGCTGCATCATACAACAAAATCTATCAAAGGAAATTCGTTAGTGAAATTTTTCTTTCTTTTTTTTTTGAAGAGAATTTGATTTTTAATCTTGCGTTTACCATGGCGTGTACATGAGGTGTGGACTAATAACATCTCTGAAGCCTTGTGTGCCTACGAGTTTATGACTCTCAAAATAACATTGAGAGAGTAGCAGCACTAAAGTGAATGCTGTTTTAATAGTGTTCTTCCCCTGACCTTAAATGTTGTATTTCATATCGAAAAACTTTACCAAATGAAAAAGGCCAAAGTACTAGAAATGTTGAATGCCATTTCCAGTGCATTTAAAGAATGCAAATAGGAAAATAAGAGTAAACCAGAAGATTAAGCCTCTCTTTTTCTCTTGGACTACTGAAAGTTTATTCAGCTGTTTCTGATGTCTTTATACTAATTTTTCCTTCAGCCATCTGCGCTAGCTCTTTTTTTCTGTTTTCCTTCTAAGGATATAGAATTCTTCTGCATGCTACATTTTTGTGAAATACTTCTTCTAACTTTATGTTGATTTCATACAAAGAGAATGTAGGCTTTACATGAAATGAGCATATCAACATATTCCTCTGCAGCATATTGCTGTTCAAAGGCTTTGCTTTTGTAAAGACTGTTTTCTTTACCCCTTCAGAGCTGAAAATATTACTCCTCCACAAGCACCATTTAAGGCCCAAATGTCAATGAACCAGGCAGCAAAGTGACAGTTACTTAAACAGCACATGATTCTAGACAGTTTTAGGAAATTCCTAACACTTTGCGTCCCATTTCTTTCATGGATACAAAGGGACAGATTGTGCCTGACCTTGTGGGATGCATAAGAGGCACAGTGGGAGGAGGGGGAGGCCAGCAGGCACATGGTGCTTTCCCTTTTGCTTTTCCTTCTCACTCCATACATGCTATTCCCTTGTTGGGAGGATGGATATGGTCTATTTTTTTTTCAGCTTTGAGCACAAAGACTATCTGGGTTAAGTGACTAGAATTAATATCTTTTTTGCCCTATTGGATTCTAAGGCTTATCTGCCTGATATAAAGGCAGAGCATTTGATATCTTCCATGTTTGACATAGGTTTTTGGGTGTTTTTGTTGTTTTTTTTTTGGAGAGGGGGAGAGTATTGGTTAAATCCGAAGCATATGCTTTACCTCTCTGACAGTTTTCAGTTATCAGAATGTTTCCCATTCAATCTGAGTCCAACAAAGATGACCAACAAAACAAAAATCACTAAAATTTTTGTAAGATAGAATGTTTTCTCTGAGCAGTGCTAAAGGATGAGTTATGATGGTTATAAAGACATACATGTGCAGAAAAAGCATGGAAACTGGACCACCAATATCAAGGCTATGGAAGGTAGGAAGAAACAATTCTCTTCCTCAATTGGAGTGTCTGCCTTTTGTTACTCCAGCTTTGGCTCAGCAATGAGATGGATTTCTCTTTTCTTCCCCAGGCTACTGCTAATAGTCACTTATATTCAGACAGGTGGAACACAGTGATGGGCTGCAAAATTTTATGCAATGAGAAAGGCACAAGTTTGCTTATTACACTGCAAAAGCTTGGAGTTACACTTGAACTTTATATAAAACTGCTACAAAGTCTGTATCACATTAAAATTTTCTTTGCACTTGTTTTTTAAGTAGCTGCTTTATATTTTCTTTTGCAGAGATTGTTCCTTTTTCTGACTAGCAGATTTTTCCATTCATTTAAAGACTACACACCTCGTTTTATGCGTGGCAAGCAGTGCCAGAAAAGTGATACTGTAAAGCCAGCTCAACAGAGCAGTACGTATCTAATGAGTGCATCACCCCCAGGAATAAGTAAACCTCACTGGTTGGCATATTATAAGGACTTTTCTCTCCACTGTGCATGTGTGTTAGAATCTGAAGGATGTTAGCTTTGTCTTCTCACATATAAATGTGAGAATATAAAATGGCCTTGAGCTCCATCAGCTTGCGGCTTGGTATCACCATAGCTGCAACATCTGCCAGAGGGAAGTCAGTGAGCCACCTTTATGGTGATCCATCTCCTTGAAGAGATTGTCAGCTCTGAAATTCCCCTTATATTTTGCCATACTAAGATACCTGTGAAAATGCAAAGCAAAGCTTGAAGGTGTTTTTCCTTTGAGTGAGAGAGGCATAGACTTTTTTAAGTAAAGATTTTTTTTTACAAGGAATGGATATTCTAGCAGTTTTGGTCTAAGCAAGAATATTAAGTGTAACAATGGGCATTTGTGTTCTCCAGTGCTCAGACAAACACAGGTAGCAGTTATACAAGGGCTGCTCTGAAAGTAACACTTCCCATTTTATTATGTTGGCCCACAAAGTCAGAGGTGTATGTTGGTGGTGTAGCAGTAGAGGTTGAACCTTCCAGCCAATATTCCATTACATTTTGTTGTCATGAAACAGATGGCAGCTGAAGAGCAATCTGACAAAATGACATTTGAAGCAAAAATGTGTCACTGAATTCTTCTATGTGGAAAAAATTGGATCCATTGGTATTCATCAAAGTTTGCTGAGCATGTATGGAAACCAAACAGTGGATGGGAGCACAGTGAGGTGGTGAGTGGCGCATTTCAGCAGCAATGACAGCAATGTGAAAGGTGAGCCATGTTCCAGATGGCCATGCACAGCTGTCACACCATGAAATGAAGAGTGTCTTAATTGACTCATCTGCACACATTGGCAAATGGTGGTGACTATGGAAAACCAGTGTTTCATAGCTGAGAATTCTCTATAACAAATAGTATTATTGTGTTCTTTGTGTCTGTTGTATTTTCCATATAAATAAATAAGAAGAATTACTTTCAGAGCAACCTATGTAGATTGGTTCCTATCCAGGATGCTTTCTTTTGACATGGGAACGCTAAGCAGATACCATGAATTAGTCCTGTCTCTTCTGACTGGTCATCAGCCAGTCCAAGATATATGCAGAAAACTCTTTGATGATTTAATGTATAGGAAAGGACTTTAAAGTCCTAAAATTTTCTATGAATTCACTCTGCTTTGAAGGTCCAGTAATGAAAGGGGAATATGCTTTGATTTAAAGAGTGGCTTTAGAACACCTGGCTTTGTATTTAGATACAGTTAGGACCACAACATGCTGCACATCCAGTTTTCCCTGTAATTATTACCTTAAACACAGGACTCTGGTCTTTTGTTCAAGCACTGCTGCTTGATATGATTTCAAGGATGCTACAGGTGTGCATGCTCATTAGTAGTAGCTGATAACTATGTACAGTTGCTCTGTTACATCTCCCTTTTTCTTAAACAATCTTTCTTCTTTCTTATGTATTTAGTATTAGGTAACTTGTTGATTTGGTTTCTGTTATGAAAATGAAGTCAAAGATTTTCAAACCTGGACATGTACACCGGAGACACTGCAGCTAAATTAGCCTGCATGTTTCTGATAATCCACTGAAGTGCCTAATGAAGTGTCTGAATTAAATGCCTTTTCTTTTCTCCCCAACACAAACTCGATAATATTGGCCTAATTGCTTATCTAAAACAAATAGCTCTCAGTTACTGACCCCTCCCCTTTGCTGAGACATAGCACTCTTATCAATCTCCCTGAAGTAACACTCCAGTCATCACACTTTTAGCTGAGAGGTTAATAACAAATGAGTGTTCTGGAGAAAAAAGAAAGAAAGAAAAAAGCAATTGTTAACACTCCAATCTGTCCTTTCTTACAACTGTAAGTACAACACTTGACAACTCTTAAGTGGCTGAAAGCCTATGTAAATTTTAATCTGAGGAATTATTAATTGGGACAGTTCTTTCTAGTGTATACAATGAAGAATAATAGGGAATTGAAGCTTTAGCACAGATATTTCAGGTGACTGGGGTGCTGGTGTTGCTGAGTGGTAAGAACTGGAAGACCTAAAGCTTTGAGACAGGTCATCAGGAAGGGAGGGACTGTTTACTATTCCATTCCGTAATTTCCATACTATACATTGTGTTTGTACCTTAAAGTGGTGATGTTCTGGGCTAGCTAGCTAACAACCAGCACATGGCATTGAACATGGTTGCTTTTCTGCAGAGCTTAGCTCCAGCATCCAATCTTGGACTCCTCACTTCTACATCACTGGGTTCTTGCAGTCTCTCAAGAATGCTTGTACTTGTGTCAGAGCCCTAAGTACATATATGGCTCCACAGTCTTTTTCCTGTAATTCTGTTCATTTAAAGTGATTAGAGAAATTGATCATCAGATTCTGGTATCAGTTGTGGGCCAATTTCCCTTCATAAAAACAAGCTCTGTTCACAGAGCATTACAGCTGGATCTGTTGGGATTTTTTGAACTAAACCCAAGAGTGCAAGACACTTCAGGGTTTATATGTCCAATGGCTTTTGAAGAAGGAGGTGCTCTGTAAAGGCTTTTTGGACCAAAGGGTTTTTTTAGTTCATTTGTGAACAATATTAGTGCCATCTGGAAGGAATGATAGCAAACTCAAGCAGGAGAATTATGTTCCTGCTACAAGAAAACACCAGTCAGAAGCTTTATCACTTTTTGTTGTTGTTATTGTTGTTGCTGTTGAGACTAGCTCTCAGAAGTGTCTTTGGCTTCACTGTGGACAAGATGCCCATCAGGAGACTTTTGACTTGAGCCTGGAAAAGCAGGAGGGATCCTCTGTCTGGAGGAAGACATTTAACTTACTCTGAGAATCTAATTCCTGACTTTCAGCTACTGACTGCTGGGTTATTCACCGTGGTTTTCTAAAGCAGACTGCTGTTCCCCCAGGAACGAAGCAGAGACTACTCATTTAACACAGGACTTGAGATTCAACTGAAAACCTGGATCCCAGAGGAACAAAGCCAGTACTCTATTCAACACGTCACTCTGTCTCTTCCCACATGCTATACTGTTACAAAATGAGGCTGTGGCTGGAGTCTACAATTTCAACAGAAAACAAGACCCAACCCTGCCATGTGGTAGAGGAATGTCAATCTATTTTGATGTTAAGAACCAAAATGTCGCGGATGAAAGAGCATGTCAAGATTTACAGTCCTGTTTTTAATTCATCTGCAGGCACTGATTACTAGCAGCACTAAATCAAGCTCCATTGCCTGTCTGGACAGGGAACACCTGGGGAAGGAAACCTTGATCCGCGCAGCGGCTGGGGCAGGGAGGAGGCCTCAGCTCACCTGCAGTAAGGCTTCAGCCCTGCAGATGGCTGCACTGGAGCTGCTGGTGTAAGAAAAGAGGAGTTGGTGACCCAGTTATCAGCGGGCTCTGATCCCACAGTGACACAGATACAGTAATGACCTGATAGCATGATCACTGACCTTTGTTTTAAAAACACAAATACTTTATAAATACAAAGCTGCAGACAGCCTGCAAAAGCTGTCTGCAACCCAGAACAATGCAATTGCACAATAACAATCCCATTTTGTTTAAAGCAAACAAACAAAAAATTCTAACCCAGTTACTCAACAGCTCAGAAGTGTGCCAAATAGTATTGAAAAAAGCCTTTTTTTCCAGAGTGAAAAGGCCTACCTACATATTGCTTGTTTCTGTGGAGATTCTGCAGGTCCATTTCTAACATACCATGCATCTGTGCATGATGTGGTGACTACTCCGTAGAGCCACAGAACTGAGGGGGCAGTAAGGTCTTAGAGGAGAGGGAGCCTCTGCTTGACATCTGTGTTCTGCAGTACTAAACTGGGGCCCATCCTGGTTCTTAGACTGGGAATTGCTTTCAAACTCTGAGACAGTGAAGTTGCAGCCATCCCTGCTTTGGTGCACTTCTCAGACTTTCTCAGCCTTGGCCAGCCCAGACTGCTCCCCTGAGATGCTGTAGAACCATGTTCTTTAAATGAGCAATGCAAGGGAACTGAAGGAAAATCAAAGACAGTGGAAGTGATGAGTTATTAAAGTGTTGGATGCAAAATGGAAATTTTATTTTATTTTGTTTAATAAACTCAAGTATAAAAATATCTTCTTAATCTATATGCAAAGACAGTTATTACTTTTACTACTTAGAGCTAGCAGAAATTAGATTGAAAAGTAGCATGGAAAGGATGGGGAGCCTGTTCAATCTCATGGTCCAGTATGAGTACTTGCAGTAAGCAGTGTGAGGTAGGTCTTCCCCATTTATCCCAAATTTTCTCAAATCGGAAGAACAGAATCTGTTGCTCAGCTTCACATTTGATTTTCATAAAATGGAGGAAATTTATATTCCATATTTATTCAACACATTTTAGGAGCATCAGAGCAAATCCTAACAAGAAAGTAGCTTGGCATTATACACCATCTGATCCACCCTTCTCTCCTCCAATTTCACACACACCAACCAACTTCTTTCAAAATTATTTAGCTTCCTCACAAGCCACCATTACTGCTCCCCAAACCTACTTTTGTCCATCTTCACCACCCAGTGAATCTCTGAGATTGCATGCTGACAATGCTCGCAACATAACACAACTGTGATGCACATCTTGCCTAAGGAAACTGCCATGGGCTTGAATTCTCACAGAGTGACTCTCCGTATATTTTTTTGTAAAATTTCTCACCTTAGCTAGATTCCTTCTGAATTTTGGAGTCGCCACGGTAATGCTTTGCAGACAGTCTTTGGATCTCTTAAAGAAGTAAAATGAAAAGGCTGACAAAGACATGAAGGAAATATTTCTTTATTCATGTAATGAAATATTTCTAAATTAGAAAATATCCTAACAGAAGATTTTCCTACCGGTGCCCACCAGAGTAACAGAGTTTGCAGATATGAATTTCAATTATGAATACAAATAAATAATCCAGAAAGATATCTAACTGCCTGTCAAGCTTAAATACATTAGCCCATCTTGCTCTCTAGGAAAGACGGGATTTTTATTTTCTTTTTGGGCAAATACTATGTTTGATACTTTTTTTTTTCAGTAATTATTTTTTCTTCACCTCTTCTGGTGGCAGTTTATTTCCAGCAGAAGCTCTAACCTGATGATGTTTTCTCAAAATGGAAAGACATACTACAAATCTTTGGTAATGTTTAAAAAAAAATAAAAAATCCTTGGTACCAATTTGAACTATGTTGATATATACAATTTGTAAGAATTTCATAGTTTAAATACCCCAAAGAAATGGCATTTTTGTGGTATTTCTATTGGAAGAAACTCAAAAACAAATAATGTGGCAATATTACTAGCTGAAATAGTGCAATGAGGCATTTTTAGCTGAGATAGTAGAAATAACATGACTTAACTCTTTAGCATGAAAGGCCTTTCTGGCATTCTTTCTGTTGAAAAGCAGAAGGTGGGAACATTTTCCATGGGAGATATGGGAATTTCTTCAGAGTCAGCCTTCAGGGGCATAATTTTCCCTGAGTTCACATGGGTTAAAATACATTTCTCTGCCAGTCAGTTCATTAACTTCAAATGCAGGCCACATCTTCCTCTCTCCAAGGACTGGGTTACATTTAAATGAGGTCTCTATATGCCTGATTATTTCCCATCAAATGCTCTCATAGCAGATTTGAAAACACTCAAAGAGCCACTTTCAACATCACAAAAACACTTAGCAAAATACTCAAGAAACTAACATCAACAATGTTAAGATATGTATAAGACAGATTGAAATATTTAGGCCCAATTAAAAATTTTCTCAGTGGCATATATAACCCAAAGCAGTCTTCCATAGAACTGCATGTGAAATGGAATTGTGCAAAACTATCTTATGTCCAGGTGAGACATGAGGGTGCATACAGATGCTCTTCTGAAAACTTGAACCTTACTGTTGAGCATGTCACGTCTAGCTCATTCCATTGAGTGAGTTAATCTTACATCTCCTATGGGAGATGCAAGGACACTGCATTATAGAATATAAAATGGCTTGGGTTGGAAGGAATCTCAGAGATCATCTAGTTCCAACTCTCCATTGTGGGCACAGTACCTGCCACTAAATCATGCAAGATTAGGTCTCCCAGGGCCTCATCTAACCTGGTCTTGAATGCCTCTAGAGATGTGGTATCCATAGCTTCTCTGGGAAACTTGTTGCAGTGCCTCACCACCGCAAGTGAAAAATTTCCTCCTAACATCTAATCTAGATCTCCCCTCTTTTAGTTTAAAATCATTCTCCTTTGTCCTCTAGAAAGTTGGTTTCTGGAATACAAACGCAAATTTACAAAATGGAAGCTGCATGCTTTGTGGTACACGTGAGATAAATCTGCTGACAGCACTGATTAGAGCAGATTCCCTACCCAAGATGAAAAACAACTGAGGGATTAAAAATGTTAACACCAGAGCTCTTAGAGTGGATAAGCTATGGAATTCTTTTGTTTGCTCCAGCACCGAGTGCACATGAACTGTTCCCTTCAGAGCTGAGAGGGAGAATTGGCAAGTAGCAGAACTGCTTCTTGTAAAAGTAGGAGAAATCTTGAAATTCTTTGAAATCTGGAAAGCCAAGAGAAAGTTTTTGAGCACACCCACTACATCTAATGTTACTTGCAAAATCTGATTCAGTTCAGTTTGTGTTCTGTTTCTTAACTTTCTCTTGGAGAATTTTTCTTACACTGATTCAATTAAAGCCTGTACTAAATTCCAACATCAAGAACCTGTATGTAGATGCTTAGCTGATTACATTGGGTCATCTGGGTCTGAACAATATCACTATTGGAGATCTGCTAAGTGATTACACTGAGGCAAACATAAACAGTACTCAAGACTATTCTAGCGCATTGAGCAGAGAAAGCTGACACATAACCCATGCAGCCAAGAGCTTTCCTAGGAGGTGATTAAAGAATGCCCTGAGTCACTCAAAGTTAATAAGAATGATGAACCTTTCCTATAGTGATTAAAAACAAAAACAAAAACAACAAAAAACCATTAACCTTACAAGACAGATTTTGTAAGGAGCAACAGAGTGTCATTATTTTCCAGTCAGCCTGCACTTGCCACTAGCTCCTACACCAGTAACTAGTTTTTTAATAAAAATGTTTCATGACGTGCAGCTTTTCAGCCCTAAAGTCAGTATTCTTTCCAAGTGCCTGATGGTTTGTGTACCACTTTGAAATGGCATTTTTCTGACTTGGATAAGCAGAGAAAATGGGGGAAATCTCTCAGATGAGGCCTGTGCAAGCCTCTTTGTTCGGGTGTAGGCAATTTTTCAAATAGTGTCCAAAACCTGGCTGTAAAGTACAAACATGAGAACATTTAGATTGACTGCCAGAACTTAACCTATGATACCACTTAGCTTGACCTATACAAAGTGCCAAAGCACTCATTCTTTTAAACCTGCAGTGCAGGGGAACGGGGAAATCTTTTAGCTTTACTCAACTGCAGCATACTTGCTTATCTGAAAGAAAGCCAAACTTTATATGTTATTTAAATATATCTTATTGTACCTTAATTTGATCTTCAAACCACAACAGAGTGACTTGGTCATAAGGAATCAAATGCCCTTTGCAGTTCCTATATGCCCCCTTCTTTCAAAAATTTGTCTGTGAAAAGGCCAGTTTTCTGGAAACTGGTAGCCTTTAGCTTATCCATAAAAATTTCCAAGCAAATGTTTCCTCTTTCTCAAAGGATTTATTAGGAAAAAGATATAATAGATAAATAAACACAAGTTTTCCCTTCTCTTGCTATTACAGGATCTTCTTGTAACTCAGACACCAGGCTAAAGGGTCTCATGGGCATAGAGTCACTCTTTAAAGGAATGTCTGTTCTTTATACAATTGAGCTGGTTACCAGGCTGCTGAGCTAGTGGAAGAGTCACCCTAAGCCTGTATTGATTTCCTTCTGAAGCATTGTTCTCAGAAAATAACAAGTGTAACATTTTCAGAAAGCATCTCAGCAAACACAGCCCCATCTTAACCAATAACAGTGAAATAATGATTCCATTAATTTGTTTGTTTCAGCCCATGCAAAGATGACAATCTAGTCATCAAAAGGACTTAATAAGCTTATATATGTGATATCCTGAAGGTATCTACGATGACTGTCACGAACAGGTAGGGAAGGGCTGAAGCTACTTCCAAACAACCCTGGAAATGATGTGTTTTGGGTAAGACAAAGCGCTTGTAGATGAACTGTAAAGGGACATAGACCTTCACTTTGCCCCACTCCAGCCATGAAAACTGCATTTCATTAGAGAAGCTGTATAATCACTCAGTGAGGCAGGAGGGGGACATGGTCACTGCTGGTGCCCAGGCCAGGGCTTCCCTTGGGAAAACAACTGCTCTCACTAGCATCCGAGAGGTTTTCAGCTGGTGAGCTGGTGAGCACTTCTACTAGAGAGAGATGTAGCCCACCTATAATCACGGCAGCACTGGCATCTTTCTCTGCAGGAAAGTCCTGGCAGTGATACCAGTTTCACTGATACAAAGTTGGGGTCATGAGAACTTATATCTGAAACTTGAAAGCTGGTTAGTAGGCACTGATAGTGAAGGCTGCAACTTATGATGCTGTTTCTACCACCACTTCTTGACTATTGGCCTAGTATATATTGAACTATAGATCTTCATAGATCCTTTTTTTTTTTTTTTTCATTTTTTATTATTTCGTATGAATTCTTATCCCATAAAGAATACCCGTGGCCTGAGATAATTGGTACTATTTAGCAAACATATAATGTGTTAATTTGCCATTTAAAAATAAGAAATCTCTGAAGAGATACTGAAAAAGTAGCAGACCGCCAAAATTTCCCCCAGACTCTTTTGACCACTTTAATATTATTATTATATTATTATTATTTTCTTAAGTTTAATATATTTCTTCCCTCAAGCACAGACACCAAAAGACTTTGGATGTATTTTTCCTAAATTCCTGTGCTTGTGATGTCTTCTTGACAGCTGTGCTGAGGGAAACTAGAAAGCAGTAGAATCACACTATTGGACACTCCCAAGGGGTTTACTTCTATTTTCATTTCATTTTGCTAATTCATGGCAGTTTGAACAACTCACTGAAATGAGACCTGTCAAAATAATGAACACCTGGACACAAAAGCCCAGACCTGACTTCAATCAGTAATTTCACAGATGTTTTGAAAACTGTTTTCAAGAGATAGTGCAGGCATTAATGTATCGTGCTACTTTTGCACACTTGGCAACATGATACAGCAATCAGCATTTAGGAATTTTATGCATTGTGAGAAACCTTCATCACTCTCATAGGTAATTCTCTTCCAGCAGTGAGAACTTTGAGGGAGCCTCAACCATACACTGAGATTTTTCTTTAAAATGGAGCTATTTTTAGACTACATATAATATTTTTCTCTTTCACTTGTTTTGTAAATAAAAAATGCCTTTAAAATGTTCCTCTCCATAACCTTAATGTAGTCTCCTTTGCATGCATTGTTCAGTTGGGTAGCACATACATAGCAAGGCAAGACTTTTGCTCAAGTGTTGACCCTAGAAGAGCAAAATTGAGAAGTACTACTTTTCATTGGGGCTGAACACTGAGATCAAAATACAGAATTGTTGTCTGTAATACAGGTTAGAGAAGGCTCCAGAGAGACCTCATTCTGGCCTTCCAATACTTGAAGGGAGCACATGAACAGGAGGGGGAATGGCTGTTTATGAGGATGGATATTGATAGGACAAGCAGGAATGGTTTTAAACTGAGGCAGGGAGGAAGTTTTTCACACAGAGGGTGGTGAAGCACTGGAACAGGTTGCCCAAGGAGGTTGTGGATGCTCCACCCTTAGAGGCATTCAAGGCCAGGCTGGATGTGGCTCTTGGCAGCCTGGTCTGGTGGTTGGTGACCCTGCACAAAGCAGGGGGGTAAAACTAGATGATCATTGTAGTCCTTTTCAATCCAGGCCATTCTATGATTCTATGAAATGGTTTGATGTCACACATTTAATAAATTTTACAAGGTTTTTAATTAGAACATATCTAAAACATCTCAGAAAGCAAGAATTACTAAAAAGCGACTTTCCCAATCACTGTATGTCAACAGGAAGCAGAAATGTAATTAGAGTCTTCACAGACATCTTATTAAATGGCTGCTGAATTCCCATTCTGGGGACACCAGCCCAAGTAGATAACTTTTATGTGCCATGGCTCCCAGTCACTGCCTACCTCAGGCTGTGCTTCAAAGGTACTGGCCAGGCCTGCGTGCCATGGTATGAAAGCCCTCTTCCCTTTCCTGATTCTGGGACGTTTATGGCATCTGAAAGCTTCCTGTTTGTTAGTGGAGAGCCTCAGTCCATTTACTCCTTCATGCGTGTTCCTTGCACTGTTTAGTGTCTTGCTTCATGTCATTTTTGTGCTTATTTCAAATTAGGAATTTTTTTACCCATTTTCCAGGGTTTCTTTCTTCCTCTTTCATTTATGGTTATAGAAACTGCTCTAAAGAATAATCCCAAAGTTTTGTTACTTGAAAGACATGGATTTGAAAAGCCTCTAATATTTCCCAATCCAAATGTTTTCTCATACCACATCACTCCAGAGGAAAAAGCAAGCAGGTATGGATGTATTTAAAAAAAAAAAAGCTAACACTGACTAATTTTCTGCCACATGTGGGGGCTGTGCCCTGTGATGCTAATTAGAATTGACCTTGTGAGTCGTAAGGTAGGGGTGTTTTTTCTTGCAAAGATTTATCTCCCTGTTTGTTCCCAGGGTTTTGTAGAGCTGTCTGTCTAGAATTTCCACATTATAAATGGCTCTTGTTTTGGTAAAGTTTGAATTATTTTCATTAGCTGGTCACCTGGGGCCTGACCAGAGTCAGGCTAAAAACTTCAGACAAGCACTACAGCTTTTGCAATCAGTCTCAGTCTCTCTCTCCTGTCATCCCCAAGGAAATGAAAGGCAGAAACGTTTATGCTTCAGGTTAATGTTTTAGAAGTGTTTGAGGCAGGAAGCAAATGGACTTATTCATAAGTTCCTCGAGGATGTTTTGTTTCAGTCATGAGGGCTGAAGCTTTCCTGAATAAAGGCCAGCCAGCAAGAAGTGACCGGTGGCAGGGTTTGCCTGTGAGACCTGCTTTGAGACCCAGGCACACAGAGGACATTCACCATTCACATCCTTTCTTCCAGTCTTCTCCTAGGAGCTGACTTCGGCTGCTAAGACTCAGTTGAGACTAGTATAAATCTCTTCCTAAAAATACACACAAAGACATAACATTCTTACATTTGATTAAGAGTAACTGGAAATGTCTAGAGCCATATAAAAATCATCTTATGGATGTGAAACAAAAGAGCTGAAAGTCTGTTTCATTGACACTAAGGATGAGACATCGTTATTTTGACTGAAAAGGAAAGGACCCTTCTTATTTTTGAATATCCAAACACACTTATTAATATCCCTAAATTAAACATCCAGTTTGCTCACTAGTATTTCCTATGAGAAAATGAAGCATTCTTTCTTTCTGTCTTGGTCAGATGGTGACATCCACACTGATGGTAACAACTCTGAGGGTAAGTCAGGAGAGACCACCTGAGGACAGTACAAAATCTGAAACAGTTCCCTAGTGAAAAGGTAGATATTGAATTTTTCAGGCCACTGAAATTAATTGTAATAATATTGCACTGTAATTTTTAGAAACATATGCAAAATATGCCATTTATTCCAGTGGCCCAGAACAGATGCTTTTTTTTGGTAAAACTTTTTTTCTTTTAATAATCTACAAGGCAGTGTTTGCATTTTAAAAGAAAACATCAAAACGTCATTGAATATTGACTGAAATTACTTATTATTTATTTTCCTCTGTTACAACATCATGGCTTCACTTTTGATAGCATTCACAGTTTAGTATATCCCTCCCTCTCTTTTTCTGTTATTGTGACTATGTGTTCTTGTACATTGTAATTATGTAAGACATTTATCTGTCGTTAAGTGAAGCAACAGTCAGTGAAGTAAGGTCAGAGTAAAGTTATGCTCATTTATGTTTGCTACACCTACTTTCAATTATAATAAACCCTCATAATTTCTATGGCAAACCATTAAAATTATAGTTGAATACAAATTTCTATAGATAATCATATCCCAACAAAAATTGTGGTTCATGACAGCTCTGTTACTGCATGTCCTTGTGTACCAAAGCCAAAATCAATGAGCAAGAGTATATATTGCAGGAGGAGCCCATATGAGGGAGCCCTGCAGCTTTCTCAGAAACCATTTAGGTAACGACTTCCTTCGGAAGAATTTTCTTTTTTCATGCTCACCCCTCACAATATTTTGTGTGCTGACCTCTCATGTCTACGTCTGGTTCTGCTTTGTATCGTTTGTCTCTTTGTCTATTGCTTTCTCTGTCTGCTTCTTTGCTTTGGTTGTTTCCCCTGCTCATTTTGAGCTAAGGCATCTATCGTGTTATTTTGGTCTCTAGGGCTATCTCCCAAGACAAGGGCAATATACACATCTGACCATGTGAAGTTCTATGAAATATAACCTCAGTGGAACAATCACACTTTAATATCAAAGACAAGCTTCAGTTTAAAATATTCATTAGCACACAGCGTTTCTGATCACAACTTCATGATTTCTAAAGGAAGAGTTTGTCTATCCCCAAAGCAGTTGTTTTAGTTAATTTGACACACTCTCATTAAACACCTCAATGGATTGCTGTAGTGCTTCTTCACAGCAGCATGTGACTGAAAACCCGATGTTTTCTCAGTCTGCATGACTCTAAGACATCTCCAACCAAAGAATGTTCTTAAATGTTGTAACCATGGCTAGAAGTCTTCTCTTTGCTATTGCAATACATATAATCTACAAAACAAAGCTCCACTTTTCTTGTGAAATCTCTTGGTACATTGGAAATACATAACTTTCCAGACTATCTGCAGGTTCTGGGTCAGTTTTCTGAAAGGATACAAAAAGCCCAATTGCTCTTTAAATTTAATGATAAGCAAAGCAAAAATTATATTAACTAATTATTCTTATTTTCAAGAATGCTTAACAAATATATCAGATGGGCCCATGTTGATGGAAGTTTTTTTTTGTCAGTGTGGAACTCTTCAACAGGCATGACTAGATCTGGAGGTTGGCAAGGTAAAACTGCCTGCTCCTTTAAATTCACAGGTTCACCACGACATGTAGAATCACTGAATTGTAGAGGCTCTGAAGATCGTCCTGTCCAGCCCTTGGAAAAAAACAGATTCCACAGAGTAAGTTGCACAGGAAAATATCCAGGTGGATCTTGAATATCTCCAGAGGAGGCTCCATAGCTCTCTGTACAGCCTGTTCCTGTTCTCTGTCACCCTCAAAGTAAAAGAGGTATTTCTTCTGTTCAGATGGAAATTCCTTTGTTCTAGTTTGTGCCTATTTCCCCTTGTTCAGTTGCTGGGCACCATTGAAAAGAACCTGGCCTCAACAACATGACTCCAACCCATTAGACATATATAAGAAGTGGTAAGATCCCCTCTAAGTCTTTTCCAGGCTCAACAGTTCCAAGTCTTTCAGCCTTTTACTCTGATGCCTTTGGTACAATGGCAGGGCAGAGACTAGTCAAGGGTGGTGAGTATAGGCCTTAACACCAACTTCTCTCTACTAAAATTAGTTAAATGAAGACCTGAATGACAAATGGCATGCATCCTTCTCTTCCTTCAGATGACCAAATACACTGTCTTCTGCAATACATGGAGTCCATCCAATCTGCTCTAGCACATGACCCCACCCTCCTGCCCACATGATCCTTCCTCCAACCTCCCACACTGAATGGCAGTGTATAGTGGCTGAGCCACCCCAGCTAGCTGGGGTGAAACAACAAGCTGGAATTGACAAAACATTTTTTTCTGACATACTTAGAATATTTCACAAGGGAGAAGTCTCTTGAGATTCAACATCTGATTCTTAAGACTACTCTGGGAGATTAAAATAAAGGATAAGGCAACACTAAATTATGTATATTCCCATTAAAAACAAACATGATTGGTCAGATTCTATCCTCGATTGCAGCCACACTGAAGTCTCTGTGGTTGCATGAGTGTAAGTGAGGACAGAGTTTGACTTGGTGCCTTGAAACAAAAACAGTATAATTGATAGACAAGTACAAGCTTGAAAACTATAGAGCTACAGCATGTTTTCATCTGAAGAACCTTGAGAGAAAAAGATCTGATATGAGGGGGGATTTAATTCCTCAAAGATGAAGTGAGATAAGAAAAAATTATTTACAAAATGTTAGTTTCGTCTGACAGAGTAAGGTGTATTTTTGTCACCGGATAGTTATGCATACTGTAGGGCAAATGATTAAATAAACAGATTGCTGCTCAAACAAGTTGCTTTCAATTTGAGAAGCCAAAGCCACTAGAATAATCTCTACCACTAAAAGAAATTTGCTTGGTCACACTGTGACCAGACAGAAAGCACTGCTCATCAGCAGACTCTGCATGCAAGATGAACGTCTTCATGGCAGAAGCATCTTCCATACTTGTTCAGTGCAGATAGCACTGGGAAGGCTGACAGCATCCAGACCTCTGCTGACCAGAGGGGGCCTGTGTTGACTGAACAAGAAAAGAAGAGATTTCATGCATGCTTTTATCTCTCCACCCAATCAACTTTCTTTCCTGAATCCTTGAAAGGAGTTGGAGTTTAACAGTCTCACCTTCTGCTCCCGCAAGTGATGTTTTATAACTCATCAGTAGTAGTCCAGACCCAGATAGGCAGGCAAATCACTGATTATGACAAAGATGTAGAAATCACAGAAAAAAAGAAGAAAGTTTCCATGTTCCTAAATCTGATCTGTGACCCCAGCAGGCCAATCCTGAAGCTTCTGTGTAATCTCTTGCCTGTTTACATTCATACCCGTCGACTAGCATGGCACTGCACCCACTCATCAGATACTCCATCATTTTCACCAGAGCTGATGATAGATCTGAAATGGCAGCCTGCATGACTTTATAAAAGGCTGTGATTTAGTGTGTGTCCGCTCATGTAGTGTCTTCAGAGTTCTGTGTAGTATCATCCTATCTGCTTAATCTCACTGTCCAAGGTTTAGGATTTTTTGTTTTGTTTTGTACTTTCTAAGCGCCTGCTCTGTCATCTGTGCACCACATTGCACTCCATATTCATCAAAGATATTTAGCTCTCGACAGGGCGAGTACTCTTGGACGCTAAGATTTCTATCAAAGCTCCATCCTTTCTTAAAGCAAGACCCTGCATTTGTCTCATGCATGAAGAATACATGTTTTCCTCAGAGCCTGCCAGTTCAGCAAATATAGCTTTCCTTTTTAGATTGTTTCCTTGTTTCATCCTTACTAACAGCTTTCAGAATAGGGACAATCAGACCAAGCATACAAAAAAATGAGAAAAAAAAAAAACTCAGCTGTTAACGAAAGCCCCCTAAAAACTCTCTGTGTATGAAAAGAGAGTTCAGCAGTTGTGCAGCCAGGGAAAGGTCTTTGGTCTTTATTTGAATATTTTCTTTGGTTTCACTGTGACTCTGTGTGCAGTTTTAGCCTTTGGCATATTTTCACCAGCTTCAAAACAGAAAGGAACTGTAACTTTTGCTCTGGATCATTTTACCTGTGCCATTAGACAGTTTCTGAGATCGGGGCCCCACCATGCACTGAATGTGGGAGGTAAACCCAGCTGCAAAGTACTTACCACTAAATAGAAGAGAAAAAGGATGAGACAGATAAAAAATGAAAACCGCAGGGTCATAGAGTGAGGCACTGAATATGTTTTCCCTGCTTTCTTTTTCAGTCCCTTACATGCTGATTAAACATTACTATTCCAACAAGAGAAAAGCTGATTTGAAATCCCATCAGTGTCAGTTACTGGAAGGTGCTGTTTAGAAGGAAAGCACCCTATAGTCTCCTTTCCATTTTTTTCTCATCTGTTACTGCCCATGACAAGCAGATGTATTCTAAGTGGAAATTTCAAGCCCTGTGATACTGTCCCTTTCATCATCAGCCAATAGAGAGATATGTACACTGCAGAAGGGACATATGCCTCCCCTGAGCTGCAGCCAAACCTACCATGATTTTGAGGACCATCAGCAAAGGTCAGAGCTTTGGTCACTTTGCCAACTCGTAATGCATCTATCAACATAAAGTCAAAGTCTGTCCCCAGGACTGCTATATAAATAATACAGGAACTTTAAACTGTGCGATTCACACTCTCTATACATACAAGAAATTGAATAAATTCACAATAATTAATAATATTTGCATTGTTCCAGCAGGAAGGATGGGAAAGTGTCTCCAAGAACATTTCCAAGAGATGTTCTTAGACGTGCCTTCTGCAACGCTAGGCTCTCTATGGAAGAGCTCACATAAGTATAGTTAGTGCTTTTAAGTCAGCCCTACATTGAGTAGATTAGTTAAGAGAGAAGCAAATGATACTTAGTGAAATTGAAAGAACCATGTTAAAAAAAATAGATTAAATTTACAAAGCCCCAAATTTCTAAGTAAATATCTGTTTTGTGTTTAAAAAAATAATAATAATAAAAAAAAAGGTTCCCATCCTTACACCCTTACATTATAGAGATACAGTTCCCTTAACCTTCATGTCTACCTTTTCTTCTTGGTTGGGGAATGCGACTGTTACTGGCTCAAGATTTGTTGAGAAAGAAGTATATATGAATTCAATCATTCAGTCATTGAGTCATCTTGCTCACCTTGTAGATATAGATGTAAACATATAATAAGAGCAATGGAATAAGGCCAGAGTATCCTGACTGTTGATAAGGATGGATAAGAAGCAGAAAATAGCATTCATGTTGAAATCAAAAGAAATCTAGCAGGTATGATGTCAGGACGAGCATACTGGTGTCCCTTTAAAGTACAGGAGAAGATAAATAGCTAAACTTAGTTTATATTTTTATAATCAGCTTTTTTTAATGATCCTGAGAACTCATGTAATTACTTTTCACTACATGTGCTTCCATAAAATTTCAAAGTATGGAAAACTCAGTTTAAAATTTTGTTATATCTCTTATCATACATAATAATATATGTATTATATATACATATAGCATATCTCGTCTGCTTTATGTACTGCAGAAGGACTAGACAAACAAATCATGTAACTTGTCTTTTGGTAGCAATAGAAATATTAGTGGCATAGACTGAGCTGTTAATTTGTTACAACATTTCAGGTCTCAGGTAATAATTTCACAGCTCTGCTGCAGGGTAGAAATAAAAGCACATCGTTTTCTGACAAAATGTAATCAGAATTGGTGACTATCCAGATTTGTATGTAAGCATTTGGTGTGATGCTGTGTGTTTGCGTGTGTATACATATATCTATGTTTTTCCATATCTTAACTGATATAATATAGACAGCACAGTGCATTTTCCTCCAAAGACCTGTAAACTGAGCTCTATTGAATAGCTTATGATTCCATAATCATCTTTTCTGTTTAATGGTGTAATACATCTTCTATAGACATGAAAATCTGGAAAATCACATTAATGCTAGGTTTAATTAGAGTAATGATAAATTTGGAAGTTAGACTTGAAAAATACATATCCAGATTGTCAAAATTTCATCAAATTTTCCTGTTGGATGCTTGTGCTCACTAACTTGCTGTCTTCAGAGGCCTTTCAAATTTGGACTAGACCTAGTTTGATGGTTAAAACTGACTGTAAGTGACAGGTTATTGGTATGACACGAACAGTATTGAAGTATTGAAGTGTTCTACAGACTTCTTTCTAGGCTTTTTCTGAGACATGTATAGGAATTATTTTCTTTCTTGAGACATATTCACAGAACTTACAGTAATGATTTTTTTTTCTTGAACACTTCTAATTTTCTTTGAATCTGTGTAGAACTTTGAATTACTAGAAGCAAGAGATGACAAGGGATAGTAAATATAACCAAAAGAAGTTCCCTTCTCCAAGAAAACAGGTTTAAAGTGTTTGCTAACAGTTGCTGAGACAAAGAGTGTAGTTTATTGACATTTCTTGTCCAAGAACCAAAAAGGCAATTAATATTTAAGAAATCACTTTCCATCTGAGTAGTCCAGATTTGTCTATCTGCCAGCAGTGATCTCCATCAAAACTTACCAGGACGATGAGCATCTCTCAGAAGACACTCTAAGGCTGAAGGAAGCCTATTTCACTAGCATGGATAGCACTGTTGTGGCTTTTGTCTTCAGTGCCAATTTCTCTCTTGGACAGGGCAACATAAATGAATATGCTTCCTTTCACTGGTGAGTGGAGAGCAGCTGCTGATAAGGGGGATCATACAGTGGGAAGGGAATGAGTTTTTAAGTAATCTGGGCAATGACAGGCCCAAGGGTTCTGCAGCTTGTAAGCAGCACGGACACTTGCTGACCTTGCTTTCTTTGCCTCATTTCACCTGATAAATGAGTGTGGTGCACTGGGAGTTCGGGTCTACACGCCCACAGCAGTGCAAATCACTTCAGTGAAGGGATAATTGAGTACGTGAGAGGCTTTGCTCAGAGAACTTTCACATGGTTGCAGTTGTAAAGGGTAACCACTTCCTCAGCCTGTCTGGACTCTGAAAGGTGAGTCAAATGGAGATCAATGCAGGCTCTAAAAGAGAAACCAGAGATGAAAGGAGAAAACCCCACAGCTCATAGCGAGCAAGCAGACCCACAGCTCTGGCACACTGACCAAATGTGTGGTCACTCCAAGTTTGCATGATATGAGTGCAAGTGGACATGGCTCCCATTTCTTTGTCCAGAAAATTACAGGCAGAAATATGTGTCTCAGTGAACCTCCTGCCTGTGCACCGTGCAGATGGCCAGCACATGTGTGGTATGTCAGGGTGCATCAGGCTTGCTGGGCACATGCAAATAGTTTTGTACAACAGGCAAAGGCAGGTCTGAATAGTTGGCTTCATCAGGAGGCATAAGGGAATGGAGAGGGGGGAGGGGCCCGCAATTCTCCTGTACATCTTTAAATTAATGAATTCCAGAAATTACTTGAAATTGTATTAAGAGTGCAGATATGTTCTCAATCGGACAAACTGGAGTGTGAACCGTTGCCCAAGCAGGCAAGGTGATGGTGGTACACACTTGTGCTCACACTGCCTGGAGCATACAACTGAAGGAAAGCTGAGGTTAAAGCCTATGAGTTACTTGGGCAAAGGCTCTCAGGTTCATTTTTTTCAATATAATAATAGACAATTCAGTGTGAAATCAAAACAAATGTTAAAACTTGGAAGCTGCATAAAGTGGAATTGTCATCATCTTGTCAGCTTTGTTTCAAGCACCTTGAGTCCTAATAAGAAATGAAGTTGTTGAGCTCTTACAGGATTCAGCCTATAGCAATGCAGAGCACATAGCACAGCTGCTATCGTGGCCATTCTTCATGACAGTCATTCATTATATTCAAATATAATTTAAACATGCCAGAAACTTTGGAGAGACTAATCCTTGGAGAAATGGGCTCCAGACCAAATTTTTACATTAATGGTAATCCTTTAAAATAAAATATTGTTTGGTTCAAACCATGAGAATATGCAAGTCTTTCTTTGGCTCTCACTTTCTAAAGAAAGAGATGAAATTTAAGTTTTAAGAAAATTAATGCAAGTAATCAAATGCTAAAACAATAATGAATCTGTAATGTTAATAGCTAACGAAAATTCATGAGGAAAGAGCAATGTGTCTAGATTTTTTTTAATAAGGGTTTGATTCTGTATGCACACTTACCTGTGCAAGTAAGTAACTTTTACTCATTTGGTAGATCCAAAGAAATCAATAGCGTTATTCACTAAGAATCGATTTGCATGCATAATGTTATGTGTTTGCAGAAGATGAAGCATACTTTTATGTTTATGCTGACCTGTATTACTAAGGCATACCTGTGGCTTGAAAATTTCTTCAGAATCATTTGGTGTTTCTGAATATGTTACTTTTTTTCTGGAACACTCTTTAATCACAAAGTCATAAAAAGAAGTGTAGCTCAAGACTGGAAAATGACAGATTTTAAACTGTCAAAACTGTCAGTGGTTCCAGAAGATGTTCATCTTAAAAATGCCAGATAACTTTTGTATCAATCATTCTGCACAATCAAATGGTTCATTCACTGGTTTATTAGCATTGCCTTGAAAGAAATGGTTTCCAGTAGCTAAATAAAATTGATGCACTTTAGTTGATTGATGAAAATGAATGAAACATAAAAAAAGAATAATAGAGCTGTCATTCATACAATACAGAATGTCTTGGGTTGGAAAGGACCTCAAAGCCCACCCAATTCCAATCCCCTGCTATGTGGCAGGGCTGCCACCTGCCAGCTCAGGCTGCCCAGGGCCCCACCCAATCTGGCCTTGAGTGTCTCCAGAGATGGGACATCCACATCTTCTCTGGGTAGCCTGTTCCAGAGCCTTACCACCCTCTGAATAAAAAAATTTCCTCCTACTATCTAATTTAATCTCCACTCTTTTAGTTCAAAGCCATTCCCCCTTGTTCTATCATTATCTGCCAGTGTAAAAAGCCAGTCTCCCTCCTGTTATAAGCTCACTTATGCAGCTTTCTGTGATGATGCGTTGTGGGAGCAGGATGGACAGTGGGAAAATTGTTTGGCTATATAAACTCTGCCTTCAATCCAGTGTCAGACTATGTTCCTCTCCACCTTCCTGCTGGACAACATTCACCTGCAGCCTCTCTACTCCAGCTTCTGTTGGTGCACTGCACAAGACCATTACATATTTTGGGTCTGCTGCCCGTGTTTCTTTACCCATCCTTCTATGAAGCATGTCTCGTCTTCTGTGAGCATGAACTCCTGTTCATGGCTTTGCCTTTGCCTTGGGTGATCTAACTGATAAAAGTTTCTTCTTCCAGACTTTTCAGTTTTCGCAGAATCACAGAACAGTTGAGGTTGGAAGGGATCTCTGGAGGTCATGTAGTCCAACCCACTGCTCAAGCAGAGACACCTATAGGCTTCCAAGAATCTACCTGCTTGACTATTTGCTTGTCAAGGATGCTCAGCTGTGGGTTTCAGTGCAGACCAACTAACTGGGACAGCAAACAGGCTGATTTCTTGCCAGCTGCTCAATTTGAAACCTTATCCCACCAAGTCACACTCTCCAAAATCCTCAGATCATTTTTAGAAGATGATCATTTTCTTTTACAGGACTGTTAAAATAGCTTCCAATGTAGTTAAACTAGATTCTACCAAATGTTATTTCCAGTCTCTCTCAAATTAAGATCATGCTTTCTCCATGCAGTTATTTCTGACCATTCATTTATTTTTCTTTATGCACTGCAAATACAGAAGAAAAACATTGAAAAGAAGGGGGAGTTGGCATTTTTTTTCCGTGCAGATTAAGATGCTATGTTGGTAGAATTCTGTTTCATAATCCATATGGAGGACACGTGTTCACCTTCACCTGGGTAGGAATATTCAGTGGGAACTTGTATGTATAAAAATTTAATAAATACATTTAACAGCAATCTTGGCTGGTTCTGTGACTTGCTGTTATCAGTATGCTCCAGGCATCACAGAACACATGAATATTAAAGAGCAATTGTTAACATTTTGATGTTTTGCCAGCACTGTGTGTCACAATGTCTTCTACTGGGATGCAGCTTGATGACATTGTGTCAAAACAGAATATTGTCACCCTTTACTAAAATGTTGCAAGATGATGACATTTAGGTCTACATGCTCCAAAAGGTATTTATTTGTACTACCAAGTCAAATCTTTCTTAAACTAGGGAAGGTCATAGAGCAAACCCATGAAATGAAGAGATAGCATATAAGCAGTACTTGAGGAAGAGAGATCTTTTAGCAGATCTTTTAGATCCCAAGAGCCAGCAAAAAAAACTTCAGAGATTTTTAGCACAGAGTACTAGGAATTTAAAATATCCATCATTCTTTGAAGACTAGCTTGAAGTCACCTATTTTAACAGAATCCCCATTTTTCAATACTGCTTACTGCCTGGGCAGCCTCACTGGCTCCTGCAAAACTGATTTTAAAATTCTCCTTAGCACATTTTTAAAATTTAAAAAAAAAAAAAAAATCTGTTTGCAAGGGAAACCAATGTCATAAAAATGTTTTCATTTCAATATACTTTATTTTCCCCTCAATTAATTCAAATAAATTTAGGCTTCAACATCCCACATTTTTTGTAAAATATCACTGAGGAAGAGCAGGATATCAAAACTTTTTACTGAAAATCTTGGGAAATTTCACTTTCTTAAAACAATTGTTTGGAATAAGGAATTATGAACTAAAAGCTTTTGTTTAAAACCAAACTGAAATATTATAAGAATCTCTGAGATTTTTTCCACTTCTTTAAAATATTTGTTTATCCTGTTACATTCCAGTAAAAACACTTGTGAAATTCTTACCAGTGTAAATGAAGGGATTTGAGTCTATTCTTTAAGCTGATATGAGTTTTATACATCCATAATTTTACTGAAACTTCTATGAGTATGTACCAGACAAATGAGACCAGAACAAATCCTTCAGCATCCAGCACTGCTCTTCAAGCTCCTAGCGAGGTCAGCAGGAACTGCAGCTGCTGTGGCCCTCCTAGGACTGGGCCCCTTTTTCTTCATACAAAGAATTTTGGTGAAACAACAACAAAGGAGTTTTGAGATTTAGTAATCGACATATGTCGTACCATTTCAACATCGTTTTGGTGCATTTATCTCTGAGGCAGCCTCGATGTTCAGTCAGTGATGCAACTGGCCCTCTTCCAACCTAAACAGCATGACCTATTCAGCTTTACCATTATCACAGGCTTTCACAGATGTAAAGGTAATGTGCAATCAGGTGCGTGAGACCATATTACATATTGGTAAATTTTTCCCATTGGAAAACGAAAATGTTATAGTCATAGGCCATTATAATTATTTTCAATGCGGTTAAACGTAAGGATGAAATTAATCCCCTGAGTAATTCTATTGATTTGAACAGAGTTATAAAGGAATAAATGTGGTCTGAGGGAATTAGATCCATAAATATAGTAAGTTAAAGACTTGCTGCTTCTGCATATTGAGCCCTGATCCTAAATTCTGCTCACAATTACTGTTTTACTTTGGAGCTACCTTACCAGTGATAAAAGAGTTACTCTTAATGAAAGATCTATGTGAATAAGACCAAAAATCTAGCTCTATAATCAATTTTATAATAGAGGAAAATATGAAGCCCCAAATCCCACACAATTGTCATTCAGTATTTCTCAAACCAGTTCTCAGTGACTGTATCTAGACACTGGGGCCTTTGCAGCACCGGTATTCACAGCTTGACAGGAGAGGGGGAGGAGAAGAAGGAAATGGACTCATGAAGTTGCTCCAAATGTGGATCTGGGACATACTCCTAGGTCTCACTGATATAGCTACATATACAAATCTTGTCCTCCCAGATATTTGATGTTGCCATAAAACAGGAGTGCCTTGATTGTTGTTTTTCTTTTTTTAATCATAATGCAGGTCTCACTAATGGTTAAAGTTGATCTGCACAAGATATTTTTGTAGGAAGTATTTGGAAATTTTGGCTGTTCTTTTAAACTTATGATGTGCTATTTCATTATGGTAGAAAAGCAGATGGATTTTTAACCTGGCATCTGATGTCAGGGAGAGCCCTCTTGTGCGGTATTATCACTGAGGAAAGACCAGTCCAGGGGCATTAACCTTTAGCAACCTACTCATGCACAAATCCTGAGTATTGTCAAAAAAATCCATCCTCAAGATGCCCTCCAAAATTTTTCTTTCATGAAATTATTAGACTATTTTCCAGGACAGGCTTCATTGAGCCTGTTGTATTAGCTTGAGAAAATCTTCCTCCTCAAGAACCTCTGCAAGAAGGAAAGGAAGACTCTGAAAAGAAATGACCTGGCATGCCATTACTCAAAACAGATGATATCTAAGAGATCTTGGACTTACCTGCACAGGAACAAAGGCTTCTTTGCTCATGCCTCATTCAGGAATCATCAAGAAAATTTCCTAGCCTTGACTTCATGGATTGCCACCGTGTCCTTCCACCGGTATTTCTCCTCTCCCTCTTCTCCATTTCTTTTCCTCCATAATACATTTCTCCATTTTTAAGAATGGTAGAAAGGACAACTCAGGGGAACGATCATTGTTATTTAAGTCAACCAGCGCATCCTCACCAAGGGCAGGTCCTGTTTGACCAACCAAGTGACTTTCTATGGTGCCATAACTGCGTCAGTGGACAAAGAAAGTGCCACTGATGTCATCTATTTGGGCTTCAGTAAGGTCTTTGATATGTTCCTCCACAACATCCTTCTCTCTAATTCAGAAAGATATGGACCTCGATAAAGAAGGAACTGGCTGCAAGATTGTATCCAGAGAGTGGTGTCAATTGCTTAATATTCAGATGGAGAACAGTGACAAATGATGTCCCTCAGGGGTCAGTATTGGGACCAAAGCTGTATAATATATTATTCAACGACACTGACCATGGGATTGAGTGCACCCTCAGCAAGTTTGCAGATTAAACCAAGCTGTGTGTGTGGTTAACACATGAAGGTTGGGATGCCTTCCAAGGAGACCTATACAGGCTCATGTAGTGAGCTCAGGAGAACCTCATGAGATTCAACAAAACCAAATGCAAGGTTTTGCATCTGTGTCACAGCAACCTCTCTAATTACTACAAGATGGGGGATTAAAGGATTGAGAACAGCTCTGACAAAAAGCATTTGGGAGTACTAGTGGATGGCAAGCCTAGCATGACACAGCAGTGTGTGTTTGCAGCCCAGAAGGGCAACCGTATCCTGGGCTGTATCAAAAGAAGCATGATCTACAGGTCAAGGGAAATGATTCTACTTTGTGCTGGTGAGACCTCATCTGGAGTACTGTGTCCAAATGTGGAGCTCTCAGCACAGGAGAGACATAGACCTACTGGAGCATATCTGGAGGAGAGACACAAAAATGATCCAAAGGGATGGAATACCTTTCCTATGAGGACAGGCTCTTTAGCAATGTCTGTTGTGATAGGACAAGGGGAAAGTTTCAAACTAAAATAGTGGAGATTTAGACTGGATATAAGGAAGAAGTTTTTTACAGTAAGGTTAGTGAAGCACTGGAACAGATTGCCCAGAGATATGGCGTATGCCCCATCCCTGGAGACATTCAGGGTCAGGATGATGGCACTCTGAGCAACCTGATCTAGCTGTAGGTGTCCCTGTTCATTGCAGGGGAGTTGGACTAGGTGACCTTTAAGGATCCCTTTCAACTCACATGATTCTATGCTTATATGATGCCAGTATCTCTGAAAACTAACCTGAAAATAATCAAGTACCGATAAAGCATTAAACAGGAGAGTTACATGTAATGTTGAAAGAAAAAGGGAAGAAAAAAAAAAAGAAAAAAAAAAAGATGAGAAGGAGGTAGCAATGAGCAAAGAATTTTATGAGAAAAAGCTAAAGTAACTGTATGCCCAGTGATCTGAGGGCTAGAGTGAAGCATCGCCTTGGGTACCACATACATAAAGCAATGTAGATACTCATAGAATGCTCTGAGTTGGAAGGGTACTTAAAGACCATTTAGTTCCAAAGCCCCCACTGTACCAGATTGCCCAAAGTCCTATCCAACTTGGACTCAAACACTTTCAGGGATGGGGAATAAGCAACTTCTCAGGGCAATAATCATCTATTTCTTTGTCTCACAACTCAAATCAAGTTACTAAGGAGCTGATTGCTATCTTGCACATTTGGGAAAGTCTCGCTTTAGCTGATTTAGGGGAAGAGAGTTTTTCACTGTTTTTTTTTTATGTGTTGTAAGCTTTCACATCAGCCAGTGTTGAGTTTCCTGTCCCCTGTGTACTCAGTCACTGTAGGGGATGACATAAATTAACTGCATGCCCATAGCTGCTCCATCTCATGGTGAAAGTTTATAAACTAAACAATGCTGTTTTTGGGGTTTTTTTTTTTTTTTTTTTTTTTTTTTTTCTGTGCACAGTATTTATTTTTCTGTAGTGGAAGCTGAGCAACAAAATATGCAGCTTCTCACTTTCATCTAAGATTTGGAGATCTTTTTAAGTATCTGTAAAGCTGTAGAAATAGTTCATCTACTTGCATGTAGGTGGCTTGAAAGGAGGCCTGGATCAAGCAATTCACTCCAGGCTGTTCACACAGATCTCTGCCTTTTGTGTTGGTGACCTGAACAGGAGATGAGAATGGCATTATGTGACATGGATGATGAAACAGATGAAATAGTCTTTGATATGCCCTTGTGTGAGTACTTGCCTTTCCACCTGGCAACATAATCACAGAAGGAAGACAAGATGGTTCTGTGAGCAGTATCACTCGCTTTATCAATGCCCAGGCCTACAATGACATCCAGAACCAAATGTCTGGAACCCAAAATTAAAATGCCTCAATCTCATTATGATCTTTGCATAGCTGGGTGTAATCATCAACACAGGGATGTTCCCACTTTAATGCCTTCCTTGGCAATGCACAGTATTCTGGTAATCTTTATGTCTGACTTTACATCTCATCTACACAAATATATTTCAAAGGCTACCAATTAAAAAGGAGTCTTCTTACTCTCAAGAACAAAGAAAATATAGAAACATATCACCCGCAGAAAGCACAGAACATTGCTTATAATTAAGAAGAACCAGTATGATGGATTTATGAACATTTACTGATAAAACAAAATCATTCTGGATGGCAATCATCTTCTCGAATGGACATCAGCAGATTTCAGTTTCTTGTTTGGTTTCTAGTTACTACTTATCATCACTTTCCAGGAGCACGTTATTATCGCTTAAGTAATAGTTTTATGAAGGAACTACCTGAACGAATGTTCCATAGATTCTTCTATGACTTGTGGTTTCTCAAATCATTTTTTCCTCTGCCTAAGCACTAAGCAGCATGAGATCTCCAGAAATGTCAGATTCCATCCAGAGGGCATTTCTGTTAAAGAGCTTGGTATAAGGCAGGAAACGTTTACTGTAGCTGTAGAGAACAACAGGTTATATAATAGCTGAACATTTACATTCCTGCTTCTGCCTCTTTCCCAGCTTTTGGAGAATACTTTACAAACTGTGAGAGGAGAAGAGGTATTTTTAACTAACATCCATTTTAACAACTTAGAACATTTTAATCCCAGTCACTGACCCTGCCAGAATGCTGATTTGCATTAGCAAAACATATATGCAGAGATGAATTTTGCAGTGTGAAGTCATCTGTAAAACTAAACTTTCCACCACAAACACAAACATACAAATGCATGCAGACAAATGCACACTCACATTTTTCTTTGCTTTACGTACTGGCATATATTTTTAAATAACAACATGGAGATGATTTCAGGGAATAGAAAATCAGCTAGTCTGGATAAATCATCAAAGCATAACACAGAATGTGGAGTAAGACGTATCTCCTACCAAAATGACTGGTGCTTTGAGGGCTGAAATGTTTTTGTGCTGGTTTGGGAGACAGAAAGAAAGCAGTGGCAGAGGGTGCTCATTTGAATAATGCCCTAAATCAGTACCATATGTTGACCCTGTGACCAATCCTTGCCAGAAAAAAAAATCAAAACAAATCAGTGGTGTTTTTCAAATGGCTTCCAAGTAAGTCAGCATTCACCTAGACCAGGGTACACACACACAGAGTACTTTGCACCTGCATAAATAAGACATTGTCCTTTATTGATAGCAAGGAAAAAAACTGTTTTGATTCATGCATAGAAAAATAACTGTGTATAGAATGAATAGAGCTTGACCAAAGTATTAGACATGGTTTTACGTATACTTCTATTTCCCTACCTTTAACAAATATTGCATTATGTATGTCTGCAGTTATTCCATGTGTGCTTTGGAGGGAATTGAGAAAAATTTGCATTTAGCCACCACCTTTGCTGAATACTCTTCTCCCACCTAAGGTGAACTAAAATATATTGAAGTTCATTGCACAGTGACTGAACAGGAACTGAACAAACCTCAAAACTGGCAATTTTTGCATAGATATTTCTGTGTAAAGTTGGTGCTAGTTCAAGGCTCCTCAACAAGCACAGCAAGAACAGTTTCCCTTTGACAGGGACAAAAACACAAGAAACTTCTGTTAGGGAGAGCAAAGTGAGGTAGGGAAGTGTCAACAGTTTACGGGCTGGTTCAGCCCAGTTCCATGACCAGCGGGGTGGAGGGATCCACAGATCCGCGCCTCCAGAAAAGGGAAACAGGGGACCCCAAAATAATTGAAAACAGCGGCAACGATTTGAGGTGAAACAAACTAATTTACTAAATATAGTATCAGCAAAATATAATGTGAGAGAAGGTGTGTGCGAAAGGTGGATAGGCCTCACCACAACGCTGAGGTGAGAAATGCAGTCCAGCTGAGTTGATGAAGAAAAGCAGACGGAGAAGAGCAGATGGAGAAGCGCAGACAGGGAAGCGCAGATGAAGAAGAGCAGGTGAAGAAGAGAACATCAGGTGACCTTGCCAGGAGTTACATCTCCTCTCTGACTGTAAAGCCCCCTGGTGAATGTAGTTCTTCTTCTCTTTGGATAGGCACCCAGAACTTGAGCATCAACAGTCAAACCCCCAGTGCATTACATGATGTTATGATGTGGAATACTGATAACCAAAAATCATAAAACCATGACAGAAAGAAAGCCTGATATGGTGAGGAGCCAGGGAAGACTTCTCAAGACCTGAGCTTACTGCTTCTCATCCATGAGGGGAACGCAGTCAGTGGCAACTGAGAATGTGGCTGCCAGGAGAGGCTGACACCTTACAATGCTGCTGGTCACAGCAGCTGCTATGTACCTCTATAGGTTCAGCATGGGTTGGTTGGCTAAGCTTGTTTATCATTCTGAGAAACCCTGTCTTTATCGAGAACATAAAGATTTTGCATCGCCATCATAAAAGCTCGAGAAACCACTTTCAAATTTAGCTACGCTCCAGATTTAGGAATGTAAATACTGTATTTCAAGACGTAAAAGCACATTACCTCAGAACTTTTGCTTTCATAACTTCTCTGAACATTCAGTGGAGAGTAAGCTGTATCTGGTTATAATTTTTGAACTGAAAATAATAATTTTTGTGCAACCTCAGTACTTCTGTAAATTTCACCATTTCATCCCCAGGTTTATACCAATTTCATGATGAACTTTCAGTTAGTTACATATTTGCAAAATCAGTAATGCATTCACGATCCACATCCACAGCATGCTCTCTTCAGTTTTACTTTATCTAGTGAGACTTTGTACACTTCAAAATTAGTTTGAAAAATACTCTTGCTAATATTTCCAAATAACACTAATTGTTACAAGGGTTATTTTATTTTTCTCGGGATTTACCAGAGAGAAATGTGTGTTTCACCTACAGAAAGTCCAGTATCCCCATGCTGTCTCTACGCCTGCACTCTGCAGTGAATCTGCTGTGGGCTGGATGAGCAAAGCTGTTCACATGGGAGGAAGCCTGACGCATCCAGTCTGCAGTGAACCTCTTTCAAGTGCTATCTTTATGCATGAAGTTCACCTGCATGGGCCTTTCCAACTTCCAGCAGCCCTTTCTGGTATGCACTAATATTACCAGGGACAAAAAAATTGGTCCAATGTTGTCATAATTTCTGTACAAAATTTGGAGTATAAGAAGATGTGCACATAGCAACTCAGATCTAGATGTACAGTGCACAAAGACATTGATCTTGCTTTGATTCTTTAGGAGTCTGCTTCTCTCAGGGGTCTAGTTAATAGAGCCACTGGAGTGCGTAACTTCTGCTTTGACTAGCAGGTGTGATAAACCAGCAGGCAGCCTTCCTGAATCAACAGCTGTCCATTTTTTTTATATAGTGCTACACATTTTTTTTATCAAAGAAATACCCCTCTGCACATCCTAAACTGGGTCAAATGCCTGCTGGATGCTCCTGTCTTCTTCACTGAGTACAGAAGTGACAAAGACAAGTCATTTAGAATAGCCATGTGACCCTGAAATATTAATAATTTTCACAGGCTTCTAAGAATATGAGTCCTGCATATTCAGTCCATTTCTCTGTTTGTATGTGTGTGCGTCACTCTTCCTGCCAGCTACTTCTTAACTTCAACTAAATTTCACATAATGGCAGAAAATTCCAACAAAATTACATTTCTACAGAGTTTGTGGAGTCAGCAGCTTGGTAATGGAGATAAGCCCAGTTTAAAATCAAAGCAAAAAGCTGCAGCTTGAGTGGTAATTAGCTGTCAGCTGAGACACTACATTGGCTGGTCAGTCACCGCTGGAGATCATACAGCTCATACTTCAACTTTTCTGACCAAAATCCAGCAGATAAAGAGGTGTCGGAAAACCGGTGGCTTGGAAGAAAACTATATTGCAGAAGTTTGAATTCATAGGTAATCTCAGACTTTTTGGTGAAAGTGTACAGAAAGACATACTGTATAAATCCATATGGATTAACTGTCCAGCACAACACAACTTGCATGGTAACATTTTCAGGATTCTATACAAATATATGCTACCATTTGTGTGATATATACACATACACATTATGCTGTATGGTGTATCATATATTATATGAACCATACTTTAATTTGGTAATGTACTACATAGAATATAGTGTACTGTATGCTACTTCAATCATATAAATGCTGTATATTTTAAAATATAGTATAGTAAAATATAGTATGGAGAGTCACATTACCAATCTCCATTCTTCCAATAAAATTCATCATAACCCTGTTTCCTTGTGTTCAAATGAATGAAAAGCGAGAGCAGAATAAATGATTCAAAAATATTTGTCTTTTTGTTTACACAGTACAGAAAATTGCCAATAGAAAAGTAAAGAAAATATGAGGAAGAGAAGAAGAACCTGAAAAACACACCTATCTCGGCAACAGATATGGGATGGATGTGTTTAAAATGTTGTACATATCTAGGCAAGAGGATGATTCTAAATTATTTTTCAGGTGCTTTTGCTACCCTATCCAGCTTTCCTCTGATGAAAGGCAATGATGCCCTTCAGGAAGAGCAGAAGGAAGCCAACATTTCTGAAAAAATCCAGCCATTGGATGGTGTTCATCCTTCTGTGGAAGGCCAGTATAGCTGTCTTATGCTATCCATGGGACATACACCTGGCACTTGTTCAGAGCACAGAAGAAAGTGAAGAGAGGTACAATTATATCAAAAATTCTGCTTCTGGGCATGATCGAATAAATTGACATTTGTTTCTGAGTGTTAAAGATTTCCTTTCTTCTGGAAATGCTTGCTCTGTAGGATGAGATGCTTCCCTGTGGCTGGTCAAGTCTGGCTGGATATCAGCTACTGACTGTGAAGGCAGAGTGCAGAGGTTTCCTCAGTTTCAGGCTGCTGCTTGTGGCATGTCTGTCCAGGAAAGAAGCCAGAAAGCATTTGAGTGAAAGTTTTGAGCTTGGTACATGCTGGGTGGTCCGATATGGTTCAGATTTTTCCTACATTTAATTTGACTGTAACCTGTTTTTTAATTTTATCCTTCAGTACAATAATTTTCTTTTCAAGGTTAGGAATTTTCATCTGGATTCTTGTATCTTTCTTTTTTTCTAGCTTCTGCTCCTCTCCGATTCAACCCTTCAAGAAGGGAGAAACAAAGGAACTACTGATGGGACATTCTCAATGTCAGGATATGTTTTTTGAGGTTGCTTTTGGAATTCATAATCTGCAATGCTGACCAAATCCACCAAATTCCCTAGGCATCCTGAGAAGTAAAACGCAGGTAGATGAGGTATTTCTTTGTCCCTTATTCCTATATGGATAGCACGTCAGTTTTGGTTGACTATCTAGTCCACGATTTGCATTGTTGAGTTATCACGGTGTATGAAATATATATATATATATATATATATTTTTTTTTTTTTATGAGCATTCAGTAGAGCAAGGCATTTCAGTAGTTTATTAAATGAATAAATAATAATCCTTTAAAATAGGAGCAGGCATTTAGCTGGAGGAGCTAGCAGGTCTCAATCAGCAACTTTTCTGTGTAATGTGGTATGTGTCTTCAGCAGGCATTTTCCAGCAGCATGTTCTGACTTTCACTGAATTCTTATCTCCTACAGCTCTCACTCCATTTTGTTTTTTCAGTGTCTTTGAGTTGCTCTCAAGTGCAATCTTTCTTTTTTTTTTTTTTTTTTCTTTTTAGTAGAAAAGGCCATTTCACAAAAGCATTTTCACATTTTTATTTCACATAGCCATTTCACCCATGTAATAACCTACCTTAGAATACAAATCTGCTTGCTTGGAGATGTTTTTTGGCATGAGTTGTGGCAAGTGGAGTTGAAGTTCACAGCAAATGCTTCTGGCTTGTTAACCTAACACCCTGTGGCACCCCTCTAATTTTTAAGATTTTAGTAAGATTAATTTGAAGAATGTTGTGAAGCTCTTTTAATAAAACAAATCACTCCTATGGCTCCTTTTTTCTCTTTTTGAACCAGAGCCAGTTTTAGGGCTTTTTTTATCAGAGGCCAGAGCAGTGAGTGTGAGCCCAAGGCACATGACCCTAGTCTAGAAAAGATCCAAGGGTGAGGTTGCAGCAATGGTGAAGCTTGGAGTAAAAAATTTTTTTGACTTCCCTAAGGTAGAACATTTGTCTTTAAGTCCCTAAAATAAAAATCAAAAATGTCATTAAGGAGGAGAATGGAAACAGCTTTGTAAGAATAAACAGCTCTTCTCACAGGCCGCTACATTACCTCAAGAGGCTCTTCTGTTTTCATATAGTTTCTTCTGATTAAGAACCAAAAAGATGCCTATCTCAGCAAGAGGTACAAATGAGGAGTGAAATCAGGAATGTCCAAACAACAACAGCAACAAAAATTGGTTGCACAGTTACCACTAGTTTTAACCACTATAAATTACTGAATTTGGGGTAGCCCTGTGTGGAGCCAGAGGCTGAACTCTGTCATCTTCGTGGGTGCTTTCCAACCTTATGATATTCTACAGTTCTATGAACTTGCTAGTTCTCTTCCACCTTCATTTTCCTCTCCTCACAGGTCAATTAGATCTCCTCAAGTTTCTAACATCGCAGCACTTGAGTTAGACTTCAGATATCAGAACTAACAACTCCATCTGATACTTATTTATTAAGGGACTCTTCTTCAGGATCTTAAACGTCTTAAAATTGTCCTGGCACAAAAAATAAACCAAAGTCCCAGTGTCCACTCCACTCCAAAAGTAATGTTGACTGTTCAAAGAAACCAACTACCATGCAGCTGTTTAGTACAGGACGGGAAACAATTAGTAATTTAATAAAATATGCTGCCATTGGCAGTAAATTTGCTGGTCAAGAAACACAGCCTTCATCTAAACAAAACATTTGGAAAAATCTGCTAGAGCATTTGGTATGTTCTATTTTTTCCAAAAATCAATTGGACAAATGAGTAACAATGGAATAAAAAAAAAGTATTAAGATACTGTTACAGCATCAAAAAGTTCATGTCAGGAAGCAACACAGCACCAGCAGATTAGTAGGGCATCTTCTATTTTTTCTGAATGTTTTGACTCTAGTTTTCACTCTACAACTTCTACAATTTTCCCCAATTGACCTTCACAGAGACAGTGCAAGGGAATTTCAATCTTCCTTTGAGGTAGATGACATATGATGCAAGACCGGAACCTTGGATTAGTGTAAACAAAAACTGTGAATCTAATAATACCTTCCTAATAAACACAGAGTACTCAACTTCATCTAAGTGGGATACTGCACATTTCTGCTTAATCTCTCTACCATCCATTCTCACTCCACACCATCCCACTGAACAGTGTGTCAGAAGAGAAGAATGCTGAGATTTTGTAAGGCAAATCCCTAAGCAGACAATTTTCTCCCAATTTTCTTCCCCAGCACAACAAAATACAACAGACCCAAAGCCTACAGTTGTATTCTTATTTTACTGCACTTGTTCAGCCTATTTGAAGATATACAAATCTTGTATAAAAACTCTGTCTTCCTAATACCCTCTCAACGACAGATCCTACTCTTCCTGAGATTCAGCAAAAACGAAGAGAATTCAGCTGGGGCTGATCCAACCCCTGGGGGACCTCACCACTTCCAGCAGCTATCTTCAGAAGGCTTCCAGTCACCACTTGTCCTCTGGGCTCCCAGGAGCTTTGCCAGTGCTTTCAGAAGAAGCATCTGCCAGCTTTCATCTGCTATCTTCTCCCAAAAACACCTTTATTGCTTGTTCTGAGAGGTAGTGTTCAGATATGTTCTTTAACAAAGGTGCTGCCAACTCTAATAATAATATAGACCTACCTCTTTTACAGTAAAACGTAGATTTTAAGGCAGATGAAAGAGGACATAAGCAAGGCCACAGCAGGCGCAGGATGAGAAAGATGCATGCCATCAGTACTCTCAGGTGATGCCAGGTGAAGGCTGTCATGTCTAAGATCATAGGAATATCCTGTAGCAGGGCTGCTACTCAAAGAGATATATGACACGCCAGCACAAAGAGGAGGACAGTGGTGGCCATTAAAGTTAGCAGTGGACATTGGGATAGGAACTGGGACATTGGTCCCAATTTACAGCTCTAGGTACAAACAGTTTTTGTTATTTAAAAAAGAAACATGTCAGTGTAATCACTTCCCCAGGGTTGTAAGCAACCCAACAGCACAGATTAGGTCAAAATTTACTTCTCTTGATTCCAGAGGCAGCACTCAATTTTCTGGGCAGCACTTATGATGCCATATCTTATGTTCTGATATGATAATTCTCTTATTTAAATATCATTATCTATGAAGGGAAATTCAAGTTTACAGAATATGATCATCATCTAAATTAGTTTATAGCATTCTTTAAATATTATTAAATGATTAAATTTTTACCTCAATTAGCTAAAACCTCAATTCAGCCAAGTGTTTTACAGAAACAGGGACAAAGTACAATTAAAGATGTCTACAGCATAATACACACTTGATCTTCAGCGATAAGTGCTGCAGGTTTCAAAAAGCAAGTAGACAACATTTCTTCAGCTGACACTACACACTGTTCTGCTTCTTATAACAAATCTACATAGGCATAATTTAAGTAGCTTATTACTGAAGCAGATCCTCTTTGGTGAAATCCTTCTGGCCACAGAGCACTGCTAATGTTTGCAGTTATGATTTATACTCCAGAAAGCAAGACAGACAAAACTTGCTCAAAACAGCCCTGAATATCTTTCACTTTGAGTCCTGAGGATGAGGGGTTTTCTTGCTAAAAAAAACACACTGGTAGAGTTCACCAAAGAGATTCAGTGTTTGTTAGTTCTGTATTTGTTATTTTATATTTGAAGTACTCACATGTAGGACAAGGGAGACTTGTGTATTTCTTAATACAATAAAAATGTATTACCAAGCTCCTTTGGAAAGAAGCAGTCATGTGGACACTCCTGCCTTTTCTATGCTATATAATCTTCTATATATATTTTCTGGAAGACAAAGCAAGAGACCGGAAGAGGTATAACAGGTGCTGGTAAATGAAGCATACAAATTCCCAGGACACTACCTCTCCCTTTTTAATTATGTTGAGAAAAAAAGTGCTGTGCTTATGAAAGAGGACAGGTTGATGATAGAGGAGAACAATACCATTACTTTTCCAAGAGACTAAGTTTGGTACAGGAGGCAGGTGTACTTGAATTCATGAATTTTGTTTCATTATTTGTCCCTTTTTTCATTTGGGCCTTTCAGTGAAGTTACGATCCGTGGCAAAGAGTAAGGGTTGTACCAATAAAAGCCTTCTGTTTAAAAAGAAATGAGACTATGTCCCTATCTGTTCCAATTGAATACATCACTATTAGAAAAGCAGTCCATCATTCTCACTGTTACTGGGAAAAGTAACATTTTATCAATATAAATGTAGATTAAGTTAGATATAGATATAGTCACAGTTTTCCCAAGATGTCTTTCCTGATTAACTCTAATTAGAAAATAGAAGAAAAATATTACTGAGGTCTAAGATACCAGGAAGTATGCTTCAATTCAGATGTACTTATAATGCATAGTGTTCTTTGCACAAAAATAATCCCCACATCTCATAAAAATGAAGAATGATACAGTTACAGAGTATTTGTACATACTCTTCCTGCCTGTGACTGCATATCTAATCTCAACATTAAAAAAAAATGCAAGACAGCTACAGGATTTTTCTTCATTCTGTTGCTATTCAGGCAAAAATACCTTTTCCAAGATAAGAGGGCTGCTTTGACAGTAATGCCTCCTGTTTTGTTATATTGGCCCATGACATCAGAGGCAGACAGGGGTGCTATGGCAGTAGAGGTTGAACCTTCCCACCAATATTATATTATGTTTTATTTGTGTCTGACATGTAAGTGCACATAAAGAAAAGGTGTGCCATGAATTCCTCAATACAGAAAAAATGGCACCTATTGATATTCACAGACACTTGCTGAGCATGTATGGAAACTGAACAGTGGATGTGAGCACAGTGAGGCAGTGGGTGGTGCATTTTAGCATTAGTGACACTGATATTAAAGACAAGGCATGTTCTGGATGGTGATGCACAGATGTCACACCACAAAATAAAAGTGTCACCATCAGTTCATCTGCACAAATCAGCTAATGGTGGTGACTATGTTGAAAAATATTTTGTAGCTGAGAATTTTCTCGATCAAATAGTGTTATTGTGTCCTTCCTATCTGTTGTAGTTTCCATGGAAATAAGTAGTAGCATTACTTTTGGAACAACCTATGCATATTTGTACTATAAAAGTTAGTTCCAAAGTGTTCAGTGTCCACAGGGGAATTCAGATATTCAGAAGAGCAATCCACAGTTTCCACTCACTACCTCAGTGAAAGGTAATGGCTACTCAAGAGTCCTGGAAATCTGGCCAGTAAATTTAAATGCTTAACTTAGGAACCTAAGTCCTGGTGCTAAGTCCTTTTGCAGGGCTTTTTTACCTGGTCAAGTAAGTTGAAAATAACATTTATATTTTGAAACCTATGTGCAGTTCTGATTACCTGTTTCCAAAATGAAAGAGTGAAAGCAGAAAATTATGCAAAAATGACAATAGTGAGCAAAATTAGGCAATGACTTCCACAAAGTGAAACAGACTAGGAGTTTCCATGTTGGAAAAGAGAAATCCAGAAAACAGAAAAATGTTATTAACTGTATGGAGAAGGAGGATGATTATTCATTATTTTTCACAGTCAAAAGGACAAATTAATGGGACCAAAAAGTCTGTCGAAGATTATTAAGCACAGAGATATAGCTTTTGATTTACAAGGTCTTTAAAATGGAAACTGCTGAAAACTGAAAAATATACTGGGAAACAATCATTGTAAGTTTGTTCTGGTTTTCTTTAATCTCTGTGGCTAGCTACTGTCAGAGATGGGATAGGGGCCTTCATGGACTTTCGGTTGGACTCAGTACAGCCTTTTTAGCTCTTATAAATTGTTAGGCAATTAAAACAGCAGGGAGCCAGACTCATGATGCAAGACCTTACTTCCTCTCTCTGCAATTAATGGCTGAATAAATAGGCAATCAGTGAACAGGAGTTGAGAGGCAAATTAACTTTTGTATTTCACCACTGGAAGGAAGATACTAGAATATTATATTCACTTCTGGTAACTGTACTCTTAAAAGGATGTCAAGAACTTGGAAAGAAAACAAAAAAAAAAAGACCCACCAGAAAGACGGGGATTAAATTTTACTGGGAATAATTCTTCTGTTTACATATCAAAGAGAGAAACAAGATTTTACCCCATATTTCTGAGGAAAAAAAAAAAAAATCACTCAAGGGCTTACTGTGAAGAAAAAAAATAAAAAGAAGAGATGAAAATTATATCCACACACAAAATTAGACTGGAAATGATGAAATGATGAAGAATAGGAGGAAGGCTAGTGGGTTTTGTTGTGTTTTTGTGTTTTGGTTTGTTGTCTTGCCCTTTTTTTTTTTTTTCCCCCCCACACTTGAGAATGTTAAAGCATTAGAGAAAATTACAAAAGAAGTGGTGAATTTTCCATCTCTTGATACCTTCAAATAAAGACTATATTTTTCCAGTCAAGCATGTTGTTGGATTTTATACAGGGATAACAGGTTAAAAACAGCACCACAGTTATGATATTCTGAAAGACTAGTTATTTCTTCTAATGATTCTCCCCACTATAGTTAAATTGCTTACTGTAAAAAATTCATTCTCCTGTGGGTGCTCCCCTCCATGGTTCCCTCCAGTCAGGTGCATCTCACGTCTTTTCACTTACCCTGAGGTGCAAGTAATTTTATAATCCACGTTCTGTCTGATGGATTTGTGTACTTCATAAATGTGTTTCCACCAAAGTGCAGAAACATGTACAAGTTTTTGTAGTATAGAGTAGTCCTATTTTAGACCATTTCTCTAGTCCCTGTATATACCTTTGAATCTTACTCCCAGCTTCAGCGTATCTGTGAACCTTCTAAAAATCATGTTATCTACAAACACTTAGTAACTCTGTTTTATCCAGCATTGACCATACTTACAACGGCACTGAATAGAACCTGGTAAGGTCACGGTCCATGCAACTCCTTTTCATACATTCTTTCTATGGGAGAGTGAAAAATTCTAAATCTCTAAACCACTTAATCTCATGGTTATGGCTTTTCTAGATTTCTTGCTTGATGTTACTAGTCCAGAATATATATTACCTCCACAGGAGGTAAATCAGATTTTTCATAGGATCATAGAATGGTTTGGATCTGAAGGGACTTTAAAGATCATCAGTTCAATCCCTACATCACTGGCAAGGAAAACTTTCCTTAAATCAGGTTGCCCAAAGCCCCTGAACACTTCCAGAAGTCTTGAACACTTTCAGCAGTGGAGCATCCACAAACTCTTTAGAAAACGTGTTCCAGAGTCTTATCACTCTAATAGTGGTTCTGCTCCTCATGAGTCTGTAGTGCTTGTTACATAATTCATAATTCCTCCTGAAGATATCTGTTCATTAATTCTGGAATATCAAAATTAAAAACTAATATTACATTTTCTAGCCTTCCAGAACTTCGTCTGTCCTCCATTGTTTCTTCAATAATACTGCTAATGCTTCTGAGACTGTGGCAGACAGTTAGGTATTTTGTAATGAAGTTCACTTAAGCTACTAAAATTGAAATACCTAATTTAAGATCTCTCTAAGAATTTCCTTAGTTTAGGCTAGATAACATAACGATTTGAACTATAGCCATCTCCTCACAACTGAGCTGATTTCTTCATTTGAAATACGTTGATTTTCTCAGAAAATTTCTCAGGAAATTCAGCACTCTTTTCTCCTTGTCCAAAAAGTAACTCATTGGTAAGGGGCATCAGCATCTCCAGCCCACAGTGTACAAGACAGTACAAGACTAACAGCTTTCTATCATCTACTTTGTGATTTTGTGTCTTCTCAGGAGTGCACTTATAACAGGATTAGTTTGAGCCCAAACTACTGGGCTACTGCACACATGGAAATTATTTATCCCCTTAATTTTAAGCAAGAAAGAACTTCTCTACTTTAGAAAGTTGACTCCACAAAATAGAAACACTTGGAATTAGCCATGTTTTTTTTTTCATCCCTGCCTGTATATGGCTGAGCATATATCTCTCCTTTACATTTATCACTATCTGCTTTGGTGATCCTCCACTATTGGCTATATCTTTCAGTAAAGGATGGTAAGTGCAGCCAGTAATGGTAAATAGGCAGTAAGAAAACTAAAATTCATTTAATTCTGATAGCTTGGATAGACATTTTAAAAGGTTGTTCAAGCAGTCCCTGCAGTGGATCCCCTACATGTACGAAACTTGATTTTAGTGCAATTAGGCAAGAGAATAATGACTTTGGGAAGGAAAAAAAATGCATTTGTAGGTCTAGCCTCTTGTTTCCCAAGAAGATCCTATTCTGCCTGAAAGTAACGTACCTATGTGCTCTATCCATATCTTTTTGAGAAGTCTCTCAGCAACAGCTTTTACTTTCCTCCCATGTGGCTGAAGTATTTTTCTACTAAGAATTGAACTTATAATAAAAATAACCACAGAGTTCATGCTATCTGCATGGAAAGCATAGCTGTCAGGCCAAGCGACTCCTTGGGCCAGCCCTGTTGAAACAAGTGCAGCTACTTTGAGGAGGGACTACAGTCTTCTTTTTGCACTGCAGAGGTTCTTCTACAAGAGCTCAACAAAGTCAAGGCAATAGTTCTGTAAAAGTTTAATCCACTTTATTTTTACTTTTCATATCACATTTACCTCAGAGCATTAATCTATGGGAGAAACTCCCCCAAGCTGGATTCTTAAATTACTAGAAAAACAGACAAGTTATGAAACTACACATTTGCAGCTAGGTACAGAGGTTAGATGTGATTTTTAGCAGAAACTGCTCTATTCACAGTTAAGCTTTTTTGTTACAATCCAGGGAGATAATTTTATTATTCTATTTGTATGAGATAATACAGCTGCGCAATAAAATTCTTACAAGCCTAGAGAAAATGCAGAATACCTTTCAGTAGCAGGCTTACTCTGGTCACAGAGAAGTAAAACTGTTTCTGACAGGTTCTGAGCAATACCAAGCAAACAACTTGCAGGTAAGTCAACAGTCATGTACAGAAAGAAGCTCACCCAACTAGTGAAGGAGCTCTCTATCTATACAGCACTCCCTCTCAAGAAGCAGCCTAGGTCAAAAAGATGACCTCATTTCTGTGGCTGGTCCTTATATAAGCCCAAGGTGGTTCCACCCTGGTTCCACTCCTTCTGGTCACATGGGCAGCACAGGTGCAAACAATTTGCCCTGCTCCCTGAGCCAGCTATGCCACTTCAACTAGGTGCTTGATTACCTGTTCAAGTTGCGATATAACAGTTTCCCTACAGGCCTTCTATCAGTGAAAATAGAAAATGAATATTTACGTATAAATATAGGATATGGGGAAAAAAAAAAAAAAAAAGTTCATCCTACAGAAGAGATGTGTTTATAATATGAATACAAGTGAAGGAAAAAGAGACTAAAAAGAGTTGTCTCATGAATGAATTACAGATCCTTCATCTTTGCAGCAAATACTTTGAATATGTATTCAACGAACATGTTCCTGCACAGCTGTGATTTGTTCAAACAGTCCAAATCAGTGTGTGAGTTAAATGGCTGGAACATCCAACACGTCCCTGTGGAAAGTTGACTTGAATTTTTAAAGAACTGGGGAGAAACAAGAGTGGCATTTGTTTTGGAACTAAGACATGAGGCTGGAAAATCCTAGAAATAGGGTGAAAGATCACAGATACAAGAGTAGGCATCAAGTATACATTTTGTTGGAAACGTTTCAGCCAATTGGTAAGAAGCTGGAAATTGCAACCAAAGTTGCCAATAGGAAAACACAGACAAAACAGAATAGAGCATGTTACAAGGCAATAGCTCTCATGATGAAAAAAAGAAAAAGTTGTTTAACTAATTGATTTCTCAGAACTGCAGACTACTAAGTATGCAGTACAACTCTGCAGAATGTATTTTCAAGTAACAGGGAATCCTTGCTGAAAGTGACCATAGCAGTTAATACTCCTTAACGCCTTGGGAAGAATGAATCACGTTTAGTTTAGTTAGTCTATTGCCATTGTCAGAAAATTTAATTATCTTTTCTGTGTCATTTAAAAACAAGAATAAAAAGAGCTCTTTAATTTTGCATAATCCTTAACGTAACCATTTTGAGCAAGAGTCAAAAATATTTAGGCAGCTTTTATGGAATAAGTGTCAGGGCACTCACCACTAGGCAGAGCCATGGTAATAAAGACCTTCCTCCCTAACAGAAAGAAGTGTTATCCATGCACCTACAGTTTTTCCTGAACAATTTCCCTCACCCAAATGAATTTTTATTCCAAAACTTGTTCCTAAATTCTCTGGCCCCATTTTGGAGGTGGTGGATATGATAGAAAAGAATGTACTCTTTGCTGCCTACTGTGATGAAGGATGGCAAGTCTCAAAATGGGCTAGAATTCAGCTGGCATACACAAGGAGTAGAAGTTTTGAAATTAGTGGATGTCTGCTGATTTATAGCTGCTTAGTTCAAAACTGAGACAAAAGCCTTGCTTCCAGCTAGCTGAATTTCAGAGATGTCATTTGGAGTCAATTCTGCAACTTCAGTTTCTACATGTTTACTTCATAGCATGAGGGGGAAAAGTTAGATAAAACAGTTAAATGGAAAGCTCTTCCCTGTCCAACTCATTTGTAATTCTGAATGACTTTTCACTGTGGTCTTTCCAGTCATCATTGTGGTGCTTCACTATCACTTTACAAAGGTTAATGGTGAAGCAGACAACACAATAACAAACACATTCTAAAATGCTAAAGAAATTTTGGGAGAGAGAAAGAAAAGGGTTGAAGCATGCATACTGGGACCCACATTCAGATCTAGAGAACTAAATCAGGGCAGACAATATCCACAAGAAAGAACAAGGACCCTGAAAATCCAACTGACTTGGTGAAAGCAACAATGCTGAGGGCAGAATTCTCTGGAACAGTGTTTGGAAAGTAGAAGTTTGCCCTACAGTCATTATTGCTACATAAGTAACAGCCCTAAGACATGGTTTCAAATCTGATGCCTTTGTCCCTTTAAAGGTGGAATTTAAAATTGTATTTTCTGCCATGATGAAGTTCAGTCTGGGAATGGCTCTCAAAATCTTCAGCCCTTGACAAACTAACCTAGATGAGAGGCACTAGAGTGGCTTGTACTGCATTATTTCCTTTGACTTGCTCACTTGCATTTCTAACATTATAATAATTTCAAAATCAGGTTATCAGTTTCATGAAACTACTAGGAACAAGTTCCCACCTGCAAAAGTCAAGTGAAAACAGATGTTTTCACAGCAGTTTAGACTTGGATTTTAAATAGAGACTACCTATCCAATTATTGTGGTCTCTTTAGCAAAAGCTATCACACTGTAAGGAGACACCAACACATTTCTATTCAGGTCTGTTAAGATATTCATAAAATGAACAGTTTGTAAATTCACCTGTGAATGAGCAGAGCATCAGGCTAATGAGATTATGGCCATAGTGGTATGTAACCTCTTCCCTATGAAATGAGGTGGTCCTGATATTCCACTAGACAGACAGAGACAGCTATGGGAACCACAGAAGGTCTCCTGATCACTCTCAAACCCTTGGTAACACTGAGTCTGTGTTGTTCCTGACAGACATTTGTCTAACTTTCACCTCTAGGCCACTGCTGGTGAATTGTTCACCTCTTCCCCAGGCAAGCTAGTCCAAGGCTAGTCCAACCACTTTGCTGGAAAGTTATGGGATTTTTTAATAACTTTAAAATTTTTCATACTGCAAGCAATCATTTTTAAATCTTGAATGGTCTCTAGAAGACTTCTGGCCACAGTGCTGTCCTGTCCCATTTGGCAGGCAAGGAACCAGAGTGATAGATGAAAAAATCCGGCTTTAAGTGATTGATTGTTAATCCCTATGAAAATGGATTTGGTCAGTCAAAACAGGTTACAACAAGAAAACATGCAATGCTCTGGATTTTGAGACTCAAAAAATGTAGGTGAGATGACACAATGGAAGAAAAACAGTGTACACCCCTCCTGTATTGAGTTGGCACGGAGGAATATTTAAGAGATATATGTGGATGTGACACTAACGGGCATGGTTTAGCCATGGGACTCAGTAAGTTAGGTCAATGGCTAGACTTCATTATCTTGAACATTATTTCAACCTAAACAATTTTATGATTCTATGACTTAATATTAATCCAGCTGATGAAAAGACTTTTCATCCCAGGAAGAATACAGGGCAGAATATAATCAATGCCAAAATGGGGTTCAGAATGTGAAGAAGCCATTACAATCTATCTTTGGGGTGATACATTTTTTTCCATATCAAACTGAATTGTCCATCAAAAAAAAAAAGAAAGCCAACCTAGCAATAAACTGTGGCAGAAACTGTTTGCATTTGGTACACACAGGAAGATAAGTTCCCTTAATGTAGTTCTGGTAAAAAAACTTCATCCACTGGTTGACATCTTTCCTTACTTTCCATCTCTCAGGATTCACACAGCAGCCTTTCAAAAGCAGGCAGGTGCAGGAGGAAGTAGAAGATCTTGGCTGATAGCCTATCTTCTGCTCTTTGTTACAACCTGTTTGCGATAAGAATATTTTCATTTTGTTCACTAAATGTGCTCAGTGATGTTTTTTTCTGAGGAATTTTTTCTTGTGGTCTGCTCAAAAATTAATCACATCTTTTCCCATTGTGAGTCTTTGCTATTGTTTTTTGCAATCCTCGACCTCCTGCATCACTGTGCAATATTCCTTTTTGTGTCAAAAATCTTTTTTGTCAGTGAAGCTTTGAACACCACGTGGCATTAAACCAGTTTGCTATGGACTTGTCAGGTTTCAACACACAGCAAAGTCATTATATTTGCATGATGAGCAGTTGAAAAACAGTCCCTGGAAAATGACTGGCAGATGTCTGCAAGGTGAAGCCACCAGCCTGTTTTGTCACACTACAGAACTGCCCAGAACATCCCAGGCTTGCACTTAATGGATGCCAGACTCATCTTACACTAAAATGAGAAGCTGACTATTTGAAAACCCTTCCTAAATATGCCAGTGACAAAGTTCTCCCTTCAGCACATCCCAGGTAAGCTCAGTGAGCTGAGTGTGGGCCCTTTCTGTGGCCTCTTTGGCTTTGATGGCTGGTCTGCATCAGCTCCCACCCAGCAGCGCAGTTTTGGAGCTGCCCATACTCCTCAGAAGGCCTGGATTTAACTCTCCTACCTCATGCCGGGAGGAACTGTCATAATCATGCATGATAGCAAGAGATTTCCTGGCGGAAATCAGAAAAGTCAGGTAAAAAAACTACAGTGAGTTCTTGGCAGTGGTGCAGTACTAGGTGCAGCCTGGGCTTTGCCCAGTCACAGTAGAGAACTTCTGGGGAAAGCCTGCACAGCTCTCCTCCCTCCATCATCCACCACCACTGGCACCAGCTCCCATTGCCACCCACTGTGGCCACTTCCTTATGCTCTGCTGCAAACCACCAGCATCTTAATGGCATGCTCAGCTACACATCTGTTAGCATTTAGCCAGAGTGTTGGCTGTCCTTCCTAATAATTCATCTTGAATAGGCTAAAGCAACAAGCGGGCGTTCTTTCCTCTCTTTTTTTTTCCCATTGTGCCATGCAAGAGGCTCCAAAGCTGCTAAAGCCACAAAAATGTTCAAGTGATTATTGGCCCATGTCAAACTTATTTTGGAGCAGTTGTCTTACATTGGGTAGACATATTATTTACCTTTGTTATCTAAGTTTAATAGAGTTAAACAAATCAGTGTTTCCTGTTAGGAGACTGCTAAAATGTGATTGAATGAGTAGTGTCATTAGGAAAGCACATGTGCCCAAGCTCTGATGGCTTCCAACAGCTAGTATCCAGTGCTCAGTTTTGGGACATTATATTTCCAGGCTGTCAGGTTAACATCATCTAATGTATCAGAATAAAGAAAATAGAAATGTGAACACATTTTAACGTTTTTTTTGTTTGTTTGTTTTTGTTTTTTACATTTTGATATTTGTAATTGATTAATTGCTGTAAATATATAGAGAAGCCACAAAAATTCAATCAAAAATTCAAGAAAATGTAAAAAAAAATAATTTTTTTCCACTCTCAGATATTTTAAAGCCAGTTTTTCTTAAAGTCAGCAAAAACTACAGCTAATTATGTGTGGATGTCAAACTAATAGAAAAGAGATTGTATAACAGTAATAATCAAGACAGTATCTCTTTCTACAGCACAATTGGTGCAGAAAAATATAAGAGTGAGTTTCACAACAGACTCTTTAAACTTCAGTTTACCTCTCCAAAATATGTTTCAGAAGAGAGCTGGTTTGAAAAGGCCAGTAGTCAAAATCATACTGATAGAAAACTCATCCTATCTATCTATGCATACCGCACTCAACAGTGAACGATCTGAAATGTTAATGCTCTAGCTAATTTAACTCTCACCCCATCCAACAAGAGCTGGAATTTCCTGTTCACCTTAAGAAACATTAATTATCTTTGTTGGCCACTTGGCTTTAGAGAAATGAACAGTGCTTAACCAAAGCAATAGTCAACAAGAAGTTAAAAAGTTTATGATAGTTGTTTCTCCAGACAGTTGTCAGCCAAGAGACAGCAAAGCTTGTTATCAGTGGCATTCAGTGTAATGAAAAATTGATTTGTTTGTCTTAGCAATGAGACTCTTCTATCACAGAGATTTCTGAGGAAGCACCAGGCAGCTTGCAGTGGCAGATCCTAGCAAAATGCTGATAGTTTTCAATGTTTCTGGCTAGGAAGGTGGAAAAAAATATGCCCAGGATATTACTATGGTGGCAGGATACTGCAGATGACTTGCTGCTGGGGCATGTAGGCACCAAATAAGGTCTTACCCGGGCTGTGCTTGACATCTTTGCAGATTCACCTAGAAAGCAGAGTGACAGGGGAGGTGTCAAAGATGGCTACAGGTAAGTTTTCACAGTCAAATCACAGGGAAAAGTATAAAGGGGGGCAATGCCAATACCTAGAGACCAACACTGGCACCAGCACAGACATGAAATCTTCCAGCCCTGCAGTGCAGAAACAAGGTGGTGAAACCCAACCAGCAAGTCCATGCTGTAGCGTATCACCAGTGTGGTGTTCATCAGCTCCTGCAAATGAAACATCCTTTGCCCTCCCACCAGGTACAGCAGGTGGCTGCTTGGGGGGCCACTGCCTCCCCAACCACAGTAGCTGTGGAGCATGTTCTGGCTCCCGAGCAGGCTGCTTGGCTCACCTTTTCTGCTCCTAAATATCTCTATGGTAGGTAACTGTGTGGTTGAGGTCTAAGTGAGGAGCTCGCTCAGAATCCAATCTGATTACCCCAAGCCAGGTCTTTTGTCCTAGCTTTCCCAGATATCATAAACCTCACTCAGTCATCAGTGAAGGGTGGTTTTGAGGCATTCCTGCAGCACCAGGATGGTCTATGTACCTCTGCAGCAGTCTGCCCAGGTGTGTTATAGGCCCCAACTCACAGGCAGAATATTCAAGCTTTTTATTGTTAAAAGGAACCACAGTCATGAAGACCCCTAAAATGCAAACTTAGAAGCACCTTCTTTGAAAGACTTTACTTTTTTTTTTTTTTTTTATCCTCCTTTTGGTTACTGCTGAGCCTATTTTTGGTGATGCTTTTATTTATTATATGATAATCTGGCAGGGAATTGGTAGGCCACTTGCAAAAATGATTCATCAGAAATACCAATCTTGTTCTGATTTGCAGCATAACAGAAAACAGCAGCTCGGTCCTGCACTATTCCCCAGTGAGTTACATCAGTATGTGCCAATGATGGAAAACATGGCCTGCCTGTAAAGCTACAATTAGGGCTAGTTTCCATGGACATAATCAGTCGAATGTAGAAACAAAAAGAAGAAGAAAATGAAGGGAACAATATAAAATAACTGTTATACTGAGGGACTTATGTGCCAGAACATGAATGACTTTATGACTTTAAGATATATGTTTCTTCTAGCAAATTTTATTTTATTTATTTTTTAATGCTTTGCAAAACTATCCAAGTTGAAAAGTTCACATTTATACAGGAATAAAAGTAAAACCTGAAGCCTGGAGCTTATAAATAGAAGGCCTGATACATTAATACACAGCTTCTAAAGTATTCAACGTCTTCTACTTCAGATAATTGGGGTTATACTCAAAGGGGGTAATATAAAAAAAAGTACAAGAATAAACAGCTGAGGAAGGCATAATATTTAAAACAATTGAAAAACTACTGTCACTACCAACAAGAGAAGGAACAAACTTATAGTTTTATACCAGCCAGTAATCACAAGACACCTTTTTATACATTGAGACTAATAATATTGCTTTATGCTGTTTCTTAGCCAATAGAGGAAAACAAAATAAAACTTCACAAAAATGACAAAAGTTTTTATTTTTAATGTTAGGCATTTGCAGATTTGAAAAGTTTGCCTTTCATCTGCCAACAATTCTTAGTATTTCAGGATTTCTGCCTCCTATGTTGCATGCCCACATTTGAGAAATGCCAAGCTACCTCAAGCACACCTTAAATACCATCGTTCTTCTACAGGTAGTAATGTAGATGATGTTTAAACAGTGTAAGATATATTTCAGTTGCCAATGTTAGAAGTATTTTGCAGTCCCACACTGCACAAGAGGGGCTGTTTCTTAGACACTTCCCTACTCATGCTAGCAAAACTAAAGCAAGAACGTGTCTCAGTAGCCTCCTTTCTCCTATGTCTGTGTAGGTTTTGCTTGTGAGAGAGTGGTGTTGGTCTCAGTATTTTTCTTTTCAAGCACTGAACTCATCCAAAATACTTCCTGCTCTTTGTATTACAGAGTTAGACTGGCATGTGTCTCCAGTTAGGCAACCACAGATTTTTAACCCATTATAAGCAGCACATCTTAAGTGTAATAGTTCCTGGGAAGGAAAATGTGAAATATAAAAATACCGCTAATGATTTAAACGTACTCTGTGCAATACTGTATAACTCTGTGTTATTACTCAGCAGTACAGAACTATGTTTTTATAGGTTGTTCCTGTATCTCTCAACTCTCTTTTTTTCCAGGCAACTTTTACCATGTACAACAAGACAGACTCTGCAAAGAGAGTATAAATGACCAAAGAAAATCAAAACAATTATGAATTGGCTAGTGTGTAAAAAAAGATAGCTAGACTGTAAGGAGCTAATCATTAATATTTGGTACAAGGCTAAGCCTTAGCACACTCACCATCCCTAGTAAGACACCCAGTAGGATGCTGCTGGCCAGGATGTCATGTGTCAGATGGAAAGCATCACACATCTTGCTACTCTTGAATCCATTAGCTGTTACTTATGCCTGTCTCAATGATCTTACCTCCGTCTCCAGTTTTACATTTTAACTTCGTTGATAGTATTCTATGTACTCTGTCACAGCTCTTTTTCATAATTTAGCATTTTCTCTAAAGTTTGTGCTAAGGTTACACAGCTGGGCTATATCAAATCTAAGCCTGGGATCACAGGCAGCTGAACTCCTAGAAGGAGAGGGGGAGGAGAGAAGAAAAGTCCTGTTTTGATGAGACTGTGCCATACAACTTTCCAAGATTTTGAGAAGAAAAACTGCAGTTCTGAGCTGGAGATGGCAGTACTTGCTTAGCTTTGCCAAGCCAAACATCTAGCAGATGGATCTCTGAGCTCAAATAAGATAAAATCAGATAAAATTTTCCAGACACCTACTGTTTCTTTTTCTGAAAATATAATTAATAAATATTAGTAAACGGTTACTATGCCACCAACCCACAAATCCAGGAATCCAAGAAAGAAAATACTACAGAATTTTAAATTGTAATAAACATGCAAGCTCTCCTCCCCTTCAGCTAAGAAAGAAGACAGTAACTCTGTAGGACCTGTGTAGCTCCATATTCAGCTCCCAGCTTTTCCAATGATCTTTCTGTGAAACTTAAAAGGCAAGATGATTTCCAAACATACACACTGAAATAAATGCCTTGAAGATGAGTATATGTTCCTAATAACATTAGTTCATATATCTAATATTCTAAACATGTTCATAAAAGGATGTAAAGTCTGAAAAAGAAAGATACAGAAATTTTAAATGTTTACAAACAAGTCCAGGTACCTGCAGTTTTCCACAGCCTCATTGTCTACCCATGAGCTAAATACAGAATCATAGAATTTTTGAGTTAGGTTAGAAGGAACCTTTAAGATCATCTAATTCCAACTCACCTGCTATAGGGAAGCAAGGGGGGAATACCTCCCTCTAACTTGAATGCTAACCACTGCTGTAATTTAAAACAAAAAGAACATGATCAGATGATCACTTTTTGCTAAATGAGGTGATTCGTGAGACCTTAGTTTAAAAAGAAGACTTGAGTTATTAAATTCAGCGCTGCATAGACTGAAGATAAGCACTTAGCCTGCTGACTAGGAGAGATGTCTGTATTTCCAAGTGAACAGTGTAGGTATGTCCCCACTCAGTGGCCCGTTGTGAATCCCAGACGAGGCTCCAGCTCACCCTCATTTGCCATACGAGGAAGTGTCCAATTACATTCGTGACACAGCCCCAAGCATTTGCTAACTGTTACTGTTTTTAGATGATGTCATTAGCTGTGACTTTACTGTCATGATGTATCACCTTACTTGCATTCTTTCTGTCCATAAGTTACACCAAGCTCACTAATGGCACTTACATGTGTGTATTAGAAAGCTATTACAAGCCTAACTCTCCCATTAATTTAAATGAGAGCTGTGCTCCTCAGTGGCCATTAGGTGAGTAGTTAGTTGGAGGATCTGGATACAGGCAGCTAGTTGGGTGTGGTGATGTCATGCCCAAATTCCCTAGTAGAGCTAGCATTAAATCTATAAAGAGAGTGAATGGAAAGAATTTAGGTCAGACTATAGGCCAAAGCAGACTTCACAATACAATCAGTGATAGCAGGTGAAGTGATTTCACTTCAGCACTTGAATTTTTAACATTAGTTAAAATGTCATAATTTTGAGGACCTAAATTCTTAATTTTCCTAAATAGGAGAATCTTGATGTAGTTTCATGTGCCATAGAAGGGCAATAACTAGTATGCAAGGTATAGTTTTATTCTTCCTGCTTCTCTTAGACTGCATTGAATCTCTGATGAGAATACCCAGATCTAAAATATTGCACTGCACTTTATGACTGTTGTTCTACACTTTATGACTGTTACTCTAATGCACCACATCACATGCAATTAAAGCAGCCACAAATATTAGGCCAGGCAGAACACTTTCCTTCACAGCCAGCCTGGGAGTTTCTGCACAGCCTTGTACTCCACTGATAGGGCTGAAGAGCAACAATTGCTACTGGAGCCATTTGAAAAGGCACCTTGTTGTCTTCCTCTCCCGTGAAAAAAGCAAAACAAAACAAAGCAAAAAACCTGGTCTCTGTGTGAGAACGCTTGTACTAAAAAATTTCTTCTCTGCATTTCACTTTATATTAATCATAAGAGAGAAGAAAAGTATATTTATTTATTTATTTATTTATTTATTTATTTATTTATTTATTTATTTATTTATTATTTAAGAGCCCATTAAACTGAGTGGAACAAGCAGGATAATTTTCCATTTCTTTACTAGGTGTTAGAACAGGCCCACAGGACTCTTCAGTCTGTCTGCAAGTGACTTGTATGGAGATTTCAGGCATCTATTCAGGCCCACTTCCCAAAGTCAGCACCATTGAACTCTGAGTAGAAGGAAAAAATCTCTGAGGGCCTGAACTTCTCTCCACCACTGTATCAGTGCAAGGCTCAAACTCGCACTTTGTAATTTTAAAGTAAAAACAAGTAAACAAAGAAACGTGACAGAACTCGTGAGGGTGCGAAAGTGAAAGATCATTGTAAACACATCTCTCAAACTGCTCACCAGCTTACTCAATCCCACAGCAATTGCTGTATTTCCCTGAAACAAAAAGATGTTCCTGGTTTTCTTATCTCTTTGAGTTTTTGCATTGCTCTTACAAACACAAATTGTTTCCCAGCACTCAGTAGGAGAATATCTCCAAAGGAGCAAATGAAGTATGTATTATGCATAGGATGTTAGCTCTCTCATGAGAGAAATGTATGCTCTGTCTATCCTGGTAAATTAAATAAGATCAAAACTGTTCCTGGGCACTGCAGCTTGGTTGTCCATGATATTGGAAGTGTTTATTAGTTCCTGCTTTACAGCCCATCACTCCCCTGGACAATACCCACACACAGTTCAGAGGTCTGTACAAGTTGTCATGGGACATCTTTTGAGGTGTGACACGAGGTTTTGACTGCTGTTGTTTCCACCTCAAAATCTCTGCCCTTCCCTTAAAAAGTGATATTCTTCTCTTACAGGCTAATTCCCACTATGTTTCAAAATCTCTTTGTAGTTGCTTGGTTACTGTTTATTCTGGTTTACAGTCATCTTCCTCTTTAACACTATGAGTTTCAGGGCAGTTTTGCATATTTGATCTGTCATGCTGTTTACAGCTTATCTTAGCAGGTGGGGCTATCCAGGCCCTTTTCCAAGGGTGAGCTGTCCAAGCACCCCCGCAGAGGGCTAAGGATCATTTCAAATGGACAGTTTGGGACACAGCCATACTGTTTGGAGGGAAAGAGTATTTAATGATGTGGACACACTCTTACATGTGTCCTGGGATCAGTGCCAGAGAACTATCCCAGGCACCTTTAATTTACCAATATAGACAGAGCCAAGATGATTCTTGTGCAGGAAGTGAGCAAGTAAACTTGGAGGTACACAAAAGATGCAGAGTCAAGGTCCTGATCTGGTAGATAACTCTCCTCCAGTTCTCAGTGGTTTATAGCTGGGATTTTTGTTCTCTCCAGCATACCAGTAAAAAAACATTCATAAATTTCAGAGCTTATTTCTGAGTTTAGATTCTGAAGCTTTATCTGCTCAAATGAGGCTTAGAGCCAATATTTTGGTTCAACACCATCTCTAAAACATTGTATTAGCTTTATGTCACATGTAATAAAAAAGGTAAATATCTTTTGATCTTGGTCTGCATCCAGGTTATTAGTTTCCTCCCCAGCCTATTGGGCCTGCACAGGGTCTTACTGACTGCGGAGCTGATTGCAATAACTTGTTGCTTGTTCCAACCTATTAGGTTTCTTTTTAAAGTTTCTTCTTAAAGTGATAAAATACAGACTTTGAAACTGGGAGGATCTTTTTTTTCCCCTTTGGTCTGTGTGTATTACAGTCATTTCTCTGAAAGATGGTAGAGGGCAACTGATCTTGTAGTGAGGAGGAAGGATGTTGTACAGTCAAATTTTTATAGAAGCCTCAGATTTTTGCTGTTTATTTTCTCAGCAGTGAAATCATACAGCCATAAAGGATGAAAACCATAAGGGACGAGACACTATTTTTATTATTACCCCTTTCTCCATCAGAGTTTTTTCCCTTTAGGTGCCTCAGGGATTTGACACTTTGTTTATATATAGTGGTATATATAGGGGTATCACATGCTGTATCAGATGGAGCAAATACTCTATTATAATCTGAGAATAGTCCCAGGAGATTACAGATTGACCTAGGTAAACAAGACAGGGAATGTCAGTATCTAAAGTGGCAAACCCTTCCTAAATTAATGATGGGGACCAACTTGAAGAAGAATTTATGGTGCTCGGAAACTGTATTGCAACATATTACAGAAATAACTAAATATATCTAATCTTTCATTCCTAATTCCTTCACATTTCTTGAGTACATATGAATAAAAGCCATTCAGAGCAAAAGTCAGACTGTTTTGAAATTCACATTAGAAGAAGAAGCTCCCAGCATAGTAAGTTTAGTATCAATTTTGGAAGGAAAGAAAGATGATAAGGCACTCTGAGGGGCAAGAGAAGAAGCAAGAAAAGACTGTAAGGAGCCAAGAGCAGGTGGAAGTGCTTGGACTACAGGGAACATGCTAGAACAGCTGAACGGAGTAGCTAGGTAGAATAATGAATTAAGAGCTAAAGACTTCAAATTTTAGTCATTCACTGAGAAATTTGTCAGCTTAGTAGTAAACACATGAAAAGATGGTGTTCTAGGATCTGAGATTCAGAACAGAGATCCCGTGATGACTACTTGGCACCTTTCACCAGCAATATCTTATAAGAACAAAGAAAAAAAAAAAAGGAAAGAAACATGAAAATCCTACTGTGTAGAAATAAAGAGTACAATGAGGAGTTAAATGTGGTAGCATCCATTTGCTGTTTATGTATGCAACTTGCCAGTAGTTGCAACACTACATTCTCTGGAAAGTAAGAAAAAAAAAGAAAACTCCCTGAAGTATTTTTTTCTCATAATGCGCACAGCATGATGTCAGTCTGGCAGAGGAATTAAAAAATAAACAATAACACACATTTTTACCAAACATAAAAAATACCACTCACAAAGGCAATAAAATAGTGGGTGTAATACATTGTCCCTTGTTCTTCATGACCAAAGAGGAGGAAGTAGGTAAGCAGTAGCAAAGTTGGGGTTTGAGGACATACACTTTCTGTGAGACTGTGTGGTACATTTTTTTCTGACCACTGTTTGCACTATCTTTATCTGTTTTCCTCGTGGAAATGGCCAAGCAGCCATTGTAAAGGTGTGTCCCTGAGGATGGGTAAAATGCTGCAGTGAGCAGCAGAGCCTCTTTCTTCCCACAGCCAGTACATGTAAAACTTCCTCCCAGTGACAGAATGTACTACTATATATTTTGACTGATTTATTTGTGTGAAGGGAAGGACACAGCTGAATTTTTTTTATCTCATAGAATTATATCTCTTCAGAGTAATCCTGTTGGAAAATGATCACAAGCTGAAGCTTTGATGAAATCTTGCTCTTGCATTTGTGCCTTGTTTGGTGTAGTATTGGCTTCAATAAAATGTTCACTGGAAGTAATTTTTTTCTTATTGACTTTTGAAGGAAAATATGTGGATACTGAAAACCTGACTAAAATCTAGACGCTCATTTAGCGAATGTTTCCATCCAAGTTAATCATTCATGTGCACTCACACACTGAGGAAAAAATGAAACTGAAGTGAACTTCTTTCTGCCTAGTGGGAAATGAAGACTGATCTGATGCAGATCTTGGATTCTAGTCATTTTGTGCAAGAACTAGTTTAAGGAATAAATCCAGGTTTCAGATACATAACCACATACTAAAAATGAACACTAGTTTCTTAGCCTCAGTCCTCTCTAGAAGGACATACTGAGACTTCAGCAAAGCCTTTGACGCTGTCTCCCACAGTATTTTCCTGGAGAAACTGGCAGCCTGTGACTTGGACAGATACACTCTTTGCTGGATAAAAAGCTGGCTGAATGGCCAGGCCCAGAGAGTGGTAGTGAATGGAGCTTAATCCAGCCGGTGACCGGTCATGAGTGGTGTTCCCCAGGGGTCGGTTCTGGGGACTGTCTGACTGGTGAGGTGGGGGGTCAGTCTCCTTTCCCATGTAACTAGCAACAGGACTAGAGGGAATGACCTCAACTTGCACCGGGGGAGGTTAAGTTTAAATGCTAGGAAAATTTATTCTCTGAAAGAGAGGTTAGCTCCTTGAACAGGCTGCCCAGGAAGGTGGTGAAGTCACCATACCTGGAAGTGTTTAAGAGACATTTAGATGTAGTGAGGGACATGATCTAGTGGGGAAATATTGGTGGTAGGTGGACAGTTGGACTAGACGATCTTGGAGGTCTTTCCCAATACTGGTGCATATATGATTTTATGAAGAGTGGATATGGATCCTAAGGCAAAGCATCTTAACATAGATATATAATTAGAGCAAGTGAACTGCATCCCAGAAGCACCTATATTTCTATCTAAAAATACTTGTGATTTTAAAGGGGGCCGTTAGGTCGTGTGTCGTAGAGTTTCAAAGTAGATTAAATGAATCCCACTTGGTTTATCTATAATTCACTACATTTTTCAGACTTTGGTAACAGGATGGAAGAGAGAATTCCTATATGTTCTGAGAAGTATTTGACCTGAAGGGATCTACTCTGAATTACACACTGGAAACTCTAGGAAATGGTTTTGCACACCAAAGATGAATAGATAAGTAAACTACTTTTGCACTGAAAGAAGATGTATAGCTCACTTTCCAGGAGATCTAGTTTTCATTCTAGTATAAAATAAAAATTACTTCAGAAACCTCCAAAGGACTGGCCATCATATATCCTGGTCAACCCTCATGATCACTGATTTTCCAAAATTCAGTACTATTTAATTATTCTAACCCTTTTCCTTAATGAATTTCATTAGTCTTTAGTATAATAGTCCTTTCATTAGTCCTTAATATAATATTTAAAAAATCCACATTTTAATTTCTTTAAAAATCGAAATAATGTATGATTTCCTTATCTTAGGCCTTCTAAAAAGGAGAACAATAAGGATCAGAATATTTTTTCCACAAAGCAAGATTTTTGTTCTTTTTTTTCTTTCAGCAATTCAGGATGAGGCTCCTGAGATACCTATCTCAGCTGTCGTATGGGTTGGAGAAGATGAATGTCAGGCCAAGGCACGAGATACCTCCTCTTAAACACTGGACAAACCATATGTAATATAAGAAAACATTGTCTCATGGAAAGAGGCTGATTTATTTCCTCCTTGAAGCAGCTGATCACCAAGCAACCTATGAATACCAGGTTGTCAATTTCATAATAAAAAAACAGAAATTGCTATCTTGGAGGGAATTTGGGGCAGCTCCAAATTTCACTGGTGCCTTGTCTGGCTATTCATCAGTGCCACATGCTAAATACTCTGACAGTTAGCCATCACCATCAGTGAGAAATGTCAAGATAGTTCATCACTTCCACTACCTCATATCTCTTTGGGATTACAGAGCATCCTTTATGGATCTCCATTAAATCTCAGTGGCTATTTGCCATGCCAACAGCCCTGAAATATTCCTAGATCTCTGGCTAGTTTAATCCCTCTGTATTTGGATGAATAATATTAGTGCAAACAGTGAATGACATGATGGTAAAAAGAAAATAAAGCAATATCCCAAAATGGCTTTCTGGACTGGTGAAAAATTAACTTTTTATCACTTTCATATTTTCTTTTACATCTGCTTCCTGCAGAGAGAAAAATCAATGCCAATAACAAGTATGCTAATTACTGTTTAGGCCATAGCTTCAAGTCTTTAAGTAATGTTGAATACTTCTTTGGTTCAGTCAGGAAATCTGCTAAGACACATTTCTCCAAACTGCTGCCAAAGGGAATGTCTGTTTTTAATACTTGAAAAATAAACCAGATTTGCACTTTTAAGTGACCACATTTTTACAGCTCCTACTGGGCTCCTATGCAGCTTTTGACTTTATCCCACCTCATACTTTCTCCTTCCAGCCATCACGCTCAACTCATCTACACTTCAAGGCAATACTGAAGTACTGAATTACAGTACTGGGAGAAAATTGCTATAGTGTTTTGTGCACTTTGGTTAAATGTAGACTGAGGCAGAGAGAAAAGGTGTGGTGATGGCAGAGCCATTCTTTTTCAGTGACTTTCAGCAATATCTGAGGAAATGGTAATGAAATGAAGAAAAAAAAATAGGTGTGGAATAATGGGAAATAATTTTTCTGATATACAAAAGAAAGTACAGAGTCTTAGCTTTACTATTCCTAGTACTAGCCACTTTTGATCTCTCTGGTCTATTTTGGTTCTTTCTTTTGGTTCTTGTGAAACAAATTTATGTGAGAAACACTGTAGCTGCATTCAGTTTAAAAACAAATCAGACTCATATACATTCCAATCAAACTGATATTTCAGAATTTTTCCTGAATCATTAAGAGTGATGTTAAAACATAATAGGTCAAGATTCTGGAAATTCTTTTTCAGGATGTTCTCATGGCCTTCAACAGTTCCTTTAGGGACCTCTTGAGACAGAAGTGATATCTTTGCTCTCAATGACATTGTGTAAGCACCTCCTCCATTGTTTTCTCCTTAGTCCCACATGAACTGTTACCATCCATAACATCTTGCAGCTAGGAATGCCACCACTCATCCCTTCCTGGGAAGGAGCACCCCTTATTTGTTTCAAACCTTCCAGTTGGAACTATGGGAATGAAAAAACGTTATGAATAAACAGCAAAAGAATACAGTGGGATGGGTTCACATCCCATTAGCAGTTATTGTCCTTTCATAAGCTGCTTCTCTAGAGCAGTCAGGAGTTAGTCCCTTTTGATCCATTGACATGGATGCATCTGCCTACACATTCAATCTCTGGAGCCTGTAGCCAGACAGTAATGTCAAGAGGGTAAAATTAAATTCTTTTTGTAAACCACAGTCATCTTGAGACAATGTGGGAGTTTTTGTTTGTTTGTTTTTTTTTTCATAAATAATTTTAATTTGCTTTTTTTTTTTTTTTAGCATTTTTTCCTACTGTTAGTTATTTATCATCAGAGCTCAGACTAGCTTTGCCTTCTTGTACTACATTCATTATTTATTTATGCCAGATCATTCTTACTTATGTCACAAGAAGTTGGTGCTCTTAACTGCTGCAAAATCCACATGTAAATTCTAAAGCATTTCAGCGTACTCAGAGATTTTCAGAACTAAATCTACAGCACTTTGAAAATAACTTCTGATAGCCTTAGCTCTTCCAGCCCAGGAGGTTAAAGTAGCAAGAGTAAAAACGGTCTGGGAAGAGGTTAGAATGTTGTTCAGGACTCAGCTGTATTTCAGGCAACTGTTGCACATGGAAGGGGTAAGACGGGTAAGAGCCGTAGAGACCATGGAGAATACGGTTTGCCCTTTGACCAAAACGTCTCCTGCCTGCCCCAGTGTGCCAGAGCACAGACTGCTGGGTGGTCTTGCTCCAGTCTCCCCAAACAGTAGTTCATACAGTACAAGAACAACAAAAAAAGCAAGTGTAATTTAACACAACATGCTGCCTCAGCTCAGACATGGCCCAGGCCTGATCCAGGGTGGAGATTGAATTACCTCCCTCACTGGCGGAGGAGAAGCCCTCCCATCACTGGCAGACAACAGGAGGAGGCCTGGCATGCAGCTGCCTGAGCCTTATCTAGTCCAGGGACAAGGGCTTCAAATTCCACTGGTTACAATTCCTTGCAGACAAAATAAAGGTAGTACTGGATGTTACAAATGCATAACACAAATGCTCTTTACAAAAGCTGCAGGCACCCTGCAGCACCAGGAAAGCTGGCACTCTAAGCACCTTGATGCACTGAGAGCTACCAGGTCAGTGGCGCTTGCAGCGTTCACCAGAGGGGTGCTGCGTTTGTGAGTACTTTCCCTCTGTTATTTAAACATATTTTATTTCAAAGATAAATCAGTGTAAGTAAAAGTCTAGCTGGAGCTAGGAAAACACATATTTACATGTGAAAAGAATAGTTTAAACAGTGTGTTTTCCACTGTTCATTTTTTTCTCACCTTTTCTCCCTTGGTTGTTTCAAAGTGGAAATGGACTTAATTGTGTATGTAGATCAATATATTTAATTAGGGTAAAATACCAAACTGAGGTTGACTTTCCCTGCTCAAATGCAAAAGCAGTTTAGGAATATGGCATGCTTCATGTTGTGGTACTCTAGCCCTGCTTAGCATCAAGTCCGTGGAAAGCCACATCAGCTTTGTTTAGGATTATTATTCTGCTTAAAGCTAAGCAGGACCTGTGGAGCAAGGTCTGAAAATTTATGGTTTACTTTCTTTTATAAGGAGAAATAACTTTCTTTTATAAGGTGTAATTATAATTGCATGGCGGTAAGCAGAAATTAGAGAAAAATAATGCTGAATCACTTAATGTAATTATGCAAATCCTGGTTGCTCGGATTTGCTAAAATTGTCTGTCACTCTTCTTCTGCTTCTCCGCAGTAACCATATAATTTCAGTATGCTGAACTCCTAGTCTAAAAGACAGACTGATCATGTATTTATGTTGCAATGATACAGTAATAATTACCACATCCAGCAACTGTATGGAAGGTACTGTGCAATCAGTTCTGAATACTTACCATACATGATAATTTGAAGATTGCTCACATTATACCACTGTTCTTTAACTTAAGCATAGATTCTTTAAGTTTCTCACCAGCTCTAACATCTGTTGCATACTTGAAAAGGAGGAATGGGTTCCTTTTCCATAAGAACATAACCTTGTTTTGTATTCTGAATCAAAAGAGACTGTTTCCTCCAGATGTCATTCCAAAAATTCACTGCTTCATTTAGTCCAACATTTTAGTCCAACAAAGCAGAAAGGATGACTATAACTAACAAGATTCTCAAGGCTCAGATGTCTCCATAAAGATGTACAAAAAAAATACAACTGTGCTGAACATGATGGGTCAGGATTTTCAGTACTTAGAATAAGAATTTTGGATTAGAAACCACAGCAAGTGGTATGTTACCCATCTACTTTTTGACCCACTTCTCTTTCTCAGTTGTCTAGCTCCCAGACACTGTCCCCTTGTCCCTTCTCAACACGTCCTTTTCCATCAGTCAGGACTTACTCTTACCCCTGAGTATGAAGCCTGATCAGAGCTCCCTTTGTAGACCAACATTATGGATGCTCCCTTCACCCTGCAAATCTACTTACATGCCCCCATACCGCAAGCCTCTCTGTTCAACAGGAGCATTTTGGCACCTTCCAAAGCATTTGGCTTCATCATGTTTGGCATCTTGCCGTGCAGACTAGACACAGAGCCAGAATGCTTCTGCATTTCTTCTCTGACTCCTGTTCCTTAATGTGGCATAAAGTCCTGTTTAGCCTCCTCACTTTTACATAGGCAGTCTGAAAAGAAGCCTACTTATGTGACTAACAAGAAGAAAAGGCTACCTATCATTACTGAATATGGGCACCATTTCCACCAAAGAGGGGATATTTCTGACTTCCAAACAGACAAGAAAAGTATTCCTAAGACCCAAGTCTTTCTCTGTCTCATGTAGGAATAGTACGTATTGAAAACCTTACCTTAAAACTAGAATCCAGGTTTTAGATTCATGCTACCAATCTCTTTCCCTCTGCTTCACAAATGTTTTGCTGCAGAAAGTTGCTATTGGAACTATTAGCACTAACAGAGGAAAGCGCAGCTTTGAATAGCAAACGTATAAAAACTAAATAACGCTTTAGGTTCCTGTGAATTGTCACGTATAGGGAAAAGCTAATCCGTTTCCTCCATAAACTATTATTGGCTCCAGAGTTTGTTGAGAGCATGAAGGGTCTATGAATTGCAGAGCCAGAGCGGATTATTTCAGGAAAGAGAAAACATGCTATAGTAAATGCACAGAATGTTATAAGAATGTTATAACAAAATGTTAAAGTATTGAGGAGAGATATACTCTGGAGAACATGTCCTCTGTAGGAAGGGCAAAACAATTTTGGAGAGGAAAAGAGGTTTTTGGAAAGCTAATTTAGATGTGAGGAAGAGATAAGAAAATGGATGGGGAAAAAAATTAGATGTGGATTTTCCTGACACACAGTTTTCCAAATTACTGTTTCCTTCTTTTCCTCTGGACTTGCCAAATCCAATGCAAGACAACCATAACCCTGTCCTTTCGTGCCTTTTTGGCACTGTGTTAGAGGCAGTCCTAGTTACAAGTTGTGAACTGGGAAATCTGGGATTTCAATGGCCTGGAAGGATACCTAAGCTGAGAATCCAAATTGAAATGTGGGTGTAGAGGAAACCTATTTTGTGACCGCATGGTCTTTCTGGCCTAGGCAGCAGCTTTTCACATTCTCAATTTGTGTTCCTGAGGCAATAGTGCTCTTGGCACAGAAACTCAAAAGTCTCTGAGTTTGCTCCCACTATGACAATATTTTGAGTTGGGCTTTTTGTTTGTTTGTTTGTTGGGTTGGTTTTTTTTTTTTTTTGGTCATTAATTTTCCTTCTACTCCTCCATGAGTGAAATGTTATTTATATTAATTCCCTGCCTTTCAGTTATGCCTCGCTGATAATTTTCACTTCAGCATCTCCTGTCTGAAATCTTGCCTTTTTAACTACAAAGTAGTAGATTTATTTTTTTTAAATCTGATCTCAGTAATTTTCCATTTGTTTTTGTTTTGGTTTTGCTTTTTAAACATATAGCAACATATTTTGCCCAGGCCTGCAATGTTTTAGGTAGCTACCAAAATGCATTTTGTCACTGAGTTTTCAGAGAGTGAAAATTTCTAATAGAATGGAACAGGGAGGTTGTGGTGAGGTAAGGGTCAGCCATCTCTCTCATGTAACTAGCAATGGAACTAGAGGGAATGGCCTCAAGTTGTGCTGGAGGAGATTCAAGTTGGTTGTTAGTAAATACTTCTCTGAGAGAGTGGTCAGGTGCTGGAATGGGCTGATCAGAGGCGTGGTGGAGTTACTGACCCTGAAGATGTCCAAAACACATTTAGATGTTGTACTGAGGGACATGGCTTAATGGGAAATATTGGATGATCTTGGAGGAATTTTCCAACCTTAGTCATTCTATGATTCTATTCTACAATTTCATGAAAAACTAAAAATGAACTCATTTCATGTCTTATAACAAGGGAACTTCAATATTTCTAGCATATTCTGAAATATTTCTTTTGTAAACACTATTAACAAGGTTGTAGAGTGATTATACATCTCAACATTTTAAAGGTGGAATTTTTGAAAGTTGAAACATAGCAGCTACTCATGAGTTTTACTTTAAATGTATACCTTTGCTTCATGTATAATCATATAAAATAACTTGCAATTGTGTTAATGTGATGGCATTCCTTTCTTTTAGCAGAAGAAATTAGTATGCATTTATTTAACCTGTCATTACATCATACTGTACATCAGTCACTATGCAATTACAAAGGTAATGGTAACCATGTAATACTGACAAAGCCACTGCTTGGCTCTCATAATTGGTAGTCAGTAAGATGCATTTTCCACATGATGAATGAAGTAGCCAGCAAAGCAGTCAATGCTGCATGAGATTTGCCAGAACAAAGATTAGTTTTAGAGTCTTGTATGAGCTTGAAGGTACAATAGTGTGTCTGTTTCTTGTTTTTTCAGTTCTGTTACAAAACTCTACAGACTAAATTCAGTAGGGGCGAGCCATGAAGGGAAAAGGAGCATATTTCTGAGGGGGGAAAAAAAAAAAAGAAACTTGAAGGATAAGAATTGCCATGTGTAAAGGTCAATCCAAGACCTAAGTTAGTATAAATCACCATATTTTAATTTAAACCCCTTCTCTTTCTACAGCAGTTTTGCTGTTGACTATGGCTCCCTGACAGAGCCAGAAATACTGGGACCAAAATGAGCCATTTAGTATCTGGAGCTGAGGCAACAAGCAATCAAGACATCTGCCCGCTGATGCATTTATCTCTCTCTCAGACAGATGAAGACAGGCTGCCTTTTCCTAGCAGTTAAACTTAGCTGTCTTCTTCCCAACACCTCTCACAAATTTGTTCCCACAAACAGATAAACCCTCACTGAAATAAGTCCTTGAAGCATTTGTGAGAACCATATTCATAACTTTAGCAGGTTCAAGCTGGTTTTGTCAGGAAGTACTGTCATAATGGAAAACCTATAGAAGAGTCAGCTGTGAGGAGGGATTTGATCTTCTGTCTGTGGGGGGGGGGGGGGGGGGGAAGACCCCACCAAATATCTGATGGCTACCTGGCGCCGGGACGCAGAATCGACTCCATGTGAGTGAAAAGCTGCTCTTATTGCACAGATAGCTCACTTATATAGTACGTGAATTGTTTATGTCCCTTTGTCCACTTGTCCTTTTCTCATTGGTAAAGCCTTGCAGTTAGACAATAGCGCACCCTGCCCAAGCATACACCTTGTTTTTCTGATTCCACCCGAAAACAGTTCTGCTTAAGTTACTTGCTACTTAGCTCAAGGTCAGCTCGTCGCTTACCACATCTGGTATTATTCCATTGCTATGTACTCAGAGCTGCCGTGCCCCTGCTTGAACAATTCTTTCAGGGAGCCATGGCCCTGCTCCCTGAGCCATTCTTCAAAGTCTTGAATTACATTAACTTAATGTGCAAAAATTATTGACACTGTGCTGGTTTCCATGTTTGTCTGTGTTAGATTTCAGAAGAGCTTAGGAATCTGATTCGTGATACAAAGTATGTGTAGCAAGCATAAATATCTGGATGAGACTACCTTTTAAATTTCACTTAGAGTCCATGTGCTTAAGGCAGTCTCGCTCCTGTAGTTCCTCTTGCTACTCCTTGGCCCTTTGAGCCCAGAACCCTTAAAGCCTAGTGCCATTCCCAAAGGCACCTGGAGACTTTTCAAGGTGTCAGCTGAACAGCCAACCTTCAGTAGGGGATTGGGATGCTGAAGGCCATAAAATAGGTGGATCCTGGAAGAGTGGAAACTGGCAGGCTAACAAGGGTGCTTTCTGTTTCTGCACTTCAGTGCTATGAAACACTCCATATTTACTCCAAGGAGAAAAAAAACCTCAGGAATATACTGCAGAATTGTCCATTAGCACCAGTCACTTCTCACAGAGACACACCATAAGCAATGGAGGCTACTTGACTAATCCCCAGACTCCCTATAGAATAAAGCAGATTACCAGTTCTAGTCCTAAAAGGACCAAACAGGCAGAGTATGACTTTCCTCCTGTGGTAGGTTAAGCCTTCAGTGGCTCTGACAAACTGCAACCTGAGCTCTGCCTTCTGGGGCCCCGGCCACCCATACCATTAGTGCAATTAGGACAAAACTAAGCAGATAGGAAAACAGAAACACCTCTTATTTCTGCCCCTAGTGCAGTGCCTGTGGAAGTAAGTGCATTACTCCAGACAACTATGAGTCCTGCTGGGGTCTCAAGAGCCAGTTGAGACTAATGCACAATAACCACAAATGTGCTCATCAGGGCCCGACTGCTGTGCAGCTAGGATTTTACCTGGTGTATTTTATATTTGGGCTAAGAGCTATTCTGTCAGATCTCAAGTCACTGCCTTTCAGAATCTTCTCATACATCAAAGCTCACTGGTGAAAGACAGTTTGCACAAAACAAAGTATCTGAACAGTTTTGCAGAAGAGGAAATTTGGAAGATTAAGACTTAGTGTTTAGATTTTCTGTAGAACTAATCCATAAGGTTAGATGTTTTGAATATATATTCAGTGTGATTTCATTATTATATTTGAAGAATCTGTACTTATAAATACACGCTATTTTCTGTGTCTGTTAACAACACCAAAACTAAACTGTAAGCTGTTGGCAGTACCTCTTCTGAGCTATTTGCCTGAATTATTTCTGCAGTAAATCTCTAGAATGTCCACTTAAGCAGAAAGGGTCATAAATATCTCATGGAAGCTATAAAATACAACAGAATTCTGGAAGTCATAATTTTAATGGATAAAACTGTGCTATAAAAGAAGGGCCTCTGGGACTGAGGCTAAAGTAAAATTTATCTAAGTGAGCTGCGATGATAATCCATCTGCAAGAGGTAAATTATCTTCTGTCCCAGGTGTGACATATTATCCAAAGGATGCCTAGTGATTAAGCCACGTATAGATGTGGCTGAGGTCCAAGAAAGCTCCAAACAATTAGTGATGGCTGGAAATTGTTAACAATTGCTGTGAATGTTTGATCATTTCCTATGTGCACAAGTTTGCCAAGCTACCTGGTCCCAAGTGTCCACGATCTGTCCCCAATGCACGCACATGGTCCAGTGGCAGGTCTGGGGATTCTTACCTCCATCCAGGATAT
>JAPSGF010000004.1:13650949-13682167 GCA_035772895.1 Perdix hodgsoniae | reverse complement strand
CTCTCCTCTCCTCTCCTCTCCTCTCCTCTCCTCTCCTCTCCTCTCCCGCTAAAGTCTCAAATGAGATCCCAGAGAGTCATTTCCTTACCTACTTCCCCTTTATTCACCAGCCCTGGTTTAAGTTCCTCACTCACCCTGAGTTGCTGACCTGTAAATTCTCCAAAGTCTTATAAATCAAGGTACAAGCTTGGGTGCCTTCTGCATAGTACTGGAATGCTATATTGAGGATTTTAAAGAGAAGTTTAGCTATTAAATCATCCATTTGTTTTGATACGTGCTAGCTAAAGACTAGTCTATTACAACAGATTTTTATCTTGTTTTATCATGATGTAATCAATGTAGTAAAGTAATTGAACAAAGAGAAATAGTATGACACATACTATTTCATGTAGATAAATAATGAGCCAGGCTACAGTACAACTCCGACAATTCTAATTGAGACATAAATCAAAAATATTCTCTGACTCTTCCCAGTTAATTTATTTGTGTAATTCATTAAACTATGTGTGCATGTGGGTCTGGAAAAGCAAGGATTTCTCAATTTAAATACTTAAAGACACGACTGCAGGGCAAAAAGTGAGATTGTCATGTGTAATGAAGATAAAGTAGCTTAGCTTTGCAGTAAATTTAATTATGCAATGAAGTGTCAGTGTGGTGTGCAAGGAATTTACTCAGTGTTCTCAGGAAAGACTTTCATTCATTTAAACTGCATCCTTGAGAGCTAGTAGTGAAGAGTCCTGAGAGAATAGATATGTGTATATGTACATATCACCTCCCCTTATTATTTGATTCTTTAAGTTATACCAGACACCACAGGTACAAGTTGGTCAATGAAGTTTAAGGATACAATGGACAAGAAAAAGTATGGAACTGCAAAAGTATGGAACTCGTGCAAATGTAATTATTTTTTTATTTAGTTTCCACGTGGCATTCAAACATAACATCTCAGTTGTTGTTTTTTTTTAATAAAAGTATTAGAGATTTGTTTCACTGTTTATGCACTTTCCTGTGAACTCATTGTCCATGTCTTGGGCAATCTGGTCCAGTAAAACAGATGTAGGTCTCACAGATACTTTATCTATGTGACACAACAATGGCTGTAAACCAAGATAATGCTTATGTTTCTCTTGTATTCACAGTCAGCTGCTACAAACAGAGAACGTGATCAAAGAGCATTTAGAGAAACAAGATCATAACTGAAATTGATATTATTTTCTTTTTTTTGTATTTTGTTTATTTTTTTTAGTATCTGCCTTTCAGCTCAGAAGTCCAATTGCAATATATAGTAACACTCACTCATAACACTCAACACACAATATATAGCTAACACAACATTAAAAAGATAGATCTTCCATCTGGTTTGCATCCTACTTGAAAGATAGGTACTCCTTAAGAGCACAAATCAACAGATTTTGCAGACATTTTTCTTTTTTCTCCCTCTTAATTCTTCATTTTTTCCTTTTTCACCCAAATGATTCCCTCCTACCACTTTTAACCACATGACAATGGTAGGTTTGTATGCATTCCTAGGTATAGTGACCTATATTTTATTTTGATATACTATGGAAGATCCTCACTGACTTCATCAGAGCTGAAATTAATTTGAACTCCCCAAAAATACAGCCCACTTTTCCTTAAGATCATTCATATATATTCCCCTAGAAGGTTAAAATAGTCTCAGCATTTTCCCGTAACTGACAGCCCCATGTGCTGCATCCCCTTCTGCTGCCTGTCATGTTGGTTGTCAAAGGAGGTAATCAGGTGGTCTATGGGCATCCCACATTCTGTTCTGTGTTTGGCCTGTAAACTGGTGGTTCTGCTGTACAATTTTGTGGCTTGCTATATACAGATTTGGGCTTGGCTTGTGCTCACTGTGGTATAAAATCATGTAGGAAGGATCAGAAGCAGACTCTTGAGTAAGATGGTTTAGAGCCCTATGGAGGTTTTCTTGTGAAAGGGGAAAAAAATCTGCCACACAACCAACTCTAAAGAAGGGATTACCTGTTTTCATTTACCACTGAACCAAACCCGAACATCTCCAAGATGTTTTTGTGGCTAAAGTATAGCTGGTATTGTGAGAAATGATGAAAGTTGTGGCTGAATCATGTTCTCAGCAATGCCCATGTAAGGCTGAAATAACTACTTTTTGCAAAGGAATCGTGCTAGTGAAACCAAGGGCAGAATTTGCCCCAGTAGTTAAATGTCTGTCTCAGCGAAGGGACTAAACACAGTGAAATCAAAGCAGCCAGTGAGCTCTCCTTGGAGTTGTGCTCATTTACATCAGCTAAAATGATCCTACTAAGTTATTGTTCTTGAAAGAATTTGTATGTGCACTTATTTTACATCAGCTGAAGGCAGCAAAGCAGTTAAATACATATTGAATTTCACACTGATATCTCTGAGGTGTACTGCTGGTCATGAAGACTTTTGAAGAGCTTCTACCATGCTGCCAAGCAATAGAAATTAGGTGAATGTGTTGGTTCTCTGATTGTTGTTCACTCCTGCAAAGCAGCCTCAAGGACCAAAGGGGTTGTATGTTAGTGTGAACCAGACAAGCCTGCAAGCATGACAGGGTCAGTGGAGATCATAGTGGCTGTAGGCAGGGCATTGGCATGTTTGACCTTTGCCTCATATCTGTAACTGGGAGTGATTCAGGAGGGCTCATGATACATTCAGCATGGCATGGCTCTGGCCTCTTAGAAAGTTTTCATATTTTCTACAGACCTTTTCCAAGATCCCATTTTCTGGACAGATGAAAAATACGTTTCTGTGAAAACAGCAAACTATATGTCTATCCTTTTGTGTTTTGTTTTGTTTTCTTTTGTTTTCGTATAGGGCGTGGTATTCGACCCTGTAATATGGAAAACTGTATTGCAAAGGACATTTGACATCTTACTCTGGTGTATGAAAGCTGTGAGTTACATTAAACTGAATGTCCAGACTTTTCATGGGCCCTTGCCTTAATACACTGCTGGGACAGTATTCTCCCAAACTCATATTAAAAAGAGTTATTCCTTCCTCTATACTTTCACTTTTGATATATGCAGAAGAAATTCTTCCCTTGAAGCATCCTGTAAAATGTATTCAGAAAGGGGTTGCATGCAGAATTAGAATTGGAGTAGGATTTTGGTAATATTTTGTTCCCTGCAGACTCTAACTCACTGAGTGAGAAGGACCATTCATAGAATCACAGAATCATAATGGCACAGGTTGAAAAGGACCTCAAAGATCATTTAGTTTCAACCCCCTTGCCATGGGCAGGGTTGCCAAACACCAGACCAAAATTCCTTCCAGTACCATTCCTTCCAGTACCCAACCCCTGAAACACATTGATAAAAAAGATATCTGAACTATGGATGTTAGATAGTGGAAAATGTAACTTAGGTATTATGGAGACCAGAGATTGGAGTGGGTGGGTTATTCAACTTCCAGGAGGCTGTAAAGTTAAATGAAGTGCCTACCTACACCTGCTAACAGAAAAAAAAAGAAAAAAAGAAAGAAGAAGAAAAAAAAAAAGGGGGGGGGGGGGGGACTCCACTCTTTTCTTTTTTGCAATTACTCTGCAATTATCCTGTTCCAGACGTCATATACCTCTTTCTTCAGTAGGCAACATACTAAAGTTTTTAGATAAATTTAATATTCTTTTGGCATCTCCAACTCCTTCACAAAGGCGGACGTGACTCTTGAGTAGGTGAGGAGCACAGAACTATATTGCTGTGCAGACATGCTTGTTGTGCAAGCAGCATAGTTACTTGAGACTATGTATGCTTTTAGTTTCATAATAGAACTGCTAAGGTCAGAGATGAAACTGCTTTAAAACATTTCAGGGCATCTAGAAATGTTGGATCTGCCATATTACACCCTGCGGAGCCACAGTTTTTCTTCAGGGAAGTGAGTGCTACTTAAAACAATATCATGCACTGATCACTGTGCAGTAAATTACAGGTTTTATCCCCAGTGTCAATTTCAAGCTTTGATTTTCCCTTGACACCTCTGATATTTTCACAGGCCATGACCTGTTTGTGTATCTCATGTTGAGGACTAGTTTTGTTACAGGTGTTAAAGTGGCATCATACTGACGGGGAAATTTTGTCACAAGCTCTGAAACGAACATTTGTAGCATAGGTCCATACCCATTTTTCATCATGCACACCACAGCAGGACACCAAGGACGCTCATGGGACAGCACAGCACTTATTGCAGCAATTAGCCCCAAAACAATCCCTGGTGGGGTGCCAAGGCTGTGCTGAAATCCTCCCCCTTTCTAGAGCATCCTTTCAGAAACCTTCACAGCATAACCTGAAGTCTTAAATGAGTGGGAATCTTTTCAGGGTTTTACATAAGTGCATCTTGGTCTGGCTGTGAATTAAATGTGCTTAGGTGGATGTGCAATATGGGAGGGGTCTTTGAGAAAAGCCAAGATACCGCAAAAGAATGTCTGTATCAGTCTGGCAGTAGGCAAGATGAGTGAACTAACTGGTCTTTGAGGAAGCACAATGAAGCATGATTATTTTCACATGCAGCTTTCAAGCTATGAAGCTCTCTGTTTCTATAAAATAGGTTCATAGGAATAAAAGTTCACTGGAACAGGTTGCCCAGAGATGCGGTGGAAGCCCCGACCCTAGTGACAGTCAAGACCAAGCTGGAGGGGCTCTGAGTAACCTGATCTAGCTATGCATGTCCCTGTTCATTTCAGGGGAGTTGGACCACATGACTTTTTAAGGTCCCTTCCAACTCTAAGGATTCTATGACTCTGTATCTTTTCAAAATTCCCTTCGGAAATTGTCAAATTCTGCGCGTATGGATTTTTGTATATAGCTGATTGTAATATGATTATATCTTTTCTTAGCAGCATAGAGTGAGGTCCTTTGGAACTTCTCTACAGAAATACATACATTTGCCTAGAAAACCATACAGTAGATAACTTTGGAGCTTTTCTCTTTTTGTCCTGCTTGGCTTTAGCACCTACTCCAAGATGCTCAATGTGTGTTATCATTTTGCTTTTGCACTGGATTACATCACAGAAAAAGGGATGATGTGTTGATAATACTAGAATACTAGAATGCATTATGTGCAAAAATTCTTCTTCTTCCCCTTCATATTAAGGGAATATGTTGGATTTTGTGGATATTTTAATGTCTTCTAATGGAGCTGGTCTGAAGGCAGAACTAGTTTATATATAGCAACTTAGAACATGGAGGAAGGGCAGCATTTGCACACAGGAGGGGCAAGGACAGAGCTACTCAGAAACATCATAAATTAACATACCGTGATGACATATGAAAAAAAGGGACCTGGTTAACGAACCAAATTGTTATTGCAATGAATGTTTATTTTTAGAGTTACAGGAGGTATATTTTAGAGGCTATTAGTGAAGAAAAAAAAAAAAAGTGTGGGGGGGATTTTGCTTAACATCTAACCACATGCTTATGCCCTGCAATGCAGGGAAACAAGGAGAGCATTGGATTTCACAGATAGCACCACAGACAGCTATTAAGGTCTAATCCAGTGTCACATTTCTGCTCAGTGCTGGCTAACGACCAGCCCAATTTGCTGGCTTCTCTCTCCCTGTGTTTCTTCATTGTTTCAAGCCATGCAGAGACTTATCCTAATAACGGGTCAACCCTCAGCCAAATGTGTTCAATTGAAGGCCACCATGGGAGAATGGCAGGATATTGTCTTTCCAACAGCAAGTGAATTTCAGGCAGCTTAAGGCAGTATCCATTTCACTATAATGCTGGTTTATGTTACAGCCCTTTTCAAACTTCTAATTGCCCTGTACTGCTGACATTTATAGACATCCCCTACTTTAAATGAAAACACAACACTGAGGTCAGAAGGAGGTTCTGGGACAGCAGAGATCCCAGGTGAGGCCAAGGGAGGAAATTACTTCAAAACTTCCAAATGCCAAACATGTTGGGGTGGGGGAGAGGAGAAGAGAGAGGAGAATAAAATCCAGAGGTGAAGGAGACCTTGTTCACAGCCCCAGAGGTATGGATGAATAATAGTGACTCTTGCTTAGAGAAACATTCAAGGCTTTGAGCACAGCCAGTCCTCTCTCCCCTCATTTTCTCCCCCCAGGTACAAACATTTTTCACTGTTTGTTCATGTGAATGCATGACTCTGTTTTGTCCTGGCTTTTCAGCTTTGTTAAACTGGTGGATCCCCAACAAAGTTAGTGACTTTAGGACAGCCAGGAGCCTTGTTATACTTCAGTGAGAAAGTCCTCTGCCCAGCAAAGAGGAGAAACCTCCCAGATTTTCTGTCCTGTTCTGGTATCCTCATCCAGAGGAAACTGATTTAACGGCTGCTGATGGTATAGATATTGTTACATTGGTGCTTGCTTTCCAGCATGCTGAGCAACCTGCCAGCCACAGCGTGAGGTGAAATCCTAGCCAGAGGCCAAGGTGAAGCAGGGCGACGTCTTTTCTTCACATGAGGATCTACTGGAGTGGTTGACTTTTTCCTTTTCACATCATTGCTATACTGTGATATTATTCCCCTACTGCCACTATTCCATGGGAAAAATACCTGGTTAGGACAAAAGTGAAGGTTTGCTACTGTGTTTCAGTGAAGTGCTCTTTATTCTTCTATATCTACAACCATTCTTAAGCAACTCTGGAGAGTCAAAGGTTGGAAGCCTGGCTGAGCAGGGCAAGGCAGAGCACAGTAAGGTAGCAGAAATCAGGGGCAGGACCAAGGAATGCAGTTTTTCACTCCACCTGTTTCACTCTTCTGTAAGGAGTTTGGTGTTGAGCATAGGATGCATTCTTGCCTGCGGGAGTGCAGGGCACAAGCTCACAGGTTTGTGGAACATGTGCAAAGGGAGAAGATAAGACAGCAGGAGGGATCCCTTGGTTCTTTATCCTGATGCCACAGCTCCTTAAGAAGCCTGAACAAATCATTGCTTTGATCCTGCTGGAGTTTCCTACTGCGTCAAGGGAACAACCCCTTCCTGCTTCTGAATGGAGAGAAATTCAAAGGGAGAAGGCACAGGGACTGAAGAGATTATGATCTTCTGATTCTCTTCATTACTAACCACCACAAAGTGATGTTACACTGGAAATGTATTCTTCCTCTCTCTTCGTTTTATCAAACACATCCAGGGAATAAGCTAGCTTGGAAGTAGAGACTCGGATGTGAAAAATTGTACTTCCCAACCTGCTACTTGGTGCTCTCCTTGAGCAGACCATTTCCAGGACTGCAGTGGATCAAAACAGGAGCTTTACTTCTTCCCTTGTGCCAGTATCACCTTTTGAAAGACAGGATTATGAACTATGACACTGCAAGGGAAGATATATGACACTGACATAGAATTTGGACTATATACCTCCATTACTATTCTGTAACTGGAAAAATATAAGATAATTCTGTCCCAGTTATGTAAAAATATGCTTAATCCGAATGTAGACTGATGAAAAGTAGAGAGTATATGTCTTATAGTTCAAATACACTGCTTAAAACTTTTAGGTACATAATACTTTTGTACTTGAAATACAAGTTTGTTTACATATAATACCAAAATTCTGTGATTACACATTGCTATAATAAGTATTTAAAATGCTCGTATACAGCAGTATAAAATCTTCTAAACTGTCTGATATGTGCTGACTTTGAAGTCTCATAGTTTATCCTGTCCACAGATACACTTCCACACCTTTCCTGCTGTCTTGCAAATTATCTGGCAGTTATGTACTAGCTATTACACAAGATAGTCAGAAGACACAAGGTGATAGGTTAGAATGTTTAAGATCAGTTGCTGATTATTAAAATGCAGCTCCAGTGATTTTCAGTGAGAGAATAGTGACGAATGTTTTTGAGAATCCTATGACAAACATCTCAATTGCTTTGATTCAGTTGCTTGTACACAGACCTTAAAGTATCTGAGAGAGGGTATCTGCTATATAGGACTGGTAGATATCAATACGACCTCATAGAAGTTCCTAAATTTCTGGACAAATAGCATGAATATTTTTATGATAAAAGTTGGGGGGAGGTGAGGATGCAGCATATTATCCATGTTTAGGGGAACTTGTATCTGGGTGTCAGACAATGCCTGTAGATCTGACCTCTGTTGGTCATGGCAAATTTGAGTTTGAAATTATCAAACTAAGTGCAATTCCTGATAAGGAAAGTATACATTCAATGGGAAGAGGTTTACTAACTTGGCAAATAAAATAAAACAAAACAAAATTAAATTAAATTAAATTAAATTAAATTAATTGAGGGGAAGGAGTCACTTTATACTTCCTTGTGGAAAGGAAGCATGGATGCCAGGTAGTCATCCAAGAAAATTTGGAGATCTGTTCACTTCAGTGGAAGGATGATAATCTGCAGCTCTTAAAGAGACAGCCTGGAAAGATTTCTCTGCCTGAGTTTTTGCAACGTTGTCTTTGACCTTTGATAGGGTTAGACAATGAGGAAAAACTCAAATTCCTTTGATTTGGTATTTTCAGCAGTTTGGAAAATACAGTTGGAGCTCTAAATATCATCTTATCAAAACAATGAAGTTTAAGACCTTACAAAACCTAGATGGAACTTAGAACTAATGCGGCACACCTGGCACTAAAATATCTGTTTTTCTCTGTGTTTGCGTCTGTTCCCATCTCCAGGCATCAGCAGAAGATAACTGAAGTTCTTCCTAGTAGGCAGGACAGCCAAGTCCCATAAGACTTAAAATCCTTGTCCTCCAGCATCCCATTGTTGTGTCAAGTAACATTCATGCTGTGTTAGGCTTCGTGTGGCTTTTCTGCTTATATCCTTCAATGCCTGTATCACTGAAAACTTATCCAGCTTCAGTTTCTGTCTGATCCATCCTGATTCCGTGCTGCACAGAAAAGTCCATACCTGGAGAAAGGGAGTAGATAGGGAGAGCTCTTGCAAATGTGTTCATGCCATATCTTATCTTTGACCTTTTTTTCCAGAGTGGTGACAACCTGAATCCATGTTATTAATAGCTCCAATGCCTGCAAGTAATTTCACCTGTTATTGTATTCTATTTTTGTGAGAGATGATATTTCCATTAAAATTCACCAGTACAAATGAATTGCCTCAGTATATAAAGTACATTTTTTATTTCTTCTCCTCTTAATTTCTGTCAAGTGACAATATACTATCTCAGGAAGAAAAATGTCATTCTCCTAATGGGATGTGTCAGTCTCCTTAAGCCCTGGTAGGTTTTTATTTGAAGCTTTTGTTCCCTTCTGACTCTAGCTGTTCATGAAAAAGAAGCCTCTTCCAAACAATGCTTATCATATATTTATGAATGGGAAACCCATTTCTAATGCAGTTCCTTGTTCTTGCACTGTCATTTCTGGGCAGAAACTCTGACCTATGTTTCCATCGTTTTCAGATTTCGTCTTGTTAAAGGGAGTATTCAGTAGGCAGCACAACGTTCTGCCAATATTTCATTACATTTAGGGATCCAATTACTCATACAGAGAGTATTTTTTTTTTCTAACTTGGAGTAAGTTTCCTTTTTCTGGGGAGGTTTTATTTTAATTCCCTTCAGTTTGCAATATCCTACAAGTATTCAGTAATATTTTTTAAATTGTGGCAATGACAAAATAAACAACTGTTTCCTCTCCTCTCCTCTCCTCTCCTCTCCTCTCCTCTCCTCTCCTCTCCTCTCCTCTCCTCTCCTCTCCTCTCCTCTCCTCTCCCCTCATCTCCCCTCATCTCCCCTCATCTTCTTTCCTCTCTTTTTTTAAGTGACTCTGGAAAAGAACCAAATCCAAATGAGATGCATCTACAGGATTTTTGAGTGAAGGTAACATTAAAAGGTATCTAATTAGACCTACAGTAATAACATCACCGTCCTTGTTACAAGACATATATATCTAAAGGCTTGCGATCTGCTGAGTTAGGGAGTTAGCAAGCTGGAGGGTCTACCACAATTTCTGAGAGTCCAATCAGCTACACCACACATTACACACACCATGGAAATTATAACCTACTGTATAGCTTTTGTGTAATCAATTTGGAATGACTAGATTTGCTCTCAAAACAAGACTTCCAGGATGCAAAAACCGCAGATCTGAGCAAAACCACAACTCCCTATATGCAAACTGTCACATTTTTATGTAGTACAGTGAATCTAAAGAATTTAAAACAAGATGCAGAAAATCTGAAATGCCAGCAAACTAGTTGTGCTGTTTGCCCATGACCACAGAAAATGAGTTTGGATGTCCTATAGAGTCTGCAACTTTTTAAAGAACATTTAATGAGTATATTGAAGGCATATAACCTCACCAAATCCTAATAAAGCATTTCTTCTTCTTGTTCTTGCTTGACTCCTGAATTCCAACTCCGTCTTTTAAGGATAAACTTCCTTATTCTCTGAAATGTTGATCTATGCTTGTGAATTTTAAGTAGCATCTGTTCTTAAGAATTTCAATTACTTTGTTCAGCATTTATATCTCCCTTTTTTTTTTTTTTTTAAATTTTCCTCTTCCACTGTAATTTTGGCAAAAGACAGGAAATGAAATATCATAAATAATTCTAGTTAGTTTAGAAAAGTCCATGACTGTCACACACTGAAAAAAGCCTTGTGGATGAATCCCGTTCAAATAAACATTCAAGGCAGCATCTTTCTTTGTAAAATCCCCCTTTATTTTGACACACTTCTGTTACATATGCCATGAATACAGTGAAATTATTTAAAGGAAAATGAACACTGGATGATAAATTTATCCCAGGCATTGCAGAGATTACATTCAACATATAGCCTGGATTAAAACTTTTTCTAGGCAGTCTGTTTAATACTTTTTCCTTGCTGAGATTTTAAAAGGAGATATTGTACTTTTTAGCATTCAACAAAGCACCTTTTACCAATGAAGTTCTCTGCAAGTATGTTGTTTTTTTTCCTTTATTTTTGCTTGAGTGATTGAAATTTTAGGCTGTCAAACTAAACATCAGGAAATCTGGAGTTACCCCCAGTGCTCCCTTGTGCAGCCTGGAGCTCGCCACCTGAACTGAGATGGGGATAACAGAGAGTAGTGCCCTTCTCTCTTTCATCACATTGTCCTCCACCTGGCGTTATATGGGCAGAACCCTTCTGGTTTCTCCATTTAAAAGACACAGCGTTTAGAACACTGCAAAGAGAGTCTAAGCTGACGGCGCTTAAGCAGGCTGAGGCAAACCTACGGAACTCGTATGGGTAGTCCTGTCCTCCCAGAAAGAGATGTGGCAATCTCTGGTGGACTTGTAGCAATAGGCTAACAGGGCAGGCAAATGACACACTAGTCTGGCTAGTTAAGTAAGAATTCATCCATCCATATCCTTGGTTCTTCAAACATAAATTGAAATTACGCCATTTCCCAGTCTGATACATATTAAGGAAAAACTATTGATATCTGTGTCAATGCCTCTGTACAACAGGTATATTTTGGAAGAGGTATGTTTCTTCACAGCAAGTTGCCCTCAAATTTTTGAGGTCAAATTTTCAGTGTTCTATATTCAGTCAACTCACATTACACTATTACTACCATCATTAGAAGTTTCTTAGTGTCATTAAACTCCAAAGTCATTTGATCATAGATATCAACCCATTAGCTGCTTGTCTTTGTTTCCCATTATAGCTACTTGGAAGAAAAAAGGAATATTTACAATGGAGTTTTTTTTTATAAGACACATTATGACCAAACTCTTCGGGTGGGTGGTGTAGGAGAGCATACAAAATTGCCCTTATTCAGTTAACTGAATCTTACCAACTGAGACAACTGGGGCAAGGCTCTTCGGGGACTCTGTTTAAAGAACAGTGATGTACAAAGGGCTGAGAACAGTGGCAACTGAAGCCGTGATCTAGATGCACACCATCTAGGTGCACACCTATTGGCCACAAACGTCATGTGTTTGTGCAAATACGGAAGCACATGTTCACCTGGCCAACATCTCAGGGAGCTAAGACTCTCTCCTCTCCCCTCTGCAGTATATCCACACTTGCAAGTTGTAACTGCACAGGAGCAGAAAAAGAAAAGTTACACAGAGCGAGAGTCTGGTTTGAGAAAGATCTGAGTAACCTGAATCAAGTGGCAATGCAGAGGTGTCTATTTTGACACATACTAGCAAAATGTTTATAGATCTTCTCTGAGCTCCAGAAAAATGTTCTGTTTTCTGTTGCACTCAGTTAAATAGATCTGGATACTACACACTCCCTCTGTTATCACTAAGGTATTTATGCTCCTAAACCCTCACTTCCATGAAGTTGTGGATCAAAACAAGCTACCAAATCTTCTGAGACTTTAAACTGCTATCTGAAGTTGTTCCAGAATATGTCTGCAGATAGAGTCAGCAAGGGAACAGATTTACTACATGTGATGAGTGGATGGGGACAAGAATTCCTTTGGTGTTTAGTCCATACTGGATCAAAATACATGATTAATCCCAAATCATTTTTTCCACTATCTTGCAATTCTTTGGAGAAATCAACACTTTTCCTGAGCGGTAACAGGAGCTTCTGATGCTTCACTGTTCTCAAACAAGACTGACTGCCCAAGGCTGGGGACCCACTGATCCTGCCCTTCAAGCAGAGCTGTCAAGAATGAAGAGAATTTGCAGAACATGCCTTTGCTTTGCCGAAAGTTTCCCAAATTCATTATATTTTCAGGAAAACAAATACACATATCACACAGAGAGCATTCTGCCATCAGGAAAATGTTGGCAGGATGTATTCATAGCAAAGAACAAAGGCATAAAGATAAATAAGACTGACAAAGACAAGTATTCAAACATATTGAAGTGTGTGTTCAGAGTCAGGCATCTCTGTAATTACTTTCTTGAAGTATATCCAAAATACTAAGCTAACTTACTTGTTATTCTAGAAATAAAGATGGACAATACAGTCCTGGTTTTCTTGCATGCCCTGCTGTATCAACTACATAGACCAAGAGAATAAGTATGAAACTCCCTTCACATGACAGCAGTTGCACTTAACACGTAATTTCCATCCACAGAAATATATCAAGTTTAGAAAACAAATTTTATGTGTATGTATTTGTCTAAACTCATCTACACATACAGAGTTTGCATGATTTCCTAAACTGCTGCAAGACATAAGAAGACAACACAGTCAACTAACTCACTATAGCACTTCTCCCTATCAAAAAGAGTATAAGTAAACACTGCAGTACAGCTTCACACCGTGTAAGAAAATGCATTAATTAGTGGTGAGGACTGATGGGGACTTAAGGTGGTCTTAATGTCCCTCTTACACCAGCACCATGACAGGACTCCCCTAGGGATACAACCATGCCACTGATGAGGTTACTTGCTCCCACCATCACAGCACTGAACATGAACTGAACACTGTCATGTCTATGCATCTTCTCTCTATGTCCTGACACTTCCTTTCACCATTTTATAATGTACAAAGAATGCACTGTAGTATTATTTTCAGACCACAAATGGTGATGATATGTTGATTGTTGGACTGGATGATCTTAGGGGTCTTTTCTAGTCTTAATGATTCTATGGTATGTTTCTATGGATTCTATAAGTACTTTAAGGATTTTGTTTTCTTGCACACAATAAATTCTGAAGTTTTTCTACCACATGCACTTTCTCTCTCTCTCCAATGACAAGAAAAGAAATGTAGCAAGACTGCCTCTAACTGAAGTACACCTATAAAGGTCCTGAAATTAGATGGAATGATTATAGGTCATTTTGATGACCTGCCATAGTTCCTCTCCACTGGAGTTTCAAAATGCATCTTCAATAATATGACACTTCAGTCATTCAAACTCCCTTGTCCTGCCAAAGATTTCACATTGCTGCATACTGATTTGTTCACATTAGTCAATGCTACAAATGAGTCTAGTAGGTAGACTTGCATAGCAGTATGTGATCACGTACTTTGGCCACATATCCTAAGACTTATTCCTAGCTTTCACACTGACATAGTAGCTAATTATAAGAGCAAACTGTAAGCCTATCTGTTTGCCCTTCCCTGTTGCCAAGTAATGTTTGGTTTGACATGTGACAATAGTATCAAGATGCTTGAACCAAGGCTGATGTATAATAAGAGAATGATGTTGAGGGGAAACAATTGCAGTAAGTAACTTCCCTTATAAGGTAAAGAATCAGGAAACTATAAGTTATACATTTAAAATGATGTGTCACTTTAGCAGTAATTTCTATGTTAGGGGATAAATCACATTATCATTTTACCTTATTTGATATTTATAACAAATAAAGAAGTATGCAGCTTTCTTTATAGACTTTTACAAAAGAGAAGGAAAAGGAGAAGAAAATGTATATATAAACTATCCAAGTATGATTTTTGATCTGTGATTCCCAAGCTGTCTGGTTACTTCATCTGTGACTTTGATCCAGCCAGTGTCTACAGTTATGCATAATTTTACATATATTGAACTCTATGTAACCAATGACAAAGATTTTGCAGCTAATTCACAAGCAACTGCAGATTCACTTCCTAAGCTTGTATCTCAGAACATGCAGTCAGTATCATGGCACAGCAGAGATAATTCTTTCCACTTTCATACATCTTTTCAAGTTGGAATAATTTGGGTAAAATTAACTTAATTTCTAAGTCATCAGAAAACAAACAAAATGAAGTCTTCCTTATATATATATGTAATTCTTTGGCGTCCTTGAGAATTCTAGGGGAAAAGTGAATCCACTGATTCCCAAATATCTGAAACTTTTTCATAATATTTATATATATATATATTTTGATGTGCTATGCTGTGTTTTACATCCTAAACCTACAAGTATTAAGTAAACCCCTTAGAAGCATATGGGAGAGTTGAGCTGGCATTTCTTTTGACGCTACTCTAGTACTGACAAGTGCCTCACATGTAATCTTTTGCTTTTTAAATTTTCTTGGTTGCCTAACCTAAGCAAATGTTGGAAGAGCCTGTTCATAATCCTCCTAAATTGTTGTTAACATCCTATTCTTTTCAAAGTCCTAAGAATTGAGAATAATTACTATTTTCTCTGCTCCACAGTCAAAGTAAATCCCTGTGAATTCTATTCAAGTCAGAGTAGAATTCTGCTCAGAGGGTAAAAAAAGTGTACTGATGCAAGTATGTCTGATTTGTTGGAATAGTGATACCATCGTCAATAGCAGTAAAGCACCCATTAATTTCAAAAAACAGAAATGCATTGTGCCTCAAAGAAAAACAAACAAAACAAAACAAAAAACAAACAGGAAAGAACATTCTCTTCATTCTCTCCAGTTCATAACTGTTCCAGCTATTTATGGCCTGTTCTTTCTACCCAACCTTTTGGAGGCATCCATGTTTTTCCCTGGATGCCTCTATCTGTAAAGAAGGAAGTGGGATTACTTTTGATTGATCGGTTGAGTCTCTGGTGAGAATGAAAATTAATTCCCTATTATGAGTGGAGAAGGAGTGGTTTCAACGGCTTGGCCTGACCTGACAGCCATCTATTTAGTGTGTTGTCTGAAACACTTATTTTGGGATGTCAGCTATTCATCCTAATCAGCTGAAACTTTTAGTAGGAGGCTAAGGGAAAACAACTTTCTATTGCAACCAATCAAAGTTTAAATAAAAAATGACTAAATGGTTAGGTTTTGTAGAGAGAAACCTGAAGAAGAATGTATGATGCATTTTTACTAGTGTTTTGTATTGTTTAACCTTGATTAATTACGCTTCTAATTTAAATAAATAAATAAAACATGTCATCACTGAATCCAGGAGAAAAACATCATTTACTTCCACCATGTTCTGTACAAAGGCACAGTCATGGGTTCAAGAGACAACACAGTCTATTTCTGGATGGCAGATGCTCTGCAGTGTAATCATTATTCACTGGGCACAGGGATTTTTGGGCAGGCTGCCAAACATCCCATGTGACTCTGCTTATTACCACATTTCTTAAAGGAGGGATTTTTCTTAGAAGAGGTGAGAGTTTATGTTTGATTTGCTATGCAGTTCTTGACAAGTAGCTTTTAAAATTAAATGCTATCATATTTTTTCACATGTACAAAACTTCAAAGAATGTGATCTTCTGCCTTCCAAACAATCACACATTAAACTATAATTCTCTGCAGAACTCAGCTCTTCATAAGATCGGAAAAATGAGGGCTGCAGCTCAAACCCTTAGATAAGTGCATGCAAAATATACTATAAAGAGCAAGCAGTATGTTCACTAACATGTTCCTTCTCCAATACAAATTGATCTTACCAGTTATTCTTCCTACGTACCTCTATTTAGACTTCTATGTTCATCTATGATCTGTACAACATAGTCCTCCCAAATGGTAGTGGATAAAATAATCTACAGATTAATCTAGTTCCAGGATTTGATGGACATGACAAACACATGGTTTGCATACTCTAGATCCTGTCTGAGAATTCACAGCTGTGTAGATCACCAGATCCTTAAGCTTTGCTCTTTAGATATAGTATATAACCTTATAGGAATGGAATAACAGGACTTCATTTTAGACAAATAAAAGGTGTTGAAAAGATGAATATATTTCTTCACTGCAAACTTCAAAGGTCCAGATTTATATCTTCTAAATTATTTTAGGTTTGCTTAATTTCAGCACCTCCAAATTAAAATGTCATATAGACATATAGATGTCTTAATAGGTACCTAGTTGGGCTTTAGCTTACTTCATGTATGTGTCAGCAATGTAAATGTCTCATCTGAGCTGGTCATCTAGACTCTCCTTTTAGATAGTTAGAGAATGTTGCACCTTATAAGGCTCTTCTCTTCCTGAAGTAGATTTCTAGAGTAAATCTTTTAACCACATCTTAAAAAAAAAAAAAAAAAGTCCTTTTTTGATGTTGACAATAAAGAGAAGATAGGGAACTGGCTCTCCTGTAAATATCTGCATTGTGGACATCATAAGTACTAACATCTTCAGTACTAACCCGCTAGGTAAATAAAGCACAACCACGTTTAAAAACTGGAAGCAAGATGGATTATCTATGAGGAAAGACAGAAAATTCTGGCATATGAATTCAGCCTGGTTAAGCTGAGACAAAAATTCTCTTTCATGTTCTTCAGCAACACAAATACCAGGAAAGAAGAGGAAGCTTTCCTGATATGCTGGGACTGCCCAGCCTTGTCTACATCAACTGACTGGCAATAAGATTGAGTTTGCCTGTGGACTGATGGCTGACCCAATCTTTGACTGAGAGGAAGCACACCAGAGGGTAACAGCATCCCAGCCATTCTGTAATGGAGCCATGGGGCCCTGTAGGAGCCACAGCCACCTCCTGTGCTTGCCTCATTCCATGAAGCCTCCTTCTTGGCATCCATCTTGGGGACAGAAGTTCCTTCACTCCCTTCTGGAAGCATGAGAGAATATTACTGGAGAATAATGGGAGGGAGAAGGCAGATGGACCTGTGGCTTGGGACCACCAGGAGCTCCAAACTGCTACCCCGCTTCCCAGCTCCTGAGCTAAATAAGGGATCTGAGATCCTTAGGAAGGAAGGAAAAGAGCATCTCAGAACAAAAATGCCTTTGAAATGTTCTCAGATGCTGAAGAAGTCCTTAGGGGAAAAAGTAAAATAAAATGGGGTTGATAGCCTCTGGTTTGAACGATTAAGCAGCTTTTTCCATCTCTAATTTCTATGACTTCATACTGGTATGTTGAAATCCACACTCCATTGAAACTAAGGATGAAACTCCCACTGAATTCCAGGAGCCAGGCTTTTATCTGCAGTGATTGAGGAGATCCTTTGCTAATTCTAATAGTCCTAAGTGCTATTCTAGGAATTTCCCCATTGTCATTAAAGCCACTGTTGGCTTCCTAGTGCCGCAAGAGTAATTCCAGTTGAAAAGTGATCAGCAGAAATACAAGTATCATAAATGTAAAGCTGACTTCCTCTTTCTCACTGTCTTTAACAAGAGGCATTTCCACTAATCAGTCTGAGAGGTAAAGATGTTAACCTACAGATGGGATATAAATCTTGGTAAGATCAAGTTTGGCCCTACAAATCTCCGTGGCCTATATGCAGCCTATCAGCTTCTTTTTTTTTTGCTGACACCTCCTACTAGTCACAGCTGATAACCTGAAGTGAACTCTCAGGTTTCACAGATCTATAAATAGGAGAAAACAACGGAGATCTGAAGGGAACTTGGAGATCCCAGCTTGTTTCTCACTAGATCTATCCATTGCAACTAATACAAAATGTGGAAGCATTTAAATGATTTTTCTCTCTCCATGCTAGACTCTCCTCAGTGTGAACACTCCACAAGTATCCTTTTGGATATGCTCTCCTTCCTTGCTTCAGGAAGGGTCACACCATGTTTGTGCAGTTGTTTAATTTTTGAGGAGCAGAGATAGTGAGGGGAATGCAACAAACCCTTTCACTTTAACCATGGCTGTTTAAATACATAAGCACAGAAAGAAGAATGCAGTGTGAAGGCACACCTCTGAGATTTAGTGCCTCTCCCTGGATGATGGGCAGGAGTGTCCTTCTCGTCGTATTTCCCTTCTCTTGATGGTATCAGACTCTGCAGTATTTCCAGCCCACCTTCTAATGCTGGAAATGCTTCAGCTTGGAATCCTGGATAGATCAATGAGAGTCGTGTGTGACTCTTCAGTGTATCAATGCCAGTCAAAACAGGAGGGCAGGCCTTTGTTCCCTTACATGCTTCTGCTTTCTTCATGCCATCTGGGCAGCCTGAGACTTCAGTGTGTCTCAGCTTCCAGAAAGCACCAAAAGCCTGAAGTGAATCCAAAGCTTATGTGTTCTGAGTTATCCTAGTTTGTAATCGATGAGAACTAACAATATAGGTGTAACTGAGATAAGAGGCTATCACAGTCCAGCCTAACATGGTTGTTATTTTTGGATTTATCCAGGAGCCTTAATTTGGCTGGGCTTCATTGCACACCAGCTGTATGGTAGTCAATGTTACTTTACCACGCATTCCCTATGTAGCAGTTTGGACAATATCTACATAGTTTTGTTCATATTAAATACTAATGGTGCTTGGCATTTCTTCTTTGCAAGATGCTTCTCTGCATTCTTTCATTTATAGTGCTTTCTCTTCCTTGACTGCCTCAAATTTTCCCATGTGCTTATAATTGCTTTTAGCAAATCCATGCTTCCTATATGAGGCATGCAACTCTACACACTGGAGTGGTCCACAGCAGATAGATGTCAAAATTGTGTTCAAATTTGTTGAGGTTTCTTTCTTTACCAACAAAACTAGAAAGGGATTATGAAAAGAAGAAAGCTGCCTCCAGAACATCCTGATGGCATTTGTTTTGTCCTGCAAATGGCAATTTAATATTACATATTTTTCATCTGATGTGTAAAATGGTAAGAAAAAAAGTGGGTTTGATCATAACCATGTGCATAGCAATATGAATAACAGATTATATGAATAATATTAATGCTCTTTCTATCAAAAGGTTGGGAGCTTTTTTCTTTACTTTTCCACTTTGTATAAAACTACCATTATTGCCTGTTTTTTTCCAAACAGGCAACCATAAAGCTAAGCAAATACCTGTTGAAGTTGAAGTAGGAGAAGCACTGCTATACAGAAAAGAATCTTGTGCGGCAACCAGACTTCTATCTTCATTCCCGAGATAAACTAACATAAGACTATGGATTTTGACATCTCTAGATTTATTCCTGGTTTCTGATTAATGTGATATATAGAACTGATCAAAGTGATACATGCACACCAACCTTCCATGTGTGAATTCAGCAAAAATGGTTTAGATTATCACCATATAAATTAGGAATGTGTCATTTTCTTGAATGAATTTGTATCAGCTTTTTGCTGCCAAACAATTGAAAACTCCCTGCTCTGGGAAATTCCTTGGTGTCAGCTCTATCCATATTCTAAGAATAAGTAATTAACTGCTTATATTGAAAACAGCAAAGAAAAAAAAATTATGGAAACAAATGTCTCTTTGCACAAATACTTACTGACTGAGTATTCTAGTAGAGTATCTTTGAGGTTCCTGACAGTAAAATAGCATGAGAATAAAGACATATTTTTGACCGGAAAAATCAGTAAGAAAAGAACCAAAGTAGTAGCAGATCTGGAGGTCAGTGGCCCTGCCTGTGGAAGGGGGGTTGGAACTTGATGATCCTTGGGGTCCCTTCCAACCCAAGCCATTCTATGATTCTATGATACTTGTATGTAACAGAAAGCAGAAGTATCAAAGAAGTTTTTTTGCCATCTAATTAACTAGTTTCTAGCAATAAGAAGCAACTGAAGAATGATAGCAATTGTAAATAAGTTAAAAAATAAAAATAAACAGAGCTTAATAAATTAAGTTGTATTCTTACAAAGTGGAAGTAAATTCTGTGTTTATATTTGTATGTTAAAAAAACAAACAAACAAACAAACAAAAAAAAAACACTGGGCCTTAATAAGTGAGAGATTTTCCACTGCTACCAATTGGCAATGCCTTAGCAGCTTGCATAGGAAATCATTAGAACAAGGCAAAATGCCTGTCTGTGCTTTCTGGAATTGTATTTGCTAGAGAGAACTGGCTCACACTATTAAGCAGAGTTAAAGTTACTATGGTAGGTTTTGTAGCTAAACAGCAGAGAATACCTTGGAAATATATTGTGTATTTGTCAGCTCAATTGTGGCTTTCTGAATAGTTCTAAACTATAGACATGGAAAAAAGAGCTTTGAAGAAATAAGATCTTGTTATGCTCCTCCCTCCCTCAATCCCTCAGAAGAAAAAATATAGAAAGATCTATATGAAAGACTCTAATTTCCCTCTTCTGTAAATTATTGTTCAAACTCCATACCCATAAGAAGCCTCAAAGACTGTATAGATTACAAGCTAATGCATCATCTTCGTATGCAATGAATTATGACCTGGACGAACTTTGTAAATCTCTGTGCAAGAAATCGTGCTGTAATGATATCAAGGTTGCCTGGGAGAGCATTTATCTTTCTCTGCTGTGAGATTATCCCTTCCCTGCAATTTCCCACCTTGGTCAATACAAAATTGTTATCTTCTGCAGCAAAGGAGCCAGAAACTTAAATGATAAAACATTTTTCTCATCAAATGATTTTTTCTCAATCCCCATTTAGGTACACTGGATTTGCCATCAAAGCTGTTCTTCATGTAACTGTCCTAAGGAAACCTCAAGTTCTAACTATTCATTTCAGAGATTCACATAAATCTGAAGAGGCTGTTGTTTGCATTGTGATTTTTATTTCCAGTATTTTGGGGATTTCCAGAGCTGCAAGTAAATCTGTTAAGCTCAGGAAACTTGAAATCTGCTATTCTCAAATATTCTAATTCTCCCTCTAGTAAATAAACCCAAAATAAATTTGGAATTATTGCTTTATATGAAATGTAGAACTTCTGTTACTTGCTTTAATTTAGAATAGCAACCAATATATTTTTAATTTCATATGAAATGCAGCTTTTCTAAAATGATGTGATACTTTGTCAGCTTGGCAAGATGCCATCAGAAGTGCAAGATTCCTCCACTTATTCAGTCTTTACTAAAACTTGCTTTTAGGCAACACGTGACAAAGCTCAGTGGCAGCTGTAATTTGTGTAACCCTAGTAAGCTGTTTGACTGACACAAGACAAATAGATACATCATCAGCTTCAATGAGTCTTCCTATCAGGATGAAAGCTACTTTACTGGAAAGACAAATACTGAGCTGTGCTCTCAGATACAATAACACAAAGCCGTAATTATTTCAGTTAAAATCAATGAAATTACTTTAGCTTCCCCAAAAAAGCTGCACTGTGATGCAGTTGACATCATTCAATTTTCAGTCCTGTGGAATAGAAGAATATTGCCCAGAATCTATCGCTCACTTCCATAAAAGTAAAAAATCTCTGTAAAAGTGTGTACATGAGAAGATTTTTGAAACATTCGATCACTTTGCCTTCTGAATAGTAAAGTTTTCCTGCATTGTATCATAGCCATGCTTTGCATACCGAGATATATTAGTAATGGCCATTCAAGGATCCTGTCAGTTAAGAAACAAAATTACAAAATAGCTGTGACATTTGACAGAATAATCATTTGCAAGAGTAGAGTTACACAAATGCAAGAAGCTGAAAGGGTGATCACTTTCTTTATTTCTTCGTATTAGCTTAATTGGATATTAATCTTCCTTCAGTGTTCCCAACACCAGGAATTATGTGGGGAAACTGTCAAAACTGTTTTCTGTCTGGTACTAACTGGCTTCTGTTGATGCTCATGAATTCAGACTTTAATAACAGACTGTCCAACATTAAGCACATTTGAAAATTGCTTTCTGACTGAGGAAAATGTTTTCTTCAGGCTGAGCCCTTCTTTGGTCAAGAATTGTCTCAAAATAGATCCCACAGTGGGACAAATGTGTTTGTTGCTTAGATATGGTCTGCCAGATTTTCATGTGGAATCTCTCAAGCCAAGGAGAGAGAATGACCTGTGCCGTGCAAGTTCTTCATGGGTGTTTAATACCCACAGTTTGAAATCCTAGCTCTGTTTATTTTCTCATATAAAAACCAAGTGCTTGTTTCTGGGTCCTAGGTTTGGACCAGACCTCCCTGCCAGTGAGGCCTGGCAGGAATGACTGAATAAGCAATTGCTTTGGGTCATGCTGAAGTAACCCTGTGTGACTGACTGGTGGGAGCAGGCAGAACTTGCAGTTGCTCCTGGGCTGGCTGACAACTGAAGGCTGTTATTGTTCGCCCTTCCCCTGACCTTCAGCTTATCTTGTAGCTACTGGCTTTGTTTGGTCCTTGAATCTTCAACCTAAGTGCTGACTTGCACCATATCTATCCTACTGCTGAAGCAAAGGTCATGTGATGTGTTTACCAAGCGTAGAGAGTAAATCTTAACAGTCTCTGTGAGTTCTTTGGAATATGCCACTCCTGTGAATGTCATTCAGAGGCTCCCTAGCGTCTGGGTTAGTTGCATCTGGATGTGAGCAGCTACAGCAGAAAGCATCCTCTACTCACTGCCTCCAGATGTGCACACCTCTCATATGAGGTGCTAGGACTCATAAGGACATATCCTGTGACTCATAGTACTGCATGAATTGGCACTACTCTGAATTGTTTTCATTATGTGTTAGCAGAGATCCCATTCATTTCCAGATGCCTACACTGAAGCACTCACAGCCCGCCAGCTCAACATTTCCTTCCTATTTCTTACGCTCCATATTCCTGCCTAGGATTTTTACTCCAACAGATGGCAAGACACAGACTCTACAAAGGGTGCAGACTTGTTCTGGCTGCTGACATTAATCCAGCTTTCATTCTGTAGCCCCAGAACAGATTTCATGATGTGGGGTATGTGCAGTAGAGCAGCCTGGCATCTGAAGAAGGCATCTTGGCCTTGTTAAGAAGATCACACAGATTGCAAGTAACTACAGCATTTCCTTGTGCTGATGGTTGATACTGGAATAGAGTACCAAGACTGTATCACTGTGCTTTCTGGTAAGAAACATTAAAAAAACTATAAAAGGGACATGCTCCCACTCAGATAAGGACATACAAGTCAGAAAGACACTATCATGATAGAAATGAGTTGTTATTAAACCTAACATAAATGGCCTTTAAATGGCTAGAGGTTTGTGTCTCACAACAGCTGATAAGCGTGATTGTGATTGTTACAAAAGATATTTTTCAGGTGAGCTACTGCTTGGTATTATTGAAGACTTCTAAAATTCCTGAAATATTGAAACAAATAAAATATCAGGGCTTTCATCTAGTTCATTGGACTTTGTGAAGCAAGAGATAAGGGATCCCATACTAGCCTACAGTGCTGGCACATTCTGAGGATGAGGTAGAACTGGAATTGCTGAACTTAGCCGGCAGAAGCATATCTACCTTATCTGTGAAGCTTACCTGAGATTTGGTGACAGAGCACAAAGAAGACTGAGAGAATGCTAGAAGTTCATTCTCTGACAGTCTGTCCTGACATTTCTTCTACAAAGGAAATTACCCTGCATCAACTGTACAGGCAGGCACTGAAATTAGTGTTTACAGGAACAAGATGCTAAGTGAAGTTACGGGAGCCCGGATTATTGCATCCTGCTTTGGGATCTGTGCAGTTCTGCAGTTTCTTGGATTTTAAAATCAAGTCAACCAGGAGACTGAAGTTAGACATTGAGCTTTCAAAAAGAGCTTCCTTCTTCTCTACATGGAGATCAAAGAACTATAGTTTGGGGTTACAAAGGCTGAAAACTGTTGCTCTGGTCCCAAACTGCCAGTGACTGTTCCAGCTCTTCTCATCTATCTTCTCCTAGAAGAGCTCCCATTTTTCAAAATGGAAATGGACTTCCTTCTTAGACAGATTGTAAGTAATTGTTCTGGCCCATCATATTACAGACAGGTTCTGCTGACAGGTGAGTCATCAGGCAAAGGCATTGACAGGGCTTACGCACACTAAGAATGTCAGATGCAACAGATTTGCAGTACCGTTACTGGGGCAAATCCAAATGCAAGACAGTGCAGAGAGATTATTAAGAACAGCTCTGAGAAAGTCTTGGATGAGATTCAAATCATTTGAATTAATAACGTGTTTCAGATTTGGCCAAGAGGCAGAATTGAGCCTTCAATTTCAGCAGAAAGGTGCCCACCATTAAATAATGCATTCTTTCTGACACATCACTTTTTACCAACCTTACTATTACAGCACTTTAATCATTGGTTACTTCTACTATCAGAAAGGTTTGTGTGCAGATAGGATGGTGTGTTTCCTACATCCAAAATGTTTGCTGCAGGCTGTGTGTGCTGCTAAGTAGATAAACCACATCTGAAGCACTAATGCTCTTATAAACTGGCTTGTGCTTTCTGATCATTTCTTTTAAACACAGCTTCTACTCAGCATCAGAAAACATTAGCACTTTTCAGAGAAACCAGATCCCTCAGCTCTGACAAAATTTAGCACCCTGATCATTACACAACACATGGTTTCAAAGTGTCTGTTGCAATTTTAAACATGTGTGATGCTACTTGAACTACACTGTCTTTTTCACAAACTGCCCTAGGGAGTTTGTGGAACACATTTTCAGTCAGGTTTCCTGGCATTTTAAGTATAGTTTTCTCAAATAGCAGGAACATGGAATTACAAGATGAAACAAAAATAACGCAGCACGGAGTAAGCAGGTGCAACTTTCATGGACTGTGCTCAGAGGTGTTATGAATTCACAAGTGTTCCAAATTATTCCAAGTTGGATTTGATCTGTTTTATCCCATTTTTGCATTTGGGGAGAGTCTTCAAAAAGTCTGTCACAAAATCCAGGAAAGCTGGACAGCAACAAATTTTTCCCCACTAATTTGATTAGCATCTTTCCTTTCCTGAGCCATTTTTAGGAAGAAACTCCTAGCAGAGGCAGACAGAGCACTTCTGAGGAAGCACTTGTTCATGTCGGTATGAAGCATTTCCTGGTCAAAGGAGTGGGTGAGAGATGGTTTTGCAATGGGATGCTCTCTTTGATCCAGCTCACCACAGAGCCACATATGTGCTAGTGATAGCACTAGGGAAGGCTGTGAGATTGAAGGAGTGAGCCCACAGGACAAGATGAGACCACCACTTTCAGCAACAGATTAGACGTATTCAAATGATCCTAGATGTGTGCTGTGTGTTTACCCATTGCTCACAGCTACTGAAAAAATCAGCATGGACTACAGTCATGGCCAAGTCAACTCCTTTCTTGCAGCTTCAGAAATATAAAGTCAGGCTGTCTGCCAGTCGCAGGAAAGGGTAAAATGTAGATCAGAAACTGCAGTCAAGGGAGAGGATCACAGACTCACAGAGTAATGGATGTTGGAAGGGATCTCTGGGCATCATCTAGTCCAACCTTCTGCTAAAAAAGGTTCCTTAGAGCAGGTTACACAAGAAGGTGCGCAGGTAGATTTTGAACATCTCCAGAGAAGGAGACTTCATGGCCTCTCTGAGCAACTTATGCCAGTGCTCTGTAAACCTCAAAGAATTCTTTCCTCATATTCGTATAGAACTTCCTGGATTCCAGTTTGTGCTCATTACCTCTTGTTCTCTCATTGGGCACCACCGAAAAGAATGTGACTTCTGTTATCTGAAAGCCAGCTAAGTGTTTCATAGTATGAATTGGCATTTTTCAGCAAAAGCTGTTTCCTGTGAATTCCCTTGCTTGTGTCTGCCTTGCTTGCTTCATCCAGGCCAAAGAAACAATGGAGTTTCTCTGCTCTCTGTCTTCTCTCTCTTTTCTCTTCTGCGCTCTTCTGGGAACGCAGTCAGTTCCCATCAGATTTAATACTGATGTCTATGCTAAATAAGAGGCAAAATTTAGCCCTACATATGCTAATTTTGGAAGGTACTATTTCCAGACCTATTATCAAGTGTGGTACCTGCCGAAATATCAATTCCCTTTGTCTTTGTGATCTTTCCCTGGTGTATGCCTGCTTCAGCAGGACTAAGCTAATAAGGAAAGAACCCTCTGCATTACCTTAGCCAGCTGAAACAGGGATATGGTGCCCTTGGGAATAGCTCCAGTCATCCGAGTTTTTCTGCAGACACTAATAGTAATTGGCCATGAAGGCAAAAGACATACCTGTTCTCCTGACACATAGCTTAGTGAGATAAGCAAATCACCAATGGGAGCTTCAAACCCACTGTTCCACATCTATAGACTGACATCTCCCCCCCTGAAGAACAAAAGTAAATCTCAGCTCTTGGGTAAACAAATGTAACAGTACCATTGTCAGTGATATTTTACTAGACAGACAGTTCTGTATAAACTGTTCTGTTGAAGGCTCAACTGGAATACATACATTTACAGAGCTTAAAAAGATCTGGTTTAAAATCACACAAGAGTAAAAAGCTGAAGAAAGCTTCACAATAAATTAAATACAAAACTCCAAAATAGAAAAGAGCACTGTTAGTTTTCTGGCACAAATATAATACAAAAGTCTGATCTCAACACATTTTAGCTTTTCTTAGGCACAACATCCAGTCCAGGTATCTGCCACTGTGACACTTCAACAAAAATTTTATTTAGAGTCATGCTCATAAAGCCTATTGAGCAGAATAAGCTATGACTCTTTTGGAACATTGTTGTCTGGCCCTTGGAAGTCTCTTTAAGATTTGTTATCCTGCTGACTCTGCTTTCTTTTCTTCTGCACATATCACTATCGCCAGCATGCACACAAATTGACCTGACATTCTTTTTATCACATGGGAGAAATGTTTCATTGTAGACAGTCGTGATGATATAAGACAATATAAGGTTCATAAGATAATAATCAGATCAATGAAATCATTGTCTAGTTACAAAAGAAAGCAAACCATATGTGAAATAAATTTTAAGCCAGCAGAAAGAAAATCCAGTGCTGTCATCACTAGAGTACTTTATCACCTGTATAGAAGCAGTGCATGTGTGCTGGACATTCTTGCCACCCACGTCCTAAAATCATGTTCATACAGACCAGTTCTACACTGCTATCATAAAGCAGAATTTATGCATGCTACCGCTGTGGAAAGAGTGTAAACCTTCCTCATTCAACATGCTTTCTCATGTTGAATGTGCAGAAGAAAAGTCAAAAGCTTCAGAAGTTTCTGGATCAGCTTTCTGAGCAAACAAGACGCCTTCTTTGATATGAATAGCTTTGTATCTCTGGAGTCTCCTTCCCACCTTCATAACTAATTCTCAGCTAGTGAGGGCTGTTACTGTTCTGTTGGGAATCCAACATCTGGGCAGTGGGCTTCAATTATGGGAGAACTATCAAAACTGAAGCAACTATTTTTATTATTCTTTAGGTTTTTGTTGTTGTTGTTGTTTGTTTGTTTGTTTGTTTGTTTGTTTCATGAAGGATGTCACAGGATGACTGTGAGGCTGGGATTTCCCTGACTACAGTAAAAGATCTGCCTGAGTGAGGTGGTCAGGTTCTGACCAGAGTCTTGTGGAAAATGTTTCTGGCTCCTGCTCTGATGTTTAACTTGTCCATTCCTCTCCAAGTTTTCTCTGCATCCAGCCACTGGACCACAATAATACTAGAGCTCATCATTTTCCTGGCATTTCATCCACCCTCTCCCCAGTCCCTGCACTGCTAACAAAGATTTGCAAAATGCAATGCATTGCTTTGGGCACGTGAGAGAACAGGCTGAGAGATGAAAGATAACCAGGTAGCACATGCCTCTCCAGGCATGCATCTTCCCTGAGAAAAAGGAAGGGACCACTGTGGTACATGCTGTGATGGCGTGGTCTTTTCTCTTCTAGGGGGTAAGATTAGACCTGTAGGCCAGATTCTGCCTGCATGCCTCTCACTGGGCATCCTCTGTGTTAGAACAGCACTGAAAATCAAAACTTGCTAAACAGAGATTTGGGGCTTGAATAATTACAGGGAGTATAGCAGAGTTTGTATGGAGTCACCTGTGGATTTTGCACCAGCAGCAATGAAGGTTGTTTCCTCTGCAGTTCTGCATAGGAAAGGATGCGCCCATTGAAATCTTATGTCTCTACATTGCCTCATACTACACGGCACATCATGGCACCATGCAAAGGATGAGCAATGGAGCCACGCTCATAGCCACTTATAGCCACTCCTGTTATGTAGGCATATAGTCACATGGATTTAGTCATGTCATTTGCAACACAATTTGGTCACACAAGAACCACACAGATGAAGCAGCAGTCCTCATGTGGATCCTGTCACCAGAGCTTGCTTTCTGATGTTGATGGTAGCATGACTCATGTTCTCAAACCTGGGGGCAAATGAGCTGTGAAAACCCCTGAGAAATTCAGAAGCAGAGGCGGTGTGCTGTGGCACTGAATGCTACAGAACAAACTCATCTCTGTGTTATGTTCCAACATCACAGTGCTTCAACTACACACTCCTAGAAAGCATGTACCATTAAGCCATCCATCACCAGGGGAAGCCTCTCACTCCTTTGCTGCAGAGGCAAAAAGCAGGTAACTTGTGTGTGATTTATGGGGAAAACTCTCACTAGATGAGTGCAACACACACCCTGTGCCAGCAGCAGTAAATCCAACCCACTGTGCTCTCCAGGGAATGCTTCGTGCAGTGGCCTGAAAAATATGTGCAATGCCTTTGAAAATCTTGCGGTTGAGGGTTGGTGGAACATTTCTCACCGATGTTCTCTGTGGCTACCTGCCTCTGCCGAGAGACTGCTGTGGCTGCTGCCACAGCAAACACTGTCTGGTGTCAGGGCTTGTGTCAGACTTCCCACATCAGCCTTGCGTACAGTCAGAAGGCTACAAAGTTTACCTGTGCTAATAAAGTCTGTATTTATAAAAGAGGGAGGGGGCGATTATTTTAACTAGTCTTGAAAAGAAGGATACTGTAATTGCGGGGATGTAGTGTTTGAAAGTGTTATTCCAGGACTTTGGAAAAGTCCTGTTCAAATTCCTAAGAGGAGAGCAAAGCAAGCTCTGAGGTTACTGAAGAACTCATCTGAAACCAGCATCAGTAAAGCAAATTCTTCTGCATCGGGGCCCTGAGAAGGACCGATGAGCAGTGACTGGGGCAGGCAGCACGGTGTTCTCAGGAAAAGAAGAAATTAAGCTAGCTGTCAACAGTTGTAAGTTGTTTTCCATTTCTATTCATTGGAGTGGATTAAAATAAACCCAAACTGTTAAAATACTCTCCTCAACCCCAAACAAGAAAAAGAGTTCATCTCCTGCCATCTGAATAACCCCCACGAAGACTGAAGAGACACCCAGGAGGTGAATGAATGCCTGGCCTCCATGAACTACAGGGCACCAGGAGAGCAGAAAGGAAGCAGGTCTCCATGGCACAGTGCTGGGATGTGTCTCTGCCACCTCCATCCCGCAGCAGGGCAGCAGCCAGGCAGCTTGTCCCTGGAGCAGCGCACAGGGCCGTATCCTTCCCCAGGAAAGCACCCACCAGCTGCTTGGTCCTCCTGGGACCCACTGCCACTGCCTTCAGAGAGGGGTTTGTTTCTCCCTGAGCTCAGCACAGACTGCTCCAGGCGGCCATGCACAGCTGCCACGCTATGAAATGAAGAGCATCTCAATAGCTCATCTGCTCAAAATGGCTAATGATGTGACTACGCTGAAAAATAGTGTGTTGTAGCAGAGTTTGCTCTGTCAAATAGTATTACTGTGCTCTTTGTAGCTGTCTTATGGAAATAAATAGGAGACATTACTTTCAGAGCAATCTACGCATAATCACTACCTCAAAGGAAAAGGAAAAATTAAATCAGTCTCAGAAATCTGGGAGATGGCAGGTGCTAGCCTTTTTAATGGGATTAATAAAAATAATGGCTGCTGTTAATATTAGGTATCTGATTTCCAGTGCTGAGTAAGAAAAGTGCAATACCTGCCATTTTAAATTACTCTGTCATGTTTTTATTTCTTCTTTTACCCCTGGGATTTCAAAAATCTTGACGAAATGTGTATATACTCTTCAAATATTTCCTGAGGCCAGGGGGGTCCATATGCTCCTAGGAACAAATTTTTCACTCTGTGGGTCATTCCTGATGACATTTTGATTTTCTGATTGGTATATATTGGCAGCACAAAGCTAAAAGATGATAGGGATTTATTTCTCCTCACATATAATGTCATGCTTTCTACAGCTTAAGGGCAGCAGAGAAGTAATGTGGTATTTTACAAAGATTAAGCAAAACACCTCGATGTTATAATTTTGATTACAGACAAAGCTCCTAAATTAGACTGTCATTGTCAAGGTAAGAATGATATTTTATTTAAACTGCTGCTGAACATATGGTGTTATTTATGCATCAGACATCCACGACAGAAGGAATTTTCTAAGTCTAATTTATGCTGCTAGTGAGCAGCCAGCAAAAAGATGAGACCTCACCAGCTAACAGAGTGCTGGTTTAGATTAAAATAGTTCAGGGCTGTATTTTCTTGAAGGAAAAATAATCTACAGATTTGTACAGAAACCGTGACTAATGTAAGTATAGATCAGTATCCTTCCTCCACTGTCAGACCTTGCCTATGACATGGTGTGTGCTTATCCCCAGCTATCCATTGTGCATCACATTCCATGGCCTTTTTTGTTTTGATTTTTTTTTTTTTAATGAAAGCATTATTTGCACAGGTTAGGACAAAGGAGGTTATGTGCAGGGAGGGTGGACACATCCATATTCATCTGTGTATGCACTGAGTTATTAAGATTGCTCTTTCACTTATATGGAACATGAAAGTAGAATTTGGAATATGGAATATGGAATATGAAGCTGAATTTCAAGTCATTTTTACTTCTAACTAGGGACAAACAGTCCAGGAGTTAATGTGGTACAAGCTGGGAATAATAATAATAATAATAATAATAATAATAATAATAATAATAATAA
>JAPSGF010000004.1:13577146-13650939 GCA_035772895.1 Perdix hodgsoniae | reverse complement strand
AATAATAATAATAATAATAATAATAATAATAATAATAATAATAATAATAATAATAATAATAATAATAATAATAATAAAGAAAACAAGAAAGGAGACAGAATTTTAGAAAAAGTTGAATGTATTTCAGTTCTGAATCCTTTCTCCATTCCTCACCTTTCCAGTGCTGAGGGAGAGCTCGAGCCTGTATCCATCACCTTGATGCATTTAGCTCAGCTCTGTAGTTGGCCTTTAGAGATACAAAAGCTCACTTCTTTTAAAGCATGATCCACCTAATTGCTTCTTCTTGTCATTGTCTGCTTCCACCAGAAAATAGATTTATTTTTTAAATGTTAGCACTTACTCATACTAGAGAGCCAGACAGGGATCTGCAATACAGCAGATTGTTAAATAAATGCAAGTGTGGGCTATGAATCACTCAAAGGGAGTTGCTAAGTGTGCTAATAGGTGGGAAATGGATGTAAGAACTTTATTTTTCAGTCAGAACTTCTGAGCTTTATCTGATTTTTATTTTTTTTTCCTAATACTTTACCTATGTAACAAACACACTTACATTGAAAAGACAGTTTTAATTTCAGTTGCTTGCCACACCCCCCACTGTGTAGTGGCTGCCCCTTTGGCAGGCAAGAGTTCTCTACAGAATCAGGACATTCAGTGCCAGGACTGATCCAGCCTTAGCTTCCAGAGTGCAGCTTTCAGCCTTCTTTTACCTACAGGCTTTAGGCTTTTCCCAGGGATGCAACGAGGCTTATTCTCCCCTGTCTCCACTCCTGGATCTAGTGGCACCACTCAGCCCTGCAAGAGGCATAGAGAAGATCTAGGCTTGCAGGCATGCTGTCATCTGCCTCCTTGATCAGCACAGAGAGATCAGCAGGGAGCAGCAACAACGACAAGCAGGATTAAATAGTCTGAAGTTTTGGGACAGGGGGAAATTGATATATAAAAGTATGTAAGTATATATAAAAGGATATAAAAGTATAAGAAGGGAGAATTAGATCAGATACAAAGAAGAAATTTTTTACAGTAAGAGTGGTGAGGCATTGGAACAGACTGCCCGGAGATGTGGTGGATGATTCTATGATTCTATGTTTCTGTTCTAAGGAATGTTTTGTCAAGAGAGCCTGTGCATCAAAAATAGGCACAGAGATGGTGCCTGTTTGAAAGAAAATGCATGTGCTGTTGCCTCTTATTTCAGCAAATCTTTGCAAAGTACTCAGGTTTATATCCAACTCAGCACCATTATTAAGAATGTTCAACAGGATATGAACAAAGTCAATAAATCTAGAAAGCGGCTATCTGACAAAGTCCTCTGACCTGAAACAGGGACATCCAACAACACAGAAAGGGGCAGTGGTGCTTTCACAGGCAGGGTATGATAACACCAGCCTGAACAAGCTGACCAATACCCAAATGGATCAGCATCAGAATTATGGTACACTGCCTTACGCTGATGGTATCTGCTATTTCTAAAATGGCACCATTGAACAAAGTAACTTTGGGTTAGTTCTCCACCCTGTTTATTAGCAAGCTCCCAGCTGCATCCATGCTGGTTTTTCTGAGGTACCAAAACCAAAAGGAGATAGAATCTGATATTCCACTGTCTCTAATGTATGAGAATTGCTCTTTAAGACATTTATACTCTAACTCTGTGTCGACAGCACAAGTGTGAGACGCAGATGTGTGCCAGTGAGTGAAGCAGAGGTACATCTGCTGACTCAAGCAGCAACACTCTCTCAAGTTGGTATTTCACTCATCATGGTCGACATGAAATGGCCCAATTTCACCATAATGTTCAGTTTTCCTTATGCCAAGATCACCATTTTTTAAAATATCTGGATATTTTAAACTCCAGTAAGACACGACTATATTTTTTACTCTCATAAACCCTTAATAACTCTACTCAGTGGGATGCTGGTGCATACCAATAGGTGGGATCTTGCTACAGCTAACCTCCTTGTCTGTAGAAGTGAATAGCAGTTTAGGTTTGCCATGAGATAGTGCTTTTTTGTTTGTTTCCCCTGCCTTGATGGGCGGGAATGAACGTGAGGCTTTGTTCTGACAGCAAAGTACCGATAGTGCGGAAGCCATCTGCAAACAGCCCCTGACTTCTGGCCTACAAACCCCAGCTATTCCCATCACCAGCTTCTTCCCAGCAGATCCTGCCAATCATGACAAATTGTGCAAAATTTGCAGTGAATTTGTGATGTGGAGAAAAGTCCGCTAAGGGACTAATTTGACACCATCAGATGCAATTTTCCTTTATTACCCTAAGGCAAGATTTAAACTAGTTTCCAGGGGTGAGAGGTGACTCCATTAACCTGCTGTGCTTGCTGCCACCTAGACTGTCTTAAACACAGCAAAGCAGAGCTTTTGCTCATTTTCTCGTCTTTTCTGGTATTATCTTCTTAGGGAGGAACTTTTTATTTTCCAGTGGACATCTCTTTTCATATCAGGACTGATAGGCACCAAAGCCTTTTTTACAGCTGTTTTTTGGTGTGAGAAAACCCAGATGTAGGCTCTATTGCTCCAACAGACCTGGTTAACCCTATGTGGTCTGGCACAGGGAGCCAGGGCCACGGAGGGCAGGGACATGAGGTCCCGAGTGAAACTGAGGAAATGGAGGAAGTTGAAGTGGGGGAGACATGGAATATGGAGCCAGTCCCAGTCCTGCAGAGCCACAGGGGGCCAGATCTATGAAATGGAGTCCCAGAATACGAGTGACAAGAATAAACAAGAGCTTTTACACTTCAGATAAACATCTGTGTTTGTGTGACCATATCCCTGTTGCACCACATCCTCCAGCATTCTGGGACAGTGCAAGGTTCTCCCATTTGGCTCCACAACTCCAGCCCAGGCCCAGCAGGGCTCCTAGCTTAGGGTTCACACTCAATAAAGCAACTTCTTTGGTTCTGGATTCCAGCAAACACTGGAGCAGTGAAGCCCTATTCTCTTGTAATCACCTCTGAGTTGTAAATCTTCCATGTGGTGCTTGCTCTCGTGTATGTTTATGCATGATACAGTTACTCTACTACATAGACAAACTGCATAGAAGTGACATAACTGAGCAGATATTAGCAATAACTCCACGTGAGATTGCACAGCCACATCTACTGCCCATCTTATGACCATTCAGGACTCAGTTCCATCAAAATACACCATGAGAACACGGCAAAGTGCAGAGTTTTGCACTTGGGCTGGAGGAATCCCAGGCATCCATACAGACTGGAAGGAGTAGTCCTTGAGAGCAGCCCTGTGGAGAAGGACCTGGGGGTCTTGATTGATTGAAACTTATTACGAGCTAGCAGTGTGCCCTTGCAGCTCAGAAGGTAAATGGTATCCTGGGCTCCATCAGAAGAGGGGTGGCCAGCAGGGACAAGGAGGTGATTGTTCCCCTCTACTCTGCTCTTGTGAGGCCCCATCTGGAATACTGCGTCCAAGTGTGGAGCCCCCAGTACAAGAAAGACAGGGAGCTGTTGGAGAGGGTCCAGAGGAGAGCCACAAAGATGATCAGGGGACTGGAGCACCTCCCCTGTGAAGACAGGCTGAGGGAGTTGGGCTTGTTCAGCCTGGAGAAAAGAAGGCTGTGGGGTGACCTCATTGTGCAGCCTTTCAATACCTAAAGGGAGACTACAGAGGGGAAGGGAGTCAACTCTTTGAAAGGGTAGATAACTGCAGGACAAGAGGAAGTGGTTTTAAGTTGAGGGAGGGGAGATTTAGGTTGGATGTTGGGGGAAGTTCTTTACAGAGAGAGTGGTGAGGTGATGAAACAGGCTGCCCAGAAGAGGCTGTGGATGCCCTGTCCCCGGAGGTGTTCAAGGCCAGACTGGATGGGGCCCTGGGCAGCCTGGTCTTGTATTAAATGGGGAGGTTGGTGGCCCTGCCTGTGGCAGGGGGTTGAAGGTTCGTGATCCTTGAGGTCCCTTCCAACCCTGGCCATTCTGTGATTCTGTGATTCTGTGAGAAGTCAATGCCTCAATGCCACAAGTAAGGAGAGAATTTGCAAAAAAAATCTGTCTGTATAAGCTTTTTTTTTTTCCCTTCAAATCATCTTCTGGAAAAAAATGAGCCTAGTTCTGTTCTGTGCCGGTGAACAAGCTGAACAAGCTGCGAAGGACAAAAGCAGTGTTCAGCAGTGTTTTCAGTGATTAGTTAGAAAAGCAAGGCCAAAAAAAAAAAAGAAAAAATAATTCTTGAACATGAAAGAGATAGCTCTTCTACATGTAAGTGGTTTAGCTGTACCAGGGATTTCTGGTGTAGCAGAGGCATAACCATATTGAATCTGCAAACATTCAATGTTTGTCTTTGGCAATAATTTGGAAAAGGCATTGCAGAAGTAGGAACAAGAATCCCTGGGAGAGCAGATACAACACAGTCTGCCCCAGTGCAGTATTCTCCATGGTTTTTATAGATGGCATAAATTCTGAATGATGAGGTAGTTCCATCATTTTTCAAAAGTCTTTTTAATTATCAAGAAGAGCTGCTAAGTGAGCTAAAGTGAGCTAGTTTTAAGAAATGAAATCAAAATATTTGTATAGGGAATTGGATGGGTTTGTCTTCACCTATTTAACTAAATTAGGTGAAGCCAAAATGTTGAGGACTGATGATTATTGCAAAATAATCTGGATGAAGAACAGTTATAAATTTCAAGTTAATTAGCTATCTCTAAATAGTTTTACATATCTGTGGATATTTTTGTCCTGAGGCAGACAACTGGAAAGACTCTGCAGACTGCATCACCTGAGAGCACAAATCTGGGCCACCATACTTCTGATGACAGAAATGCATTTTTATGGTTATGTACCACCTTGTGTGGCTAATGCTACTCAGTGTCCTTCAGGAACTGACCAAGATTCTCAATTTTTGACACATGCTCTCTGCTCTTTTCCCTCTCAGAGGCAGTGTGGGAGGTAGGCCTCACTGCCATGTAAAAATGCTTGCAACACCCTCTTCCAGGAGGGATGCATTTGCTTTCAAGATCAACAATCTCTCTGGGAAGAAAAGATAAAATAAATACAACCAGGAAAAGCTATTTGAACTGAATTACTGGCACTACTGTTTTCACCTCTCCACAACCTAGCTATGACTTGCAGAACATCCCAAGTTAAGAGTTCATAATTCCAGCTAAACTTGATGACAATAATTATGTTGCAACAGCTAATAGGCTTGGTTGTGGACAAATCTGTTTTGCTACATCTCTACTGACTTTGGTCCAAAGAACGTTCCCACTGCTGCAGTTCCACTGGTAGGTAGGAACAACTGTAGCACTGATGCAAGTGACCACGGCTAATTCAATGATAATATTGTCTAATTGTAGCCCAGGGCAGGCTGCTGTGCTGGCAGTCCTTGCTAGTGGTTGCTGCTGGCTTGCCCATCCAGATCTCCCAGCATCAGTAGTGCAATGCAAATTTTTCTGATAGGCAGCTTGTAAGGAAAATTGTGAACAGATCAACTCTATCTCAGCTTTCTTCACAAATGCAATGATAACAATAATAGAGTTTCTCGAGGTTAATGTGAAGACTAACAAGCAAATAAGCAAATAACAAGCATATAAGGTTATTTGAAGATGAAGGATTTTTAATATTCTATCCAGTTATAAAAAGCTAGATGCAGCAAAGATAGTAGCCTTCCTTCTAATCTAAGTGAAGTGTAGTTTTACAAAGTTCTATAGGTGCTGGGCTTTGACTGTGAGAGAGAGCAGTCGATTGCTGTACATTGACATGACACTGAGAGAAGAGCTTTCTCTTCATGAACTTTGGAAAATCTGATTCAACACATGTAATTAAAAAAAAAAAAAAAAAAGGAACAGGAGAAAGATAAAAAGCAAGAAAAAGCAAGAGAGAGACAGAAAAGGAAAATATATTCTTTGAGCCAGAGTAAGGTGTAGGGCAATGTTTCATATTAACCCTGGTTTCCTTTTCATCCAGCTGATTTCTTCGAAAAACACAGCTATAGCTGATCCACCAGTCCTCTGGCCTGCATTTTTCCTCAGAGAAACTCATTGTTATGGTTAGAAAGAGCAAGAGGAAAAATATTGCTCAGAAATTTGAACATATGTTTTTCAATCTAGTATCTTTCTAAGAAAAAGGGATGCATTGCAGATGAAGTTTCTTACTGCAATCTCATTAATTTATTAATTCATTAGTTATTTAGTTTAGTTTAGACTATCAGGAAAGACTGGAAAATTTTCAGCCAGGCCTAGATAGAAATCATTGGACTGCATTGTGTTGAGTTGTGTTAGGCTTGACCGTGGCACTTTCTAAGAGTATAGAGGATTGGAAGTCAAATTCATGTCCCACCTGGCTTCAAAAAAGAATGCCAATGTACTCTCCCCTACCATAGCCAGTGATTTCTGATCAATGGCTTCCTCTTTCCCAAATCAAGTGGGAATTTTCTGGAGAGGAGATAGTCACAGAGGAGAAGAGATCTTCCAGCCTGCAGTAATAGGCTTGCTGGTTATCCATCTCTGGGGCTGATCATAGACAGCAAAAACAACCTGAGCTGACTGCACAGAGCTCTGCTCTGGAGCTCAGCACCCAGGAGAGTATCGATGGTAAACTGCAGAAGATCAAGCTGCAAAATCCTGCACCAATATAGATGAGCTTATCAGGTAAGATGTCCTGTTCAATTTCTCTCTGCCAGGTCAGTAGCAAAGGTGATGACAAAGAGGGACGCAAGCATGGACTTCCCACGGAACAGATGTGCTCCCATCACCCAGCAAACTGAGGCAGATTACGGAGAGTGAGTAGTGCCTTCCAGGGGCATCTTCAAAATGCCTCAGGCCTAAGTGAAACAAAGGTAAAAAGAATCATTTTGGAAATCAGAAATATCAGTCAACTAAGATGCTATTTCCCATGCTCTACCAGTGGCCTGAGCTTCCTTCTGTGGTTTCCTTTATATGCAGCAGCACAGAAGGGAAACTATTTCAGCTAATTTCAGACACCTACTTGCCTGGGCTCAGCTCAGTTCTTTCAGACATCTATCCTAAGACAAATTAATCAGTTATAGAAATCCCTGTCTTTCCGATGACTGCAAAAGGTAGTCTAAGTGACAAGTTCATATGCAGATATGCTATCAGATCAGTTCTGTTCACTGCTAACTACTGCCCCCACATCCTCCCCACTTCCCCCATCAAAAAATGCAGATGCTCTGAAAGCACAAGGCTCAGCACAAACAAGGCTGTGTTCATTGATGAGTAAAACCAGGTTGAAATTCAACTGCTAGCTCTGGCCTCCCACTCATTATCTCTGCTTGGTGTTTAGATCTCAGGGAATTTGTGGAGTTTCTGTGTTGCCAGATACCAGATAGTCTTTTCTGTGAGACAGTGGGTGTAATTCCTTCAGTGATTGTGGAGGAATCCCTAGATGGGAACCTTGTGAGTATTGCTCTCTCTCTTCTGAGTTCATAGGTTGTCTGACAAACGCTTGTTTTCCTGCTGATTTCAGAAAGCCAGCAGACATTCAGCAGCTGTGAACAGTGAAAGCTTAATAAGAGCAGAAAAGTTTCCAGTCTGCTGCTGCACTGGTTATGTATGCAAAGTGAGGTTAAAGAGAGGTAGCTCTGCCCTGTCCCTCAGAATAATTTTTGAGGTACAACAACAGTATTCCCTCTCATCTATCTCAGTATATGTTTAATTCTTAAAAAGAGTTCAGTGATCCTTGCAATGCAAGGATAGTAGGTAGGATATTCAGATAATAAATAAGTTAGTAGTGTGTAGCTGATGGGATGCTACATCCAATTCAAAGGTACATTTCAAATGCAGAGTTGTCATGCAACAGACATAGTGTGTCACCAGATACTGAGGTCATACAAAGCACTGTAGAAAATGATCTTCAATACAAGCAATATCTCCATTTCTTTGGGATGTGAAACTCTTATACTTTTTTTGTTTTGTTTTGTTTTGTTTCTTAGGGCTCAGTTTCCTTCAAAGCTAAACTGGTATTTGCTGGTTTCAAGGGCTATTTATTGATGTGACAGTGACACATTGCTCTGAGTAATGCCTCTTAAGTACTGTTAGCATGTATCTGATCTGAAAACACACAAACACATTCAAACAAAAATGCTGTATTAAAAGTCAGGCCTAAAATAAATAAACAGGAAGCAAAATGAACATCTTAAAAGAAGGAAGTGTATTTGAAATACTTTAAAGATAAATAAACTTTTAGATTTGACTCCCTCTAGAGTAATTTTAAGGAAAAGCTTGATAGAGGAGGTTTCTTTTTTGGTTACAGAAACTCCCTCCCGGCAGTCCTGAAGAAATGTATTTCTTTCTAAGGGCAATCCCTTTGTGCTTCTTTGTGGCAGAACACTCTCCTGATGCCACTGAACCTGGGTCCTGCACAGGTCAGAGCAGCATACGTCACCGAGAACAGAAAACCAAGAAAGACCTTCATTTTTGGTAAGTACTGAAATAGCTGTAGTAGTGCATGTCAACATTTTCAGGACAGGAGATCAAGTCCTGTCCATCTTTGTCAACCTTTGGTCTGTCCTGCTGAGTTTGACCATAGTGGACCCATGTCTACAGGGAACTGTAGTAGGACAAGACCTTCTTCACTTTGACCCTTGGGGTCAAGAATCTCCTCAGCTGGAGTTTCAAACAAACTCAGTGCAATACTGCAACATCTGCATATCCCAAGTGTTTATATCTCCTAGAAGGAAGATCACCCCATTCAAAATTAACAGTATCATTGTAGACAATGAGGTCTACACAACCGCTTCAGCTGAACACCCTCATCTCCGTTGTCCACAACACAAGATCCAACATCGCATGGCCATGCACTTGTATCCTCTGCCAAGCCCACTGCTGCTCAGTCTGAGGGAGCTGCACAGGATTAAGGAGTAGTCAGATCTTCAAAAGAAGAAAAGGTAGCACATAAAATAAAACACCCAATTTCAAGAAACCACATATAGTCTTTCCAAAGTGTTTATATGTCTAATGAAAACAGAACATCCAATACGTAAGTTTCACATGTAACAAGGAAGAGAGAAAAAAGAATGTGAATGATTTTTCTTCTTTGCCAGGCACTAAGATGCAAAAATACCTAGAGGAAATAAATGCTTAAATATACTGCAGCTGCCTGATTTGAAAACACATTAAATATATTTTTCACTAATTTCTCAGCCTGTGATGATTTCTCAGTTGCTAGTTTTGCAAAAACACAAAGGAAAACAACCAAACAAAGGAACCAGCATCTTTTTAGCTGTAGAAATGTGTAGATAAACTCAATCTGATTACAGTTTGTGTACTGCACTGCAGTCCCTTCAGGAATAAATTTGGATCAGTATGCCATAGACTCCAAAGGGTCAACATGACATATTGCATCATATCCCCCTACACAAAAAGGAATTCACTAACAAACATCACTTCCAAAAGTGCTTCTTTATTCCCCTTTCACATTATAGTTTCTTATGAAATATTTTAGTGGATGGCTTTGGTGCTTTGCCACATTTCTCTCAATCTATTTATAAATGTTTTGTTGGAAAGAAAGTAAACATTCTGGGACAAACACTTTATAAACCTTAGCTATTTTCATATAATAGTCAAACTGGAATTGGTTTTGTTTAAAATAATAATAATCCTGGACTGCTGTACAGAATGACACAAAATCTCCCAAGCTTATTAAAATGCAAGAAGGAAAAAAATGAAAATGCAAAAACCAAAGAGTTTATACCACATCTACAAACACAGAAATGATTTATTTTACAAGGGAAAAAAAAAAAAAGAAAAAAAAAAGAAAAAAAGGCCTGCCAGGTAGACTGCATCCTGCTTGGTATTTAGCTGGTAACAGCCTGAAGGGCAACCACCGTCGTTTGATTATAAATCGAATTGACTAACATCCCATTGGAAAAGCAGCAGCAGAGATGAGCCTGTGTTTTATTTCCTTCCCTCTCTCCCCTCCAATAGCGGATTAAACAAATGTTTCGCACCTGAAGGCTCTGTCTTCACCCAGAGGAGAGCACACCCGGTTCCTGGGGGCAGGAATTCCGCATGCTGCTGCGGCGGAGGGCTCTGAGATGGCCGCATCCTTCCCACCACACCGGACCGGGGGACTCGCCTCTTGTTTATTTAAATGACACTGTTGTTTAAAAGGATGGGGATTTCTTATCCTCATGAGTCATGCATTCTCTGTCTGGGATCCTCTGTTTAGGCACTTTTAGCACCTCATTAATTACTAACTGCAACTAAGTCATGCTGTTTTGCAACTCTATTGCCTTTGTTAAGAAATCTCAATCCTGTGTTAGAATGTGAAAGGGGACTGTTATCTACCATATGCCCTGCTTGACTCCCTCTTACAAAATTAGCTTTCTAGTTCTTGAAATCCGTATACAGGTGTTCTTTATATCCGTACCCCACGGTTAAACATCCGGGCAGTCACACTTGTAGAAGCTACTGGTGTCGATAAAGAGCAAGAACAAAAAACTACTCAGATCCCTACATTACATACGTTTTAGCCAGAAAGGCACGATTTCTTAACAAAATTTTAAAAGTTCTGGTATAAAACTAAACTCCAGATGCCATTTAATGAATCTGTGGATACTAAAATACCCTCAAATAGTTAATTATAAAAGACAAATAACTAACAAACCGAGAAGCTGGAGATTTTATTTCACTTTTAGAAGAGAGGTTGATGGGGTGCTATCATGTAAGGAGTCAATAAACTTCCCTGCTATGTGCTACATGTTATTGCTATATGTAACTGCAAGCACATTAAAGCAGGTTGGTACGAGAAGCCAGATCCAAATAGGGACTTTGATGGCTGTGCAGAAAGCTGTGATCTAAGAATCATCATCAGCAGCAGCTTAGCCTGGAAGCACGCCATTAAATCCACTTCCTTCCCTCTTTGGGGTGAATGCTCTCGGGATTCAGCCCTGTGGAGACTTGGAACCAACCCGAGCAGGGCTTCTGGGAGAACAGCTTGAGGGCCAAACCCAAGCAGAGCAAAGCGTAAATTTTCTGAGGAGCCAGACCTGGCTGCCAGTCCAACCTCTGAACACGCACTGTGCAGTAAGTTCTTTGTAAGTTAGTAAAGGGGAACTGTTTAAACTAAAAGAGGGGAGATTTAGCTTAGATGTCGGATGAAATTTTTCACGGAGAGGATGGTGAGGTGCTGAAACAGGCAGCCCAGAGAGGTTGTAGATGCTCCTGTTCCTCCCCACCCTATCCTATGCTTTTCTTGCAGTATAGCTTTCTTGTAATTTAGCTCCCCAAACCAGCTCCATGCAAGGTGCAAAAGTGCTGGTATTATTACAAAGGCAGTGCCAATAGCATCTGACAACACCAAGCCAAAGGCTTAATATAAAACTGCCTTACATCTTTAAGCCTGAAGCCACCAGAAGCCACCTACTACCACCAGGCAACCTCCTAGCTATTGCTACACTGTAGAAGACATCAATGTCTGACAAATCCACCACAAATAACTTCACTGAATTGACTAAAGGAAGCTCTGATAGTCTTCCATTCCAAGAAATAAGCAGGCTTTGTTCTCTTCTTTCAAAAAGAAAAGACTGTAACACTGTCAGTATCGTGATAACAGATAATTAATGACAAGAGTTTTGATCTGCTCATTCTGTTTGAAGATGAGGGTGAAGCCTGAACTGTAGTGTTCTCTTTCTGGTCCAACTAATCTTGGATTTGAGAACCCCACAGCTACAGAGCCTATCCCCTTCCTCCTGGGTGAATATTCTGTTTTTTAAAGGAAAATGAGATGATGTTTAGAAGATGGAGTAGTTTTATTGGTGTGTTTCTAAGCTTTCCCTGTAATGGAACTGGGATGAGGAACTGTCTGTCCATGCCTGGGCCTGAGGCAGACAGAAAGGCTTTGCATGGGCATATGCAATCTTAAAAGCACAGAGGAAGATTCTTCAGGTTACCAGAGCTGGACTGCATCAAGACTTCCTAGCAAGTGGAGAAAGTCTACAGCTGCTGAGGACAGCTGTAACAGAAGCACAGAAACTCCATGCCATGCACCGTTGTCTTTCCTCACGCCTGCCTGTCTGCTTGCATGCATGCAGGGCAATATGCACATCTCAATATGCACATCACCCACACTACAGTGTGAGCACTCGGATGAAGAAACGGATTTCTCTACTCCCTGCATTCCTGAAGGATTCTACATCAATAATTTCATCAATAGTGTCCTTGCTAAATCAACACTTTTGGGACCTTTACTGTCTACTTTACATGTCAGGCTCGTTATTCCTTGCTCTTCATGCTGTACTAGATTAGGGAACCAAATGTGCTGAAGTGATTTTTTGTTTTGTTTTGTTTTTACTTTTTTTAACTCCTCAGGATTTCACTTTTTTTTCAGGCAGCTATTTCCCCAGTGCAATGTGCTACTGCTAATCGTTGGGTCAGCACCACCCAGGAAGTGGGAATGAGAAAGTCATTCCAGGAAGTCAGTGGGGTCTGTTTAGGGGAACACAACCACCAAACAAATTCACTGGGAACACAACGAGAGTGAGAAAACACCCAGGCGTATGATTTGGTGCTGTGAGTCGTTCTCCCAAATACTGGGATCACAGAGAATTCAACAGACAGACAAATGAATGTGTAAGAAAACCTCGTGAAACTTTTGTTGTTGGTTACTCACATCCTCCAGTTTTACTCAGTCACAGCTTTACCTCTTGTGCTGTCACCACACAAAAAGTACACTGGTGTAAAGTGATGCATGAATTTAGACTCGTGTAACGATTCTGGTGCTACCCCCGTCTAGACTGAAAGCATTCTTTTAAACTTAGCATATAGATCATGAAAGTATTTGTGTTAATCACCTCCATTCCAGGCTATTTACACACAAACTATACTGAGACTTCCATGGCAATGCTGAGCTTTTTACTAGTAAATCACTGTTGCTCTAGGCACAGATTCTGCAGAGACAGAACAAAAAGTTGGTCTCCATCCCAAAGGCTTTACAATCTGGTGGCAAGTCCAAGAGATGGCCATCTGACAGATGAACTGAGAGAAACAATGAGTTAGCAAGGTTTTGAACATCCTCGCATTAACTGCTACAGCTTTCTTTGTGCCAAAAAGTTCTCCATTTCATTTTGACGCCTTCCTGTTGGACTTTCTTAACTGAACTACATCTGGAAGGTTTGTACTGCGGAATCCACCCATGCATTTTACCCACAAATACTCTTTTTTTCCCCTACATATAATAAAACAATTCAGCTCCCTTCCAGAGCAATCCGGAAGACCAGATCCAAACCTCTCTTGGACTCATGAGGGGTCAAGCTGACGGCAGCGGGCTTTGGAGCTGGCCCGGGCGGAGGGTTCGTCCAGACCGACATGCTAATTTAGGGCCTGATCCTGCAGGCTTTGATTACACTGAGATTTCATTACAATGACAGAAGTCATTGCACAAGTCAGAGATGGGAAAAATCAATTAGGTCATCCAGTCTGTTCTCTGCCAATGTAGGATTGTTCCCTATTGTGCATTTTATTAATGTTATGCCATTACATCTTTTAAATATTTAAAGCATTCAGACATTATTGAAAATATTGGGACTGGAGCTTCAGGAGCTGGTTTACTTTTAAAAAGCATGCACTTTCTCACAGTTTTAACCTACCGTGAGTAAAGCATTTCTCATCACTCCCTTCTTGTGGTTTATTTAGACTACACAATTATAATCCTCTGTTTGTGATATTAACAGCTTTTGAGAATGCTCGTGATTTTACAGAAGATTAACCTCCCAAACTGAATTTAACTGAAGAACAAATGGATTATGTTAGGAAACACTGCACAGAAATGGAACAACTGTCAGATTTGGAAGTGTAGAAAAGAGCAGTAACACGGACACACACACACAGACTTACACATATATGTGTATGTATGTGTGATTTGGGTTATTGCTTCCATATGTGTGCCTCTGCACCTCTTGCCTACTGCATGCTTCGCTCTTAGTTCATACAGAAAAAAAAATGTGGGGCAAAGACTGTCACGATCTGGGGTCCTGAGCAATGCCAAGAGTATTGTTAGTGATTAACAAACAGTAATGTGTAGGATTGTGCAAGTTCTGTTCAGGGTGAGTGCTGCAGCCCTCCCCACTTGGGAAGGCTTTGCTTCCACAGATGCCACAACAGCAGAAGTCCCATCTGTGTGATGCACACCCTGAGGAGCACCTGAAAAATAAGAATCTCATGTTTGATACTGAATTTCATTTCCAAATTATGTCTCAGAAGTAATCTGCGGCCTTTATTTTTCTACTACGCTTCCCAAGTTGGGAAGGCAATGACCCTTTTGTTCACTTACACAAACTATTTCCAGTCTAGAGAAGAACAACAAAGGGGGTAGCATTCAGCCGTCCTGTTCACATGGCTACTTCTGTGACCAGAGTGCCACTGCAAGCAAGCATCATATCAGCTATTTATTGAATACTACTATCATAAAGTCTCAGTTTGGCTATAGACTGAGCAACATGAGCTTACCTCCCTTTTCCCTCATTTATTTACTATTCTGAGAGTGAAAATTTTCTGGCTACAGAGAGTTGCACAGAGAAACCCCTGGGCAAGAGCTGCAGCAGTGAAACACCACACGCCATTCCTCTTTGATGAATAGGCTTTATTTATTTATTTATTTATTTATCAGCTTCAGTTTAAAAAACAGCTCCGGGCTGCTCTTACAGTCACAGATTTACTAACTAAACGCAGTTCGGTCAAACGGAGGGCTAAGAAATCTCCTGACTTCCAGAGCCGATGAGGATCATCAGCTTCTCTTACCCTCTCCACAGACCCAAGGCCCTGGGAGGGGCGCACGGAGCCTCCCACGAGCAGTTCCGACCCACCGGTCCCGTCCTGGCGCTGCGGCTGTCCCGTCCCAGCTCCCGGTCCCACCGCCCCGCAGTTGCGCGGCCCCGCTCGGCCGGGCTGATGTCGGCCTGAACTTTGCTACCAGTGTCTCCTCGGGATGAGCGACGTAAACACGGCACTGCACTCCAGAGCGTTGCTCTGGAACGAGCTCCTTCCACACATTTCAGTAATATCAGAACTGTCCCCATGCGCACTGGCAGGCGGGATGGCTCAATCTCCAACAAACCCGAATCCGACCCGAGGAGAACGCGCTCTCCCCGTGCCCGCACAGCCCCTCAGCTCGCCCGCAGCGTTACTTTTATGTTATGCCTCTCCGGCAATCCCACTCCATCCGGCTCAAGTATCCTGGATTAGAAAGACTTTCCCTAGAGCGCTTTTCAAAGGGTCCTTCCCACCGCCCTTTAAATCCCCTACATTTTATGGTACGGGTATTTCACAGCTCCGAGCGGGGCAGCGAGGGGAGAGACAGAGGAACGGAGTTGCGCAGCAGCCACTGTTCGCAGCGCTCGGGGCTCCCGATGCCACCGGCGCCGCTTTATCCGCCGCCCTCTCTACTCCCGGCGATAGCCGCGGAGATAAGGAGCGGAACGAGAAAGGATTCGGCGAAGTCGACGCTTTCCCCCTGCATCAGCCTCACGCCCCTCTTTGCAACCTCCCCCTTCCCCCAAAACAGTGGTCCCGCCGCAGAGAGGAAACGCGATACCCCCCCTGTCCGACAGCGGCTGTGTCCCCGCTGCGCGCTCTGACGGGATCCCGGCGGCGGCTGCGGACGCCCCGGGGCACAGAGACTCGGCTCGGCCCCGCGCCCCCACTACCGGCCCCGGCGGGACGGCTGCTGTGCTGTGCCTTGTGTCCTGCCGGAGGGGCTGTCCCGGACTGTCTCGTTCAGGGGCAAAAAGCAGAGGAGCATCTAGGCAGAAGCCCTCACTCCGGTCAGGCTGTAGACCCTACTCCCGCCTCCCCATCCATCTCCATTTAGAGCAGGGATGCGGGCGGACAACTGCCAAAGGGGTGCCGCACTGTGTCCTCCGCGCTACAAAAAGGCACGGCGCATCTACCCGGCCCCAGCCGGGGGGGGCAACTCGGAGGGCACGGGATCCCGGGAAGGCCGACGGCTGAGGAGAAGCGAGAGGAGCCCGGTCCCGACCCGCCCCGCCGCGGGAGGCAGTACGATCGCGGGCTCCGCGCCCCCCGCCCGGCCCCGCTGCAGGACGAGGACGCCCCGAGGGAGCTCCCCACGCCGTGCCGGGCGCCGCGGGCTCGCTTCGTCCCGCCTCGTCCCGCCCCGCCCCGGGGCCGCTCCCCCGGGGCCCCGCTCCGGAGCGGCTGCCGCACGCGGCCCGGCGGGGGCTGCCCGTCGACGGGCGGGGGGGCCCGGCCCACCTGCGCCCGGCGGTTGCTCCGGAGCGGCGGCGGCGGGGCTGGGTCCTCCTCCTGCCCCCCCGGCGCTCCCGCCCTCGCACACTCCTCTCGCACCGCCGTCGGCCCGCCCGGCCTTGTCGGCACCTCGCCCGCCCGCAGCACGCACGGCCGCTCTGCCGCACGCCCACCGGCACCCCCCCACCATGCTGCCGGCATGGACCCCGGCGGCGGCTGCACGGCTCCTCTCGGCTGCTGAGTGCCCTCTGAGGTCCGCCGCAGGTAGCAGCGGGGCGGGCGGCGCAGAAGTGGTATAGGAAGAGCAGAAGGGGCGAGGAAAATTAATAAATAAATAAAAGAGGAGGGAAAAAAAAAAAAAGAAAAAGAAAAAAAAAAGAAAACGGAAAGAAAAGGGGGGAAAAAAAGCGCAAAAAGCAAAAGAAAAAAAAAAAAAAGGGGAAAAAAAAAAAAAAAAAGGCCACCAGCCCAGCCAAGCCTGGCTTTGGACATCGGCGCAGGTATCTGTGCCGCTGTGCTCATCCCGCGCCGCCTCGGTTTTTTTTTCGAAAGGAAAAAAAAAAAAAAAAAACGAACGGAAAGGAGAAGCGGAACTCTCAAAGGGTTACTATGCAATTGCGACTGATTTCTTGGTTTTTTATCGCTTTGAACTTTATGGAATACATTGGCAGCCAGCACGCCTCCAGGGTACGGCGACAGGGAAGAAGTAAGTGCGAAGGGCTTTCTGCTTTGCCGTCCCCGCTCCCCGCGCCGTTCCGCCCACCTGCCCGGGAGCTGCCGCGGTGTTCCCGAGCCCCGCGCCGAGCGGACCTGCGCGCGTTCCGCGGAGTTCGGATTGGACGGAGCGAGGTTCGGTTCTTTCCTCTTTTCCATGTCTCCTCACTGGGATGAGCAGCGCCGGCTCCGGGATGAGCTGCGGGCGATCCTCTCCGTCTGCTAAAGGGGAATCTTGTTTTCTTAGCGCTTCCCAATGAGAGAATACGGTGCAGGTAACTTTTAGCCGTGATGTCCCGAGAGCCTTCGTCCCCCCTCGATCACATTGCGGTGATCGGGGGAGGCCGCAGAGGGCAGCGCCGGGACCCGCCGGGAAGGATAGCCACCTCGTAGAGAGCGGAGTTCCCCGCGGTGTGGCCGTCCTGGCAGCCCCCGGGATGATTCCGAGTGGGATGAATGCATCCTTCCCTCTCGACCCGGCAGCCCCGATGCACGCCGCGGGCAGCCGTGAGGGAGCAGCCCTCGAGCTGTACGGCTGCAGCTCCCGGAGGTGGGGGACTCGGGAGACCGCTACGGGACGGAGCTGAAGCGAACGGAGAGAAGCCCCGGCACGGTTCTCCCCACGCAGGGCTCCGAGCGCCGCCGCGCTGTGATCTCGCCGTGCTCCTCTCCTTCCCCCGAGGGCAGCGGCCGGCGCCGATCGCGCACGGGAGGCACCTTTTGCACACCTACCGCTCTTATGTCCCCTTCCCCTGACAGCTGCGGACAGCGGAGAAATGCCCTAAAGCGCGGTAGCTTGCGTTTATTCAGCGAGGAATACATCGAATTACTTCCTCAGGGAGAGGACGCGGGGGTTGATGTTATTATTTCTTGCTTCCCTCCCCTCCTCGGCATGAGTAGCGTTTGAAAGGCTCCTTTGTCCGCTCTGCACACAGGGTCCGATTCACCCGGCGTGCCCCGAAGGGGAGAGGGGCCGCAGCACCCCTTCCCCGCGGCAGCGCAGTGAGCGAGCGCTCGGGGGGTTCCGATATTGCCTTTGGCACGGGATGGCTCCGCGGTCTCACGCGCTAACCGCTTGCTCCCTTAAGTTAGCTCCCTTAAGCCCTGGCAGCCGCGGCCCCTCCGCTCCAGGGGCTCCCCGACGGAGCTCGGCCGAGGGACACGGCAGCCCCAGGGGGGCTGGAGTCGCCCCCCCCCCCCTCCCTCCCCGTGGTCGTTCCACGCACCGTTCTCCGCCGTCGGGGCCACGCAGCTGGAGGCAGCCCCGGGAGCACCTTGTGCGAGCCGCATAGCGCCGGGCCCAGAGCCGGGCCAGCGGCGACCTCTGCTGTCCTGAGCCGCGGCGGGCAGCCGGCGGCAGGTGCTCGGCTCGGCTCAGCACTGCTCGTGCGGTCCTACCTCGGTCTTAGCCTCACTCGTTGAGCTGCGTGATTTTAGGGAGCTAGAGCTGGAGGTGTTGGCTGCAAAAAGCAAAGCAAAACACCTGGATGGCGCAACGTGGTGAAGGTACTGAGAACTTGCTCAAAGTTTTCTGTTTAAAAGACAAGAGTTAAGCTAAACTCACTGGTGAGCAATTGATGGAAAGAATTGCAGCTAGAGATGGAAAGCTGGCCCTTGACTTTGTAAGTGAAGGGCCATATCCATCAGAATGTCTCACTGGGATGTGGTTGAGGTCTGGTTGAGGTCCTTAGGTCGGGATGTCCGTAAAATACACTGAGGCATCACTACTGCTTATTGGGTGTGAAGCGAGAAATAGAGCATGAGTGTTTATGGAAGCTCGTATAAAAGAGGCTAGGGACACTATTTGCACAGATTATTTCAGCTGTAAATATCTGCGGATCTTCGTTAGTGGATGCTGCCGCTTGAAAAAGTGACAATGTGTGGTAGGAAAGACACCTGTCCGATGCGTCTATTACATGAAGACTTTTTCTGGATCTCTTGTCTCTTTTTTCCCAGTCAGTCTCCTTTAAACATAAGTCCCAGACCCATTGCTTGGGAAGTGCTTCCAATTTTCCATCCCACCTATGTATTTCAAATGCAGTTTAAACTATTTTCATCGAGCCATGAACCAGTGCACTTCTGTTACTTCACTTTGTTAAATATCCAAAGCCCTATCCTGTGTATTAATACCACCACATTTTAAGAGAAAAGAATAACAAAGCCCAAACTGACTAATTTGCAATATGCAGCACCAAGCTCAGCTCGTGTAAATTGAAATTTCTTTCTTAATTTCCCCCATTAGAAGGGCCTGGTGCTGAGGCATTACTTATTTTGTACCTATGGACCAAACTCCCATTGAAGTTACAAGTTGGAGTATCCAAAATTTCTGTCTCGCTACGAATTGTAAATGTGCTGCTGGCGGAGTAGAAGTAGAGGTGGATCTCATCTGAAGTCAACAGTGGGGTGCGGATGGGCTTGTGTTCATAAATAGATGCGGCGGACGCGATCAATAAAAGTTCAAAAGCAAACATGCCATTAGCTAAGAGATGTGTGTGTTCGTTCTGATAAGAGCACTTAAGATTAACAAATTGAGTTGCTTGTTGGGGTCCTACAAGAGAGATTAATATGCAGCAAGTAGAGACTAGAGACTAGCATACCACCTTGTAGGAAATTCTGTGTATCTGCCAGTGAGTAGTTTTCTTAGAAAAGAAGTATGTTTAAGTCCATAGTTCCAAAGTGTTTTGACTCCGCAGACCACCGTCGGCCTTCCACGCTCAGCACCGACAGTTGTGCACCTTTCTCATTAACCTTTTAACTGCAGGAAATGGAGCAGTGTTTGATGTGGCTCTGCCAGTGACCTCCAGAGCGTTTGCTGTGACCCCACGGACTGCGTACGAGCCAAGGGCTAAATTTGGGTATCACCAGAGTAAGCAAAGTGACAGCAGACAGATAGAAAGTCCTGCGCTCGTATCAGTCCTGCATCTGGGAGTACGGCTGTCAGAGTGACTTATGGAGCTGCAGTTTGGGTGCATAGCTGCCACGATGCACACTGCTGGTGGCCCATGGTGCCCAGTGTTGGCATTGCCTCCTGCCTTTGTCCCGAGAGAAAAAGGAGAAATTACATTACTAGTTAAAATAATATTGTGTTTTGGGAAGTAATTTTTTTTAGCAGTTCACCATCAAAGTGCATATTTCTAGCACTTATATGTATGCTTGGGGTCAGCATGGCACAAATAGTGATACAGTATATTCTAAACATAATATAGGTGTTATTACTGATTTTTATTTTTTAAGAAATCATTTAATATCTGAGTGCAGTAACTGAGGGCAGAAGTCAGCTGAGCAGTAGCCAACAATGAGCTGAATCTGACCTTGGGCGAGTTTAAACTGTTCACTGCTAGCTCTCTTTCAGAGTATTTATGTGCCGCCGATGCATTTTGTTTTTGGTGATGGTTGCATCTTTGAGTAGTCAGAGTAAATACTTTGCTGGTGACAAGTGCGTCTTTTTTTGTAGTAGTGAAACTCTATTTCGTGTTTGTGGATGAGCCCGCTTGTTTCGAAATACTGTGAAATTCTTATGACAGTCATAAGAAGCAAAAGCAGCCATAGAACAGTCTCATCGTACTTTCATAAACTGCGAACAGATTTCATAGCAGTGATATCTTAAATAATCAAATAGGGAAAAAGCCCTACCCCTTGCTGAAAGCATTAGAAGAATTATAGGGTAGCTTGCTTGGGTTGTTTTTTTTATAGCTGTGTGTGCGTGTAGACCCGGGCTTGAAACATACCAGCTGCTGGTGGAGCGGCGCGTATCCCAAGAGCGTCGGCGTGTGAGAGTAAAGAACACTACAGACCAGTTCCCATTTCATACCTGACATCTGAAATGGTCATAATTTTCATTTCTTTTCCTTTCAGCTCCTGAAGGCATTTCTTAATCTATTTAAAAGTTCTGCTGAACTGTAAATACCCGTAACGCCGCCACTTCTTAAAGCCATTGACAGTGTATCAGCAGATATATAAAAAGTCATACTTCTCTTTGCAGACGGAACAAAACATTGCTATTATTAATGTGATGACTTTAGAGCTTGAACCTGCCTCCATAGTTTTCAGTGGAGAAAGTTCCATGGACTTCCCTGAGCTGCAGAGGGCTCTTTTTCCGAAGGACCTCAGGAAAGATTTTGAGTTTTGAAGGATTCCTGTGCCAGAATACTTGCAAAATATCATTGTCCAAATATGTAAGATACCTACATAGGAAAAAAACAATGCCCTGTGCCTTTCACAGCTCTGACATATCATCTGCTTGGGAGGCAACCTCTTTCTTAAGCATATGGAAATGACAGCTATTTTACTACTTTCACTTACTGAGCCAATTGAAGCCAGTGCAGCAAATGCTGAGATGAATTTTTTCTTTTAAGCTTGTTTTCAGTGTATCAAGCCTTTGCAAATCCCTGGTACATTCCTTCTTGTTCAGCTTTTTTGTTCTTAGTCTTTTCTTTTTCTGGAAACAATGGAAATTCTAATAACAGAAATTGCGCTAGGACTTAGAAATGGGACTTAGTCATTATCTGTTGCTTAGCCCGTTCGTTTTCCCTTCCAGTTAATAAAGCAAGCATGCTGTCTGGACTATGGCTCTTACCCACTAACACTAATAAGCTGCCTATCGCTTCATATTCAATCATTTATAGGCAGTGACTAATGGGAAAACTCTCCATTAAAACCATGGGGGTTCCTGAGAACCTTTTTCCCCTACAATAAATTGTCCCATTTGCTCTTGAAATTAATTTAAAAGTTGCGAAAGTCTGGTGAAAGAGATGTAAAACTAATAAGGAATAATATTTTTGTCTCATTTCTAATTTTGGATTCTGAACAATTCAAAAATGCTTTTTGCCAATTTTTTTACCAAAATAATTCAGAACAAAGCAATCTTATCAGATGAGAAAAAGCAGCTGAAAGCATACATGTTTTTAAGCAAAAATCTGTCTGCTATTACCACAAACAATGCAGCAGTGTTTGTTCATGCAAAACATGCTCTGGCCCTCAAAAAAAGAAGATCTACAACTTTTTTTTTTTTTTTTATATAAATAATTGAATAACTGGGCTTCTGACAATGGAAAACAATGACTTACTGGACACTTTATCATAATGAAATCCAATGGGATTTATTAGCAATTGCTTTGGACATATTTTTGTTGTTAGCAGTGAAATGAGCAACACTACTTAAAGAGCAAAAAGAACTGTGCTATGGCTATAGAATAGTTGTCGAATAAACATCCTTGTGTTTTGATTTCTAGCTTATGAGCTCTAGATCATGCACATTAAAATGTTACTATTCACTCGCATCATTAAAAACAACTCCCAGACAAGAAAAGAAGCTGCAAAACTTATTGACACAAGGACTAGCTGCAGGGGTTGGAGTCAGGGGGGCCCTGACCTCTGGCTGGGGTGGTACTGTGCTCCTCGCACTGTGCAGTACTTTTGCTCCCCACAGCAAAGGCATTACGGGGAAGAACTTACGGGGATGCTTATGGTGTTACTGTTAAGCAAAAGTAAAACCCTGAACCACAGGTTCTACCTGGAGCTATAGTAGCGTCCTGATACAGACATTCTTTCAGGTTTCTTGCTGTGTGTCAGCTTTGTGTCCTGACACATTTTGCGTTGAAACATGAAAGGTTCAAGATGCGGGATTTCAGATGTTGGGTGTTTCCTGCAGGGTTAAGCAGATTTTGGGGCGCTGTAAAATAAAACAGGAACTCATTGGTGGGTATTGGAATGGCAATGATGTATGAATTCTGTGTCTTCCTGTAACGTGCTAGGGGAGAAACAGCGAGGCTCAGATCCAAGACTGGGGAACAGATGCCTAAGGTGTGTCTGGTGCAGGATCGGAACATCTGAGTTCCTTACTTTCAGAGCCCTGCTGAATTGCCACCTCAGCCCTAAAGTGGATAGTTCTCAGGTGGTTTGTTGTTTCTACGCGAGATGTCAGCTTGCCCAGACTGAGCATTTACCTGGCTCAGGAGACTTCTGAGCTCAACACTCTTCTGACATTTTCTCTTAAAGAAACCGTAGGTAAAAAAGGCAATAAATAAATAATACTGAATAATAAAAATAATGAAACAGATTTCTTCCAAAGATAACACAGGTCTCAATCATCCTGCTGGCGTCTGCTTCTGTACATGGAAATATGGTTGTCCCTGTAAGCAACTCACTGACTCTTTCCTCTCCTGTGCTGCTGGCTGCAGCCAAACCACCTGAAATGACCTGCAAATAAGAATCAGCTTATTTGGGCAGATCATCTTGAGCGAAAGGCATGTGACATAACCTCATTTTCCAACTCCATGTGAATATTTTTGCTGCTAAGATTTTAGATACATTAAGGGTAATAGGGCTGCTCCTTCCTTGTTAAAAAGAAAAGAGTGAGGCCTCCTTCACACTGTTAAAGAATGCACGTAGGCTTGCAGGTCTGGGTACCAGTGCCAGGGCACCAAACACCAAAGATATCTAAGATGTGAGACAGTTTCTGGCCCCAGCTAAGAATTCATTGCTCAGTGTGGTCATTTCTGTTTCCCCCTCTGGGAGCCCCCTTATGCTTTCCGTGCACTGGAAGGTAACTTGGATGCTTTGTTCGGAGCTGCTAGCACCATTGACACCAAAGCACTGACTGAGGGCATGGCTGCTCAAAGCACTGATACTCAGAACAGCATAAATCCCGTATTGATCACCAGCTCATCTGCCCTGCTTCTCTCCAAATAACTCACCAGAGCAGCTTCCCTTCTGACAATGTTTTGGTGCGAAATTACAGCAGAGGTAGGCCTTTAATGTCTTCCCCTCGTCTTTCATGTGAAGCAAGGAGTTATATTCCTTGCAGGAGGGAAGGGGAGAAGGTTCTTCTGTGAACTACAAATGCAGGAGCAACCAGCTGGTGGAACAAGATTTCCATTGCGTTTCTTGCTAACATTTACAAACATCCACATGAACCAGAGCTACTAAAACCTGACACTTTAATATGTTTACAGAGTTTATATGTGTTATCAGCACATGTAATACTCCCAACAGGATTTATTACAGGTTCCTTTAGCAACAACATTTTTTATTCATAACAGCTCAACTGGTCAGAGAGGAAAACAGCCAGTTTCTTCAGAGCTTGCCTCCCACACACACTTGCCCTGCATTATTTGATCGCTTATTCATGAAGATTACGAATATCGGTGTTGGCAAGTGTTTCATAACCTTGTTTCCTAGAATATTCATAATTAATTTCACTACACTTTTTCTTTGCTGCTGAATAAGAGGTTACTTTATTTATTTTTCTTTATGTTACACTCATGAATGAAGAATTGTTCCCTCAAAATAGAACCGATTGGGACCAAGAGATATTTATTTAACACGGGAGTCAGAGCATGTTATGTGCATGTATTTAGCAAATCCAAAGATTACAGAAAGTTTTAGTAAAACACAGAATTAAAAATAATCAACTAAGATAAGACCTTCTCGCAGTGGGCATAGCATCTGCAGATGTCATAAAATATAATAGACAGGACTGTAAAAGCAGGAAAGGTAAACAAATTACACAACTTGGTAGTTTGCAAAGATGTTCAATTTTGTGGTCCAAATTGATACAACACATTTGTGGTTCAGGTTTCTGCTTTATCAAGAATTGAACAGTTAATGAGTTTCAGAGTTAAGTGTGTATTAAAACTGAACTTGGAATTTTGTATGAGAGCATAGAATTTTGTAACTTGTACTGCATCTTGGACAGGTATTTTTAAGCCCAAGGCCCGGCTTTTAGGGCTAAAACATCTTAAGTGTGCTATTTAGCATATCCACTGAGGGAAAGCTTCAGTGGTGTAAGAAGTAGGATTCAAGTTAATATCAGCAAGAGGACATCCATATGACTGCAGAGGTCACATATTATTTTCTAAGAAAAGACCGAAGTTATTCTGAGTAACAGTTAAATATAAAAACAAATTCCCCTGAACAGATAGTGGACAGAAGTGTTTTCCTTTCTCTTTTGATATTATTTATTCCTGCCAACAACCTACAAAATTCACATGATTTGAGAATGCTGATTTTCTTCCACAAATGGATACCACGAGCTTTCTTCTCAGTAACTCACTTAGATGTTAATCGTGCTTTAAAAAAACATCTTTCAAATGTCTCAGGATAAGTAAGCTGTTACATTTGTATCCCTGAATTAAATATATTTTGAGAAGTAGCGTAACAAATGGTAAAGTATGTTAAAGTTATGTGGTCTCTTAAAGGTCCAAGTGGGCCCGATCACTTCACTAACATGAAAGTTATGAAAGAGGTTTCACATAGGCTTTCCTTTGCAATGTTTCTACGTGCTGTGTCTGGATGCTGATGAACACAAGTCTTCCCAGTCTTCACAGAGGTTAGAAGCATGGGTTGTGAGTCTTATTCCTATTTTCTAGGATCTGGCCCTGCACAAAAGGAAATGAGAATTGTACCCATCCAAGATGAGAACAGGCTGCTGTTCTCCTCTTTCTGAAGTAACACTTTCCAGCTAGCAGGAAAGTCCACTTTTTCCTCACTGTAAATTACAGCTGAGACCAGTCTAAATAGATTAATCAAATGAATTGTCTTCTCCTGCATTGCCTAGCTTCATTGATTATGTAAAAAAAAGTAGGGTACAAATCATTACTACTACTAAAAGACCACTGAGCATTACAAAAGCCAGTCCATAATCCTCTCTGAAACCTAGAATAACATGTTGAAAATCAGTTATTCATTTATGGAACTACTTGGTTGAGCCTTTCCTCCTGGTTTCCCAACTGCCTGTGGCTACTGTTGGGAGCATCAAAAAGGGCCTGAGTTTTTTATCTGAGGAATGCAGACAGCTTTGGCATATCTCATCCAAAATAGATCAGCCACAAAAATTGCAGTATCACATATAAGAGAGTTTATTCAGAAGAATCTTCCATCTCATGCTTGCTGGCTCCCAGTTCTCTGTTTTATGTATTTTATTCCCTAGAATTACACAGACCTACAGCTGTCATCCTTGAGCTGGAAAAACCTTTAACACAGTTTGCCGATGATCTGCTAAAAAGATCTTTTCAACCATTAGCATATATAGCGCTCAACAGAAATGTCAAAAAAAAAAAAAGAAAAAAAAAACCCAACAACTATATACTTAACAGAAAAAGTGGGATGGTGTTTAAAACTGTTTGCAAAATGTTAGGAAAATTCATGATTTTGATTGAAACAGTATTTATACATGTTCATACATTTAGCCAACTCTTCTTCCTTTCTCTGCTGTACGTTCGTATTTTAACCTACATATATGCATACAAGCTCATGTAGACACAAGCAAGAATTAAAGGTCTGGACACATTCTTAAAGTATTTTCACTTTGAAATTATTTTAAAATGTAATAAAAAGTGTCAGTTACCCCAGGCACAAAAGGTGTACTTTTAAAATCCTTTTGATCTGTCTGGAAACTTGTCTTCTACTCTTTTTATGGTCTGTTTGGTCACAGAAAACAAAGTATTTTAAATCAAACACTCAACTAAAACAAAAATAATTGCATTGGAAGTTTGGTATGGGAGCCTCTTCTCTTTTTGTTTAGCCTGGTGTGCATAAAGCTACACCAGAAATTTAAACGGAGCCTTCCTTCTTTGGTGGTGTACAGGTGAAAGCTCTCTGGCTTTACAAAAATCTATGAGCTGGTTGGGAATTTTAGCCAGCGAGGAGAAAAACAATGTTTCTTGAGATGGGCTCTGGGCAGGGGAGATGGGTAATTCTGGAGAAGGGTCTTCGTGTTCTACATAGCAACTGAACAGCACTGTTGCTAACATTATTTGGGGATGTCCACGAGTGTATGTGTCTGTGTATGTGCTGAGGGAACATCGGGGAGTAGTACTTTTTGTGTCATTTATGAGAGAAGTGTGATGATCGTAAGTCACATGGCAGGTTAACATAGGGCTTTCAGTTAGAGTGTTGGCTCTGTTTTTATTGGGAGTTGGTTTAAGCAGAGTAAACATCTCATAAAGATTGATTCTCTTTCTAATTGCAACTATTGTCAAGAAGCAAACAGATCGAAAAGCACTACCAACATAAAATTTGCATATTGTCAGACTACAGCTTAGATATTTATATAGGCTATTAAAAAAAACAAAAGAAAACAAAAAAACCATGATGGTGGGGGATTTTTGTTCTCACCCAGTGAGGAAAGGAGCAGCAACACAATCTATACTTTTCTTCATGAGGTGCTGGTAAAGGTCGTGAGGCTACTCCACCCTCTTTTGTCAAAGTACAGCTGCAATTTGCCATTTAGAAGTGTGGGAGGGATCCTTTCACTGTTTTCTCCATACTGTACTTTTTCACTTTGTTCAGCACTCATGGGCTTTCTCCTATTATGTTATCTCCTCAGCTACAATTGCCAGGCTTCCCACTTCCTTCTCCTACTCTATTTCTCAAAGTAGTGACTGAAGTAATGAGAGAAAACATCCACCATGCCAGGGCAGAATGGACACTGGATAGCTAAAAGAAAGGGAACTCTCTTAGTGTTCCCATGCCCATGCTCCCTGTTAGTAACTATAAGCAAGTTTCCCTCTCGCCATTCCCTTTTCATGTAAAGCCACAGTTTGTTGCACTTTGTGATTCTGAGCACAGGATCTTGTGGAAAAATGGTGAAAAGGGAACAAATGCCATTGAGCCATGGTATGGTGGTATTGATGCTAGCAGCGGATTTCTGGGTGAGGAAAAAAAGAAAAAAAGTAGTGAATGACTCCTTTGATTTACAAAGCCACATTGTAAAAATAAGCTATGAATCTCTGCGTGTACACAAAGATGCAAATCCATGGAGCAATTGTCAAACATAGCCTGGTAGAAAAATAATAAGTGAGCTGGAAAAGTTTGTGTGCTGTAATGAAATACATAGCCCTGAGGGCTATCAAATGCAAGAGCATGAAGGGTCCTGTTTGGAAAGTGGTGAATTTACTAGTTGACATCAAACATAGCTGGGACAGTTTGATCAAGCACAAGTACCAAAACATTCATCCAGTTTGTCTACTGATCTCCAAGAAGCAGGGCAGGACACTTCGGAGACCAGCAGAAAAAGTTTACCAATTGCAAAAATATCTAGGGGAAAGGGAAAGGAAGGTCCTCCCCTTAATGTTCTCAATAATTGTTCCCAAAACATTGTCAGGGAGTGCTGCTAAATGCTCAGATACCAGAAAAAGTGGTCTCAGTTTAGCAGGAAATTCTCCTCACATGCAGAATGGATTGGCAGTGGAGTTTGACAGACAAATTGCAATATGTTGCACTCCTTGAGCAATTCCCAGCTTTCGTAATGCCTGATCATCCTAACTTTCTGTATGCCAAGCCCTTTCTTCGACACACTGAATTCTTCAAAGCTCTGCACATCTCTATTCTCTCTTGTGACAGCAGTTGAATAATGTCTACAAATGGAAATATTTCCTCCTCTTGGCTTGCTATAGAACAGTAACCCCCTCCCCCAGTACACTCAGTCTAAGTGAATTTACAGTTAGTCTGACAGTTTCTGAAACAGAAAACCTCTGGTTAGTGACAGAACCCAAGCACTGCTCTCCATATGGGCGGGCCAGTGTTTCTTGCTTCTCGTTAAGATGGACTCCCTCTGATGACGTGGGAATGGAAGAGATACCACACCCCATCCAGCCATTGGCCTCTTGCTGAGACAGCTATCATGTCTGCCAGTTCTTCCTGAAGGTTTTACAACATGGACAGTTTCAAACAAACATCAGATGAAAGCAATTTTGAGTCTGAACCAAATGCAGCCAGGTTTGCATCGGTGATTTATTGGTGAAAGTCATAATCTCCTATTACCTACTGCATGAGCCATCCAGTTCTTTGGCTTCCAGCCATTTTTAGGGCCTGATTCTGTTCTTATTGAAGTTAATGGGAGGTTTTATCACTGATTTCAATAGGAGGCCTTTAACTTTCCAGTATTGTGTCCGCAGAGGCTTGAAGCAATTCCAGATTTCCATCACAGTCTGCGGTTCTCCTCTTTAAGTAAATTGGAAATTAACAGATTGCCTGTGCCCACACCTTTGGATAAAGGAGAGCTATAGATCTGATTCAGCTCTCACTCACAGACCAGTTTTCATACCTCAGTAGACTTACTCCTGATTTATACTGGCAGGAGAGTGAGGTCCAATGTTCCTTATGCCTGGGTCATTGCCAGCAGAACATGGAGAGAATTCAAGTCACTTGTTATCCCTTTCCCTGCACCTCTCAAACACAGCGTATGCATACATATATATGTGGATATATTAGAATCATCTGGACTCTTTTAAGTTATTCACCAGTGAAACTGACTTCAAATTCAAATTTTAAAGTTGAAATAACAAAGAAGGAAAAAAGAGCCAGAAGGGAGCCAGCTGCAAGGGTACTCACAATTTTCATCAGTCTACGGGACACTCCTAATAACATATTTTACTACTTTGTAGTGAACTTTCTTTGCTTCTGCCATAAATATATTCTCTGTGCTGTAAATGAATAGCTTGCAAGCTCAGTAAAGTTAATATAAAAGAATAAATCTTAACTACCTAATGTCAGGTCAGAAATATAAATCTTATCTAATATGCCAGGTCAGAAGGAAAGAATACTTTTAGCTGAAAATAGCAAATACTTTCCAGTGCAGAGTAGGAACTTATTTTTCTCTTTAAAAAAAGTATGCTGCCCCTAATAAGATGAGTTGAACAGTCTCTTTTTAGAATCTCCACAAGAAAAATAAACACACAGAGCAGAGTTAATTTATAAAATGCTCCAAAGTTTATTTTGGCAGAACAGTTTTAGGCAGTGAGATTTCTCTCCCTCTCGCACTTGCATTCATACACACACATTCACATACACACACGCACACATCTCAAAATCAGGGCAGGGCCTTACAATGGCAAATACTACAGAAAACTATTAGATCTGGACGAATTCACAGATCCTTATTCAGGCTAAGCTCTCATTTTAAGATCAATGGATTTTTTTTTCCAAAGTAAGACAACAACCCTCTGAGCTTTTCTGTGACCTGCTGTGTGACAGTGAGAGATAACAAGCTGCACAAGTGCCTCTTGCCTCAGGTTCTACCAGAGACAGGGCAAGCAGTAAAGCTTTCATCCCCTCCTCGTGCTGCCGGGGCCCCATGCATTGAGCATTTCTCTGGCACATGGGTCCTTCCCTGGGGCCACACGTTCTCCTTGCTTCCCAGTACTCCTGCTCCTCCTTCACACCTCCTTCGCACGAACTGCTCTGGTTCTTGTGGCCCACGTGTGCCTTCCACACTGTGAGGTGCTCGGTACCACCATGTTATAGAAGGCAGATCCTGACTACTAAAACCCCACGGAAGAACGCAACGAGTGGGTTTCTTTTCATTTTCCTTTCTGGTTTCTGGGAAGATGCCAGTAATTTCCAGCATTTGGTCTGACAACTCTTCTACTGTAAATATTTAGAAGAATCCGTTAGAGATTAAACAAAGTGTAAGTAACTGCTCCTAATTGATAGCTCTTATTATTGTTTGCAGCAATAGGCGCTTTACAAACTCATGTGAACATCCTTACCTCTGGGTTACTTGTAGGGAAGGACAAGATAGAAGGCAGCATGCAGAACACAGTGTAATTTGAGCATCAGTATGTTATCCTTATAAATAATCAGTGCAGAGACAGCATTCTGTAATGTGTGCACCCTACTCACAAATCTTCAGGACAGAAGTGGGCAGAGTATGCGAAGGAAGTGTCCTAACTGATGTGTTTTAACTGATCTGTATCAGGCTGAAAAAGTACTCAAAGTCCTAGTTTGGACTTTTTTGCCTTTCTGTTTTCTGTCCCCTCAAAACAAACAAAAATACACAACAAACATCCCCGGCCCTCACCATCACTAACAAAAATACACAACTCCAAAGCCTCTCCCAAGCCTACTTTCATCGGGAACAGCCTTTGCACTATTATCACATGATAAAGGGGAAAAGATGAGCACTTCTCTGGTGGAATATGTAACTCTAATTATCTAAAATTCCTTTGATTGTACAGTGTCTGAAGCGTTCATGTGCAGTGTGATACTGGAAGCAGGTAATGGTGTTTGTGGGCTGATAATACGATTCTTAAGAAGTAATGCTGACAGAAATAACTTTCCAGTGGACTCATAATTGAGAATTAAAATGGACACATTTACAGCTTTCTGAGATGAATGAAGATGCATTGGTGCATCTATAGTCTAGCCAGTTGTTTTTGTTTTTTTTTTCTGAAAAAATACATGACATGCTTGGAACACAGTTAACAGTGGGTATGTTTCTGCACTGCAAGATTTTGTGTTCCAAGAAAGGCTAATGTTACTGTTAATTTTTTTCCTAATTTTAATTATATTATATTATATATATACATATATATTGGCATTTTGGAGTGAGAAGTGTGTGGTGGTTCTAAAACAGAAGAGGCAAAAATGGATTACAAAGTTTGACTCCAGTTTCCTCCTTGTTGGTCCTGTAAGAAAAAAAGTCCTGCAGCTCATCCAGGCCACTTGTGATTGTTTTCCTAGGGTGGCAATATCTGATACTCAGAAATATCTGGCATGCAAGATAGTCCTCTTGGCATTATATATAATTTTTGAAGTTGGCAGCTTCCTTTCATTTTCTCTCTCTCTATCTTAAAGAAAATGTCTTGATATTCCCTGGGAGTTATTTGTGTTATTCATCATTTCATCATAAGTTTCATAGTTACATCTGAATTTTCAGACTTTCAGTCATCATTTTCAGTATGCAAGTTTAGAACTTTACTGAAGAGGTAGTAAAAGTGAGCTGGGTAACTGGGAGAGTTAGGTGAGAGCTGCTGAGCAAAAGCATGCTGGCTCACTGGATGTTCCCATCACTTATTTCAGTCACTTATGGAGTCATAGGTTTCAACATTACAGCAGAGAAGAAGGGTGAAACTTGTTACAGTAAAGATGTATCCTGCAGGTTGCCTAGAGAGTGAAAAGGAGAAGGTACAGTGCTTGTGTTGACCTGAAGTAAGCCTCTGCAAGTTTAATAGAAGGGGATGCATCAAAATAAGTAATTAACATCCCCCTCGCAGAGGATACTGGACTGGTGTCTAGACAGATTTTGCTCCAGCTTTTCCTCTGTGCAGTTGACTATATCCAGCACAAATTAAGCAATGTGTTGTTTGTGTATGTTCACAAGCATAAGATGCACTTGAAGTACAGGTGGAGATGTGTTTGACTCCAGTGACTGTAGTGCATTTTTCCAAGTGTTGCTGAGGCAAGGCCATCTGTGACATTTGGCTGAAAACAGTAACAATCTCTCAGAGAACGACTGCTATAGAGTAGGTCTTGGATGGAACTCTAGCCTTTCACTATCACCGGACACCATTCATGTCCAAAAGAAGCAGACAAAAGGCCATATTTGGTCCTTGGTCTGTGTGGGCTTTCAGATGCTGACACTTCCTTCCCTAAAGCCATTAAGAGGAGAGAACAAGAGTATTTAGAGTTTCTTGACAGTGGCAAGGATGATGAATGTCAAGTAGTAGGTATGGGGAAACAACTTCTGTACTTCCATGCGTGCATATGGAGCTTCAGGATATTAGGCAGAATCAAAGCTTATGCTCTGGAAAAGCTCTGGAAGGTCAGACTAAATGGTTATTCAAGGAAGAGGTACATGAGTAAGGACTGTTTCTAAGCTAGTGGGCTTGGATAGCTGAAAACAAATGGAGTTGTTCTACACAGAGCTCCTCTAAGCAACTGTGGATCTGAAATTGGGGCCAATTTTTGAATTTCTGTCAGGAGAAAAAGCTTATTTTCTGACACATGTTGATACTGTAGAATCAAGATGGTCCAGAATCTTTTTTACAATTACAGACAGCAAGATTTTTAATAGCGTAGTCAGATTAATTTAAGAGTTGAGTTTAGTAACACAAACATCTTCACCAGTGCCAGCAGTTCTGTTAACATTCTCCTTATAATAATAGCATTAAGAAACAGAAGTAAGAATGCACCTTTCAAAATCCATACAAATATCAGTCCATTTTTCATATCTATCCTCTTGAAAGTTTTTCAGTAGACCACTGCCATCAGTTTATGAAAAGCATAAAAGAGGCAGAGAAAATATTTTCTTGGTCTAGTCAACAGTAATGATCTCATTTTAAGACACGCGGGTCACTTACCATTCTTGTTGAAGTCCAAAAGGTCATTCCTCTTTTGTTTGCTTTGGTTATCAAGGAACAAATCTTCCATTGGATAATTTGGCAGGTCTTTGTTGATGTTTGTATTTGACTGACCCAAATAAATAATTTGATCAATTCCTTTGGCTGAAGGCATTGAAAGCATAAATATCAACAACCTAGCTAATCATTGGACACAAAATGGCAGTTCTTGCACAATTTCATCCCTAGGTAGAGGTTTAAGATGATTCAGATGGAGTGAGGCCTAGACATGCCTGTTGCCTTCAGTGACTACAAATGCCTGATGCTCCCACTCTCCATCTACAAAAGTGTTAAACCGAACAAGACCCAGAAAGATTATTGAGGAGACAGGAATGCTGGTTGCTTGCAAAAAGGGAAGGTGAATCCCTATATGGATCCCTAAGTGCAGGCACTTTGATTTTCAAAGTTGGGTAGAAACCCTGTAGAAGTGGTAAAAAGCAGTTGAAAGAGAGTAGAACCCCCAGGACTCCTAGTTTCTACTGTGGAGAATGCTTCAATGTCATCCTTGAATGTTCAAGTGCAGCATGCATTTTAATTCTCCATCACTTCAGGAACATTGCTGGTATATCATCTCCCTTTTGATTGTGATATATGTGAAGGGCTATTCCTGCTTACCTTACAATGTTATGACCATGATGAAAGTGATTCTCAAAATTTGCTCCAAATTACCATATGGTTGGTCATATCGTAAGCATATGCAACACGAGTGTGAAACACATGACTGAGGATAGGAGGGCATTAGAGACACTTAGCCCAATTGCAGCCCTACTCTGCAACCTCTAAGAGCTGAGGTGTTCAGCTTTATATTTCCAGAATAGGAGCCCAGTGTGCTGGGGATGAAAAAGAAGTGCAAAAAGAGAGACTATAATAGTAAAGTTCATTTTTCTTTTTTTTTCCAAGAGCCATGCTCACTGAGTGGACATGCTGTTTAAGGCAACAGTTTATCCAAGTTGTATATAAGACAGCAACTTAAACACATTTCAGGGATGCTAGTTTAAAGAAGCCAAGTGAAATGCATGCTGTAGTTCAGACAAGACAGGAGCAGTGAATAACTTGGCTTGTTATTCCTTCTGCTTTTTGAGCAAGGAGGAGTATTCCATCATTTCATTCCATTAACACATGAAACAACATTCCATTTTTATATCCCCTTTAAAAAACTAATTTATCAGTGCTTTCTTAAATTTCTCAGATACGGAGAGTAAACAAACTGAGGAAGAGACCATACTGTTGAAGAATTTTAAATAAATGTTTAGGTTTTGAAAAATGAAAAGGTGCTGTTAATTTTCTTTTGTTTTCTCAGTAATTTCATATGAATGTTAAACTACATTAGACAAGTGGCTAAGATTATGTGAAATTAAAAGGATACTTTCTTGGTTTCTTCCCTTCTCTGTCCTGCACAAATATATTGTGGTAAAATCAACAAGTCTCCTACCATCTGTTTGCTTACACTGATGCTTCATCCAGCAGATATGCTACATTGAAACCTTATGAGACATAAAAATCCAATTTTGTTCATAAGGCAACAATGTGGAGTTTGTTTTAAGGAAACTGAAGTTTATTTTATTTCTGAAAACTCCTGTGAAGCAAGTAGTTCTCAAATCACAAAGAAAATATTGGATCATCACTCTATATTAAAAATATGGCATTTTTATTTGCTTTTATCCACAATTATTTCACTCTCTTTTTTCTATGTCATCAAAATCAGATTGATGAGCATAATATAACTCACTGTGAATAAGAAAACGATGATATTGCTGATACTATCTGAAGACAAAATGCTAACACACTGCTGAGCCCTCAGACTGTGCAGCCCACAGCCAGGACTCTGACTGCTCGAAAGTGTTCTTCAGATGGGCAGAATCACACACCTGAGAGCACCACCATGATTCTGTCACTTGCACCGTCTGCAGTGCCTTGCAGACTGTGTCATCTGAGAGATGCTGGGGTTTTAGGATTAGAGGGTCTGCTGGGAGAGAGTAACATGACCGCCTGCCTAGCAAAAGCACCAGGACCTGGTCAATGGTTCCTTTCTCAAGAGAAATAATTTATGGTTGAGCTGCAGCATACTTTCAGAAAGATGTCTGGCCTCTTATTTGAAGCACACATGTGATCGAGATCGTATGGTCTCCCCTGAGGCCACTGCAGTTATTAACTATGAAGGCGTCCTGAACTTGGCTTGGATTTTGTGATCAAGACTCACTGATTCCTATTTCCAACCACTGATCTACTGTATCTTACTTCCAAGAGCAAATGGTTTTATAGCATCAGATATTTTAGAGGCAGCTCCTAATTACAGACTGATTGTTTTTTTCACCTAGAGAAAGATGGGCTTTTTGAGAGCGCACTTCAGGTGAGGCTGGTTTTGTAGAAAACACTCCACTGATCTAGATAAAGATTTTATTGTATGTTTTTATCTCTAAAGCAGGCCTGACTGAAGCTTTAATGTATCTGTTTTCATGCCTGTTTTATGCCAGTATAATTATTCTGGTATTAAACTTTCAGAGAACTGTTCCTTGCTTATAAAGTCATAATAGAAGATAGAACTGGAGAAGGATTGGGTTTATCAAAACATTTTTCCTGTGTTGTGACCAAACAGCTGTGTTTCTGATGTTAGTGAATACCACAAAGCTGTGGGCTGAAAGCAGATATCCCAGTGCAAACTGCCTAATGGCTGTACCCTGCCTCCAGCAGCTCTCAGACATTATGTACCATCAAGATACTTTAAAGCTTAGAAATCTTCAGAGGAGGAAGACAGGAGTGAAATAATTCACTAGCTCTTTCGAATGCCCAGTACTGAACTCTTGCTTCATCCTAGGCATTGGGATGGCCACATCTCTCACGTGGTATAAAGCAGAATGAGGCTAACAGCAATCATGTTGGGGTTTTGGTAGGATCCCAGCAGCTCTACAGGTTTCCAAGATTTATCAGCTATGACTGGTTCTTAGGCAGGCAGTATATTCCTTTTTCAAACATATGCTGCTGAAGAGTTGCTTCAGTGAAGGAAGGGAAATCATCCCTAAATGTTCTCACATGATGGAGCTGGATGTTACTTGATTGCCTTCAGGACCTCAGGATAAGAAGTCCTACAGACTTGCACATATATTTGGAGCATTTTTGCTACAGCTACTGTTGAGATTAGATTATATCATGTTCCCAGGGTTTTTTAAGGAGGGTTGAAATCACAATATGTTTTGTGATAATCATATTTTTCTCTCATTTTCACGTCAGTGAAAAACACTGTAATCATTTTCCCCGATCATTTGGTGTTATTTTCCCTTGGTTTCCTTCAAACACCTCTTTCCAGTTTTCTGTGAGAATACCTTTCTTGTGCTTTCTTGTTTCCATATGGAGTGTTACATATGATGTTGGTATGGAAATATTACAGAGTAAACAGTGGATTCAAGCTGAAAAGGATACTTAAGAGATTAAGGAACAGGATTTGAGTCTCTCTTTCCAGAACACCATTTTTTTCTCTTACTGAAATCGAAATCTGATTTTATTCATACCAGAATATAGTTTAGGAGTTTCTTGATAAAATCAGTAGGTAATCTCAAAGTTGAAAATCTTTCTGTTAAAAAAGCACCAAAATTATCATCTTTATTGAGCCTTCTGCAGCAAAGAAACAGAGCTGCTAACTCTAAGCATGGAGGAATCTTACTCCCACATATTATGACAGTGATTTAAAAAGCAAAGCCATTAATTTTTAAGAGTTAATAAATTAAAATAATAGCAAATTCTTCTCATAAGCATTTCGAGTTCACATAGCTTTTCTCTGTAGAATTAGGAAGGAGATTTTCTTAAAAAAAGTCTTCTACCAAAAGGAAAAAAACTATGTTTTTGTTCCTCTGAAGCACACCGAAAGCATAATCCTGTTGAAAACATTTGAAGCTTTTTGTTCTTTAATATGAAATCTAAAAATATTGAAAAAAAAAAATTAGAGATGAAAAATGATTTAGCCTTCTAGTTATTTAAGGGATGAGAAGTTCAAGACATTATTTTCAGTGTTTGGGTTAGTGTGTTAAGAGTCATGCTTTTCTCTACTTCAGGAAGATATGTGCCGGCTACAAGCATAAGAGCCTCCATTCAAGGATGTGTCCTTAATTTTAATCAGACGTTTAAGTCTAATAGATGTCAAGGGGTCTGTGTCACATATGTGAAGGTAACTATATGCTGATGTGCTTTTTGGAATGGGGTGGAATTTAAGCATGGGCTTACATGGTAGTTGTTTGGGTTTTTCATGCATTTGGATCTGGATAAGCAGAAAGTAGCATAGAATGGATCAACAAACATTAAACGTTAACTTGGTGCACAGTATATAGAAGAAAAAGGACCTTTTATTTCCCTAAAATTTTTGACCTTTTTTGTTATTTTTCTTTTCCCTGCTGCTCTTTCCTCACCAACCACAGTTCTAGTTTGCTGTGGACAAATCCCAAAGGGAACATTCCTTGCTAGAGTAACTTAACCATCTCTTTTCCTTTATTTACAGCAAGTACAGCACCCCCTGCAGAATGCAAAGCAGACAGTTTGGCCACAAGCCACCACTAATGGCATGTTTTCCAATAATTTAATCTCTTCAGTCACAGAACAGAAATCAGAATGTTAAAAGAACTGACTTCCCAACTCGCCTCAATCTGTCTTTGAAATCTGTACTTGGAAATGTCATATGATTAACTAGAATAAATGGTTGCCACACTTGCACCCATGACTCAGTAGTTGCTTTCAATCTGATGTATATGAGAGAATCCCATACGAAGCAAGGCTGAACACAGTGCCAAGAACAGTTACACATGAAGGTTTGGGTGGGCAAAGTAAGAAGCCAGAAATTTCTTCCAAACTTGAGAACATATTGTAAACATCCATGAATTAAACACCTCAACACTCCTAAGAGATAGGTATAATTTCTCCTTTGCAGCTGAAGAAACTGAAGCCCGTAGTTGACAGGGCCAAAATTTTTATGTTTGGCTCTAGGAGTGAAGCAACTACTCTTGGATTAGTCTCCTACATAAACAGTTGAATTTTCAGACAGTCCACCATTTGCATCTTCCACTGGCATGCTGAAGTTCAGGTCATGTATTTGGGAATGATGCAGAGGATTAATTATCTCACTTGAGGCCCTAGATTTGAAAATGTTGATGTTATTACTTTCAAATTCACAACACTAGAAGATAGAAAGTATTTCTGAAAGGAGCTGTATGCTAGTGACTTCATCAGCCCTGAAACTACTTGCTTTCTCCAAAAAGTACAGAACTATGGTGCTGCTAGAGGGTCTTCGTAAACAGGCAAATACAAAATAACTAGATGTTGAAAGTTTGCCTACTGCATTAATTTTCTTCCATCATGTTTGTTTTATTTTTTTCTGTACTGGAATGCGTGTAAGTTTGCTTTGGCATTGGACCTTATATATGTGCAATAATTTTTCTCACTTTCTAAAATGATGAAGATCTCTGTTGGTCTACAGAACACAGGTTGATGCCTTGGTCCATCCGTCTGCCCCAGGACATCACTCCTATACACAGTGTCACTTGAATTCGGCCTCCAGCAGTGTATGCTTATGGGGAGCTGATATCTCATTTTGACAGCAAACTGCATGACTTGCTTCATGCCACTCCATGAAGTTACGGAGTTGGTTAAGACGGATGTTTTCATACCAGGGCACGGTTCAACCTTCCCTTTTACTTCTTTCTTTTTGGCATCCACATGTGTCATTTTTTATCACAATGTCGCTGCAGCAGCCCAGCATTTGGAGTGGTGTTGTTGCGGTCATTTCATATCCATGGCCTGTCTCATGGCAGCCCGACATGATGCCGCAAGCCACTAGCCACCAGTCAAGCTGCCAAACATTCATCGTATTGGATGCTTTAAAAATAACTTCTGTGATTTCATGTTTTTCTAATATCTGAAGGATGTTTGGTTTTCACTGAAGCCTAACTAATTGTTGGTATAACTTATATTAGACAGTTCTATTTGCAGCAGTGTTTCTATTTCTATCATTTATTCTGCATCATCTTAATTATTTTACAGTACGACAAAACAGAACAGTCCTTTCTTGTTCATTACTGCAGTTATTAGAAAAATGTTATTCAACAGAGCACTGCTGCAAAGTTCCAAAAATATTTTGCAAGCTGGCTAAGGCATCTGACACCTGAAAAAGCAGCCATTTCAGCAAACTGATCATTTAATTATGGAGCAAGTTGGGTAGGAAGAGCTTCTTCACTAATTTGTCCTTACCTGTGCTGTGTAAGGTTAACATGTGCCCTCTGGACACTGCTGTGATTCAGCCTGAATTGTATGATACATACTAGTTCTATTGGCAAAATACTTTAGCAAAACTGTATTTTTAAGATCATTTGTTCAACTGTACATAAAAAGTGTTGGAGAGTACGTTTGTTGTTCATCAGCAGTATTAAATAATATACCAGACAAATAAAAACTAGCTACCCATGAAAGTTATAATTCCTAGACTAACTAACTATTCATCTTTTCAAATGTTTTTATGTTCAGTTTATATTAAACTGATTTTAAAGGAAAAAAAAAAAAGCAATATTGAAACAGTTTCAAAAACATTGACTTTATAATTCTTTAAAATATTTAATAAAACTAGTAACAGTGACTCTAAGCTTTCCTGATGTTTAATTATAGGTTTTATATTGTATATATATTTTTGGTTTATTTTGTTTTTATCTTTGTCAGTAGGTGTCCTCCATTTAATTATTTTTTCTTTACAATTTCCTTTTTCTTTTAAATTTATCATATGTTTTACCATTTCATATCACATTTAAGTTATTATCTCTATTTCAAATTCTAAATCATTTTTTCATCCTGTTTCATTTTGATTTATTTGATGGGATATGAAGGCCCTAAAAAGTGAAATTGAAATCCAATATTTCCAACAAATTTATGTATATATATATATATATTTTTTTTTTTAAAGGAATATTTCATCATCTTTTCTTCTTATGTCAATTTTACATGAATCCCATTTTCAAAAATCCTCATGGAACAGTTTTTCCAGCCTTCAGTCCATAGGGGCAGACATCTGAGCAAGAAGTGCACACATCCTTTGGTCAACTGGGCCAAGCTCCCAGTGCTGGCCATCCTCTCCAGGCCATTCTCACCCAGCAGGAGTCTCTAGCATGGGCAGCCTGGTGCCTTAGCCTCTGCCTGAGACTCTTGCCACCATAGCATCCATCAAGATCACTGCATGCAAGTTAACAGCAAGGGAAAGTGATGACTGATGGACTTGTTGTCCTGAGGTCATGATGAGCCAATGCCTGCCTTGTGCCAGGTCAGGCTGGTGCTGCCACCAGCGACTGCTACCATTTGCTCTTTCTCTTTTTGAATGAAGCCTCTGCATCAGCAGATTAATTTAACTGTCTGGAAAGTTTGATGTGTCATCATTTTACTGCTAATTGGTTTTAGGATGAATAACGCATTTCTGTAGATGTTACATTTAAATAATAAAAAAGAACAGTTTAGATTCATTTTTTCTTGTGCTCAGCTGGGCAGATTGTTATGCAAAGACTTGAGAAGGGGTGGTGCACATGGTGTGACATGCATTGTGTCCCTGCTTAGAAATAAAATGGGTGATAGCCCTGCTTTCCTCACCAGCTCCCCAATAATTCAGCCAAAATACTTTCCAGCATGGCTGTGGACTGGTGCCAGGCTGCCTGCTTCATGTTGGTGCAGTGATGGTAGATGTGTTACAGTTTTGAGGGAGAGAAGGATGCTTGGTGTGTGCAAAATTTCTTTCACGTGGGCCAGTGTGTGAGGCAGCAAAGCTGGTAGGGAGGGGAAGGCACCAACTTCAAAGAGAGGGCAGAAGGCACACAAGGTGATGAAGTAAGCCCTAACTACGTGCTATTCATATTTACTTCACAGGGAGGGCCAGGCGCACAGAGCTGTTGAACTGGGTCTGTTTGTCAGGAATCAGACACCTACATAAATTCCACACAACCTCTAACTTAATCCCACTCAAAGCAGGCCATCTAATCACACTGACCTTTAAAAATCAGACATTTGTGCTTCAAACCATGGGCTACTCTGAAGTTGTTGACTAATGAGTGAGATACTCACTCCTTCTCTTTAGGAGTTTGACTTTGATTAGTCAGGACTGCAGGCAGGAAGCCTGAGCTAGATGATATTGAAGTCTTTTGTCTGTTTTCATATTGTACCATCCATTCTTTGCATTCAGAAACCTTTGGCATTTTTTTAAACTGTTGGTGTTCCCATTGACACAAGAGAAAGGTGAAGATAGTTGGATCATTTCATGGGTGTTGATAGCATATGCATCACCACCCAGTGCTACAGTGAAGAAGGAGTCATTAGACCAAGTATTTTTACCATTAAATTAAACTTGAATTTTGGGCAGTATCCTGCATTACTGGCACAAGATGAGTGGTTGTGTTGGCCTGGAGAATTTAACCTTTTTTTCCTCTAGGAAAATTAGAGATTGGTGAGTATCCTTGTTACAAATCATGGAAACCAATGTTTAGAGACCTTCCATCACCGTGGTATTTCTTAGTATCTATATTCTGGATCCAATTCTTGATGTGGGGCTTGAATTTAAAGAGACAGGTTCTGATTCAGTGGTTGCAGGCAGCGATCCAGAATAGTTCCACTGTAAACAACATAATTTGGGGCTTCCACTTCGTTTCAGTATGGTATGAATTTAGTTGTCATTCAGAAAAAAAAAAATATTAGTTCATTCAGTACAAAATTTTGATCAATACCACTTAGGAAAATATACAAGCTTGAGAGGATATTAAGTAATTGACCGAAGACACATCTGAGCAATGCCAAGGTAGTGGGTTGGCTTTCTGTTTGGCTTATTAATTTTTTAGCACTGTGAACATGGTAGTAGAAAAGTCATAACTTTGACATGGGATTACAGGCTTTTGCTGTCTAAATCCTTCTCCCTGGTCCCTAGGATGGAAAGTAAAATCGGTTACATCCTGCTGTTCTTTCTGTGGTTTCTGAAACAAAATTTTGAGAGAAAAGCTCTGGTCTCAAAAGACCCTGTGGGAAATGGGAAACTTGCAAATGCTACTGTAGTTGTGTAACATTGACAGTATGAGCTGAGTGATCCTTAAACAGCTTTGAAGTACACAAGTATCCGTGTAATACCCAACAATAAAAGTCTCCAGCATGCTGAAGTAGAAAAACAAGCAAAATAAGCTGGGGGGACAGGCTCTGCTGCTGCCAGGACAACTTGACCACCAGCAAGCTTTGTTAGAAACACACCAGTGATAGGCAGAAGGCTGGTATTGAGTACAAAATGTGCCTGCATATTTCAGAGAATGTGCATGTACAGTATAAGGGTACAATTTTATACCTGATAAAAAACTGTGCCTGTTGTAGGGAAGGGATCTGAGGGTCATAAGAGTCACAATTACATTTGGCAACTTTGGTTTTGGAGTTCTGTTCACCTACAAACAAGGTAAAATCAACTGGTGATTTTCATGATGTCGTCTTGAAGGATTAGACTGTTAAGATCCTGTTTAAAGTATTTAGACACCAAGTAAAATCTCTTCCCAGAACTCTTTTTTTTTTTTTCCACCTTAACTCAGATGCCTTCTGTGCATATAGCTGAGTCTAGCAAGCATCATGAGACATTGCTGATACAGCTATTAGGTGAGTCTCGTTAGGAGGGATGCCCAAAAGTAATGCCTTCTATATTATTATGTTGGTCCATGACACTAGAAGTAAATGTTCCTGGTATGGCAGTAAAGGCTGAACCTTCCCATCAATATTCGGTTACATTTTGTTGCTGTGTGACAGGTGGCAGCAAAAGGTCAGGCTGACAAAATGTCATCTGACATGGAAGTGCCCATGCAGCAAAGGAGGGGAACTGAATTCCTCTATGCGGAAAAAATGGCACCCATTGGCATTCACCGACGCTTGCTGAATGTTTCTGGAGACCGAACAGTGAATGTGAACACAGTGAGGCAGTGGGTGGTGCATTTCATTACTGGTAACAGTGACAGTGGGTCACCTCTGCTTGTGCAGATTGTTACGAGCATGACATGTAGGCTCTTTTTTATTGCTGGTGAAAATGCAGAGCTAATGGTGGTGTTTATGTTGAAAATTATTGTTCTGTAGCTGAGAATCTACTCTATCAAGTAGTCTTAGTGTGGTCTTTGTGTCTGCTGTAGTTTCCATGGACATAATCTTTATAGACGCTATATCTAGACAGCAAGGATGTGGTAATGTAATTCAGTTTCACATTCTTAGAGTAGATTCATAACATAGTATTGAAAGTTTGTTATATGGGAACAACTACAGCTGACTCTACTAGTTAAATCTGTAATTGCTTATAGGATTTAGAACTCAATACCTCAGAAGGTATGACATGACCTGGTCCTACTTTTTCCATAATCACAAGATTACTTAAAGCAACTTGCCTCAGGAAGCCTGTTGGGTTCCTATACTGGTTAATCTCACTGGATTCCTACATTTTGGTGGTGATCCATAGTACGTGGGAAAAAAAGTCAATTTCCCTCTCTCACAATGAAAAGAATCTTTCAGTTTATTTACAAAACTCTCTGGAATGAGAAGGAGCCATTTGTGGTTGCTGTGGCTGATTTCTCTTGAGCTGAAGATGCTAGGAGACTGCACAAAACTTTGTACCCCTGATGAGATTTTTCAGTCTATTGATGCTCTTTCTAATTAAATTCGAGGGAAATGTGTTTCGGCAGCTAGTGCTCTTAATTTTCAAGATCACTTTGCCAGATGTGTGCTTAGTAATGACGATGCATCCCCCAGTGAGATTGCAGCCATATTTAATGAGGTACTCCTTGTTTGTAGATACCAAACCAAAATGGTTACAGATACAGTCTTAGGCTGGGAAATAGTCCCATATTCATGTATCTGTGGCCCTTTAGAACTGTTGACCATTCATGAACAAAAGAGGTTGATTTCCTTTCCCTCAGATAGGAAGTGCCTCTGGAAGAAGCCAACATTCTCAAAACAGATGTTTGAGGATTTTTTTCAGTCCTTATAAGATCCTTTTCTTTCAGAACACAGATGGACACTTGAGGATCTTTGTTGCTTGTTTTGTATCCTAGAAGACAGTAATACTCTGAAATAAAATTGAAGTCATCCAGATCTCTGGAAGAGATACCGTCTTCATAGAAAGTAATCTTAAGGTGGTTTTGACACAAATCACAGAGAAGAAAAGTTGTTAAGACTTTAATAGTTGACTTTTAGACTAGTTTTCCTTTTTGCTCTTTCAGTGGCTGTCTCTCCTTTCAAGGCTTCCTTAGACTATCCAGAGGAGGCAAAATGGAGGGTCCACGCCCCTCAGGCAACACGACTGGTCCTGTTGCATCTCAGTAAACTTATGGCCAGTCCGACATAGCAATTACTGTGCATGGGTCTACCTACCCTGCCAAGCCCAGCTGCTGCCCCATCACAACATGTCCTTTGCCTTCTCATGGGTGATTTAAGGCCAAGCATCAAATGGAGCTTAGCCTGTAAGGTAGAGCTCAGGTTTCATCTCAGCCAGGCTGGCAACCTCTTTAGTTATGATAATACAAACTAATCAAACCCATGTGTTCTTACTCTCCCAGTGCTGTTCTACCACTCCTGGACTTTTCCAATGTTCTGCACTGTACATTACCTACATGTTAGTTCAGTATTTTTACCCTACAACTGTCTGTTCTATTTCTAATGCATTGCCACACAGATAAATGCTGTCCAAGAAAGAGTATGAGGAAATACGCTGTGGTTTGCAAACTGAATTCCTTAATGACTTTCTCATTAGAAGAGCTCACTGCCAAATGCTGTTTGCTTTTGCCTGAAGGACAGTCCACGTGATTAAGAGTAATTCTGCTTTACACGAAATAGTGTTTTCAGGCCACTGCCACAGACAGCTGCTTCACACTAAGCAAGAGAGAGAAAAACAAATGCCAATGAACTCATGGAGTGATAAAATGACACAAGAACTCAAGGGATATCCTATTCCAAATCCCCCCATCATCAGAGCTTGTAAATATGGGCGTCCTGTTTGGTAGGTGAACCTGGGCAGGGTTCAGGTCTTGCAGAGGGGTCCACCCAGGAGAGGCTTAATTCCAGGGTAACTGCTATGAAAATATTTCCTGTGCGTACTCACAAGCCTGGGAAACCAGGAGTAACAACAGCTCTTTAGCAGGGATGGATTTCATATGTCTAGAACATCCATTTCAAGAATGAGCCTGTAAACTGAATTCTGGTAGTTGAAGATTAATGGTGAAACAGTGCATCTCAGCTGCAGCAAGTGGAAGAATAATATTCCTTTACACTGAGCTTGTCCCCTGGCTGTCACAATATACTCCTGCCTGAGTTCCTCATATATCTATTTTTTTATTAATCCTATTAATTTTAATATATATGTGAAGTAGAACAGTGCAAAATTTCATTGCCAAGAGTTTTAGAATTTCTTTGCTGCATGCTGTTAAAATCAGTTATCATCCCATTATTTAACTTTCTGTTTCAAATTCAGATTCTTGTCCATAACTTTCTATTTTTGACTTGGAAATTGAAAATCATTGTTTCCAGAGTAGGCTAGAATAAAACTTTGGAAAATATGTTGAGAAAGGAAAATCTTTTTTCCTTTCTTTTCCTAATGAGGCTGAAAACTAATTATCTGGACAAACAGCTTGAACAAAAACAAACAAACAAACCAAACAAACAAAACGGCCCAGGCAGGGAAAAAGAATAGTTCAAGATTACTTTAGTAATCTTCTCTCATCTCTAGTGGTTAGACTTTATAGAAGGAAAGATGGATTCTGGTCTTAAAACCAGGCACAAGACTACTTACAAACTTCTGTATTTGTTGAGTCAGCAGCTCTGGCTGATGATTGTATAAGAGGTGGGTAAGAACTTCCATGTGGGTCTCTGTGCTTCCACCATGTACTGTGACCATTGCTGTGCTGTATTTTCTGTCTTTGAGAGTATAGGATTTCACAGTGCTCAGGGAGCGTTTAAATACAAGAAACCTGACTGCTTGATTGCTGGTGAGGCCACCTCTGTGCACCAACATTGCTCCTAGCAGCCCACTCACAGAGTATCTTCAGTCTAGCTTATGAAAATTAGTTCTGACAGCTGTGCAGGAATTTTTATATTGCATTTTATTTTATTTTGTCTTTATAATGAAGCAGTTTGCCCCAAAGGCCAAATGGTTACAAGTGTAAGAGAGTGTTCCTTGGACCTTTTTACAGTGCCAGAACCCTGATCTTCTGCAGTCAGCACCTAGCCCATGCAGCCATAGTGCCTTCTGCTTTGGCAAGGCAGTAGATATTTCTCTGCCTGGCTACCACATCTAGAAGTTGTGGCTAACAGGAGTGGTCTGTGCCCTCCAAGCAATTTGAAGAGACAGGCAAAGTTTAGTGTACCCTCTCTGATAAATTAAAAGAGAGAGCTGGCCTCCTCAGACATGGAAAAGGCTGAGGTACTCAGTGAGTTCATTGACTCTGTCTTCATTCCAGTCAGGCCTCTCACAGCTCTTGTGTACCTGAAATTCTAAGCAGGGTTTGGGGTAGCAAAATTCCTCCCGGTGTAAGAATGGAGCAAGCTCAAGGCTGAATGTGTACAAGTCTATAGGGCTAGATTACATGCATTCTGGGGTTCTGAAGGAGCTGGCTGATGTGGTTGCCAAGCTGCTCTCCATCATATGTGAAACATTGCGGCTGTTAGGTGAAGTCTCTGTGACTGGAAAAAGAAAAACATCCCTCCCATTTTCAAGAAAGGAAGAAAGAAAGAACCAGGGAAGTACAGGCTGGTGAGCCTCATCTCTGTGCCAGGGAAGGTCATGGAGTGGATCCTCCTGGAAGAGATGTTGAAGTACATGAAAGATGAGGAGGTGATCTGAGACAGCCAGCGTGGCTTCACCAAGGGCAAATCATTCCTGACTAATCTGGTGGCCTTCTGTGATGGAGTTGTGGCATCGGTGAACAAAGGAAAGGCAACTGATGTCATCTACCTGGACTTCTGCAAGGCCTTTCACATGGTCCAGTGCCACATCCTTATCTCTAAATCGAAGAGATAAGAATTTGAATGTTGGACTATTAGGTGGATAAAGAGTAGATCAGATGGTTGTAGCCTTAGGGTTGTTGCCAATGGCTCTATGTCCAGGTGGAGGCTGGTCACAAGTGATGTCCCCCAGGGGTCCATCTTGGGGCTGGTTTCCTCTCACCTAAGCCATTCTATGATTCTTTGGTAAGTATAGAAATTTGAAACAATGCTTGTACCGGGTGTAACATGGTCAGATTTCACCTCTTGTAGTTGCTTCCTCATGGTTACAGTGCTTAACTGCTGTAGTGCCTGAGATCTGCAGGCACCTACTGCTTGCTGCTCCAGGAGAATTCTGTACTGTGCAACAATAACTTCTCTCCCTATGACAAAAAGGTGTTTTGATTTTCATTTCCACCTGAAATCCACTTGACTTGGACTTTTCAGGAGTGCAGGGAGCAGCCATGGCCATCACTAATCTGCGTTGCAGAGCTTAGGCACATGCCTGGCTTGGAGCCTGAAATGGAGGAAACTAAGGGGTGAAGAGAACAAGCTTCTCAGCTAGAGCTTGGAGATACCTTTTGTCCAATGCTCTCCCTCATTTTCTAGACATGAATGTTTTCCCTCCACCATTTATTTTTTCAAAGTTCAATGGCAAAACCCAGTGCTGGGTTTTCATACAGTACCGGTTTCTGGGCACTTCACTGCCGCTGCTCTTCTTGCCTGAGCTAGTCCAGGAGTTTACATTGCATTCCAAGGAAGCATAATGAAACAGTTTCATTACACAGATACTGGGCTAAAAAGAAATGTCAGGCACAATGGGAGACTATAAAAAAAAATCTTTTAAATAGCTTTTAAGATAAAACAAAACAAAACAACAACAACAACAACAACAACAACAACAACAAAAACCTTAATTTGAAATGTCAGTTCTGGCATGAGAATTTTGCTCTCTGCATTTCCAAGAACAGAAGCTTTCTTTGTTTCACACATTGAGTTATAACATGGCATGAAATCAGCCTTTAAATGGAGCTTGACTTACATGTTTTAACCTATTCCATGTTCCGTAACACTAACAGTGTGATTCAACAGTCCAAGGGATGGAAGAGCTCCCCTTTGAGGACAGGCTGAGAGAGCTGTGGCTATTCAGCCTTGAGAAGACTTTGCAGAGACTTGATAACCACCTTCCAGTATCTAAAGGGGGGCTATAAGAAAGAAGAGTGCAATCTTTAGCAGGGTCTCTCATGATAGGGGAAGCGGAAATGGCTTCAAACTAAAAGAGGGGAGGTTTAGATTAGATATAAGGAAGAAGTTTTTTACAATAAGGGTGGTGAAGCAATGGAACAGGTTGCCCAGAGATGTGGTGGATGTCTCTGGAGACATTTGGGGTCAGGCTGGACAAGGCTCTGAGCACCCTGATCTAGCTGTAGGTGCCCCTGTTCATTGCAGGGGAGTTGAACTAGATGGTCTTTAAGAGTCCCTTCCAACTCAAAAGATTCTGTGATTATATGATTCTCCATTTAGAACTGTGTGCTTTCATCTTTGCCGTCCTATTTGTATGAGATGTATCTGTGAGGAACAGAAGAAAGCAGAAAGTATGAAAATGATAGAGTACATTTTATTTCATATTTAATGATACTGGAAGTAAATTGGAGATGGAAATTGTTCATGTAATGGATCTTAGCTATAGAAAATTATCTTCTTTTGGAAATAAGGTACTGTCTGTCTCAAGGGCACACACACAAATCTTGACCTTTGAGCAGTTGCACGTAGTGTCTTCTCTATCAAGCAAATTGATGCGTAATGATCTGTCACAGGTATTCACACATTATATCTTTCCTGTCAAAAGTAATAATCCATATTTTATATAGCAGATTTGATGGCAAATATTTTGTACTTCTGCTGCTTTTTCTTCCCACTGTCAGGCTTAATGAAGGAAAATCATGGATAGTTTTTAAATAATGTCAGCTTCTTATATCACATTACCATGTCTGCCTTTGAGAGTAGCCTTCTGCAAGAACCACAACATAAGAGTGAGAGAAAGACATTTTCATGTAGTTAACTTTAAAAAGCCAGGTTTTTTAGGTCTTAATATCAAAATCAACATACTGTATACCTTTGGAGTCTCTTGGAAAAAAACGTTCCATACTTAGTGAGCATATTTAGTGTGTCTTAGTGGTAAAAACACTTCTCTTGATGATGTTCTACAAAGTAACTCACTCAGAGGTAAAGAGAATTAAATTCTTATATTCTTATTGAAATTGTTTGCCCCAGCAGGGCCAAAGTTTGTTCTTTTCCTACCTGTTCAGCTCTACTGAGGGAAATTATTCCTCATTCTGTATTCTATCAATGAAAAAGGTAAATTTGAACTCTGATTTCTCAGATTGTAGGATGAATGAAATTTTAGAGTTTAGAGAAGTGCTTTTCCCATTCCTGGACTATGTCTTTTTGCCAAAACTGAACAAAACATAGAGGTATTTCCAAACTTCCCTGACACCGGGCAAACTCCCCTAGGCTAGCAGTTAGAGTGGCTTACAGTTTTCAGCCTGTAAGCCATAGATTCATATGGGCTTCTGGTCTGCCTCCAAGGGATCCACAGAAGGGAGCCAACAAAAGCAAGCTTATCGTTTGTATGAATTATTTTTCAGTGTCTGCTGATAAATTCAAAACACTGAAATAGGTGATGAAAGTATGGCACATATATATTTACAGAAGTATTACAGGCATGAGGACAAGGCAGAACAAGAAGACAACAGTATTTACACAGAAGATTTACAAATGTAAATGAGGTCTGGATTTCTCTTACACATGAAATATATGTAAAACCAGATGTCTCAAGTTGAAAGATGAAAGCTTACACTCAGAAAAGTGACTGGGTTTTTCTTACAAAAAGAGGTAAAAAACCCCACAGACTTGAAGCTACTTGATGTTTAATTATCAAACTCTTATTTAAGAATGAAATCATGAAGTAATTAGAAGTAAGAATTTGTACAGTACTGAAATATTCAAAATATTATTCTCTACCACTGAGAAGTAATTCACTGATAAATGTCTGCTACTGAAAACAGAGTCTGCAGTATTTCTCCCTTCTCTGCTACTTCTAAGTCCTCAAATAAGAACAGATCAGTCTTAAGCAGGGAGGGAAAAATTGAAATAAAAATGTAATTCTACCTATGCTTCATACTGGGATTAGAGCAGGGTAAATGCCATAGTTATGTCTGATCATCAGGTTGTGATTGTTAGAGATGATGGAGAGAACATTCCGGGAAAAGAAGGAGGGTGAGAAGGATGGCCCTCCTGTTTCTTTTTATTAACATGAATTAGCATCAAATCTAACAAGGTTATATTCCTGCACAGCAGAACTCAATAAAATGTCACTTAGTCAGTAAAGGAAATGATAAATTAAATTGTTTTTCAATCATCCAGCTAATAAAAGCAAACACAAATGAACATGTATTCATCTGCTGAGCTGTATGTATACAAGGTTAATTGAAGAAGCAGCAGAAAAGCCACTGAAAATAACTTGAAAAATAAATGTTCTCTAGAATGCTACTGTTCCATAATATCTACTTCAAGTACAGTTTGCTCTTAGTCTTTTCTGCAAGACATGGGCACATCAGCTGAGTTTCTCAGTTTTATAGAGATGAAATAATCACTGGAATGAAATGTTAGGTCATAAAAGACAGCTAAAAATGAAGCAGTCTGTAAGAGCTGTCAGAGAGGAGGATGGTCCACCCTTCTGAGCACAGAGGAACCATTTATACCATGGTTATTTTGAAAGAAATTGTCTAACTTATTATTCTCTTCCCTCCCTTCCCTATTTTTTAATGCTTGTCTCCTCAGTGCATCCTAACGTGAGCCAGGGTTGCCAAGGAGGGTGTGCTACATGTTCGGACTACAATGGATGCCTGTCATGTAAGCCCAGACTCTTTTTTGTTCTGGAGAGGATCGGCATGAAACAGATCGGAGTATGTCTTTCCTCATGTCCAAGTGGATACTATGGGACACGGTATCCTGACATTAGCAAGTGTGCAAGTAAGTGCTGGATAAGGGGAAGCACACAGCTTTGTTTGTTCCCTTTTGAATGTTGTGTCTCCTTAGGAGACAAGACAACACAGAAGCAGATGGACAGGTTGAATCTTTTTCTGTTCAGTTTTTTTATAGTAGCCCAATAGATATTAACCTGAGCAGGGAGTTAAGGTGAAAACCCACAAAACTGCTTAAAGCTCAGGGCTTCCAGTTTAGCCCTGAGTCAGTGAATGACCTGACTGGGTGCGGAGAGATGGCCTCCTTTACACTCTCACACAGAATGCCTGTACGAAAATGCAAGGTCTCAACCTGGTTTGGGTTTTTTTTTTTATTACCTGATTCATGTTGCCTGCAGGCTGGGAAGCAAAGAACTATTCTATTCTAAAGAATTCTCTTATTTACCATTTGGGCAACATTTTGACCCCATTATGCATTTTGAAACATAAATGTATTGGTTTTGCAGTATCCTTACCATTCCCTTTCTTTCCCTCTCTCCTGTGACTTTTGTTGTTGGGTTCACTTTTTAACCCCACAGGTGATATAGAAACATAAGTGTGACAGCCAAGACATTCTTCAGATTTTACCTGGTACTAAAAGTTATTTAATGAACAAACCCTAGAGCAAAATCTTGCAGAGTAACATGACACTGCAAAGTACTTGCTCAGTTTTTAGCAGTGTGTGGCCTTGCATATCAAACATGAGCTGTGCCATACACAAACTTTTGCTTACTTATTTTAAAAGCACCTGAGAACTGGGAAATATATTGTTTATGCTGATTTAAAGCAAACTCTAAATATTTTATTCCTCCTGGATGGATGGAGATAGACAGTGTGGAACTGGGCCAGGACCAGTAGCTTTATGCACTACAACTAGTGTGCTGTTATTCTGATGGGCTGTGCATTGTCTTCAGTTTGCAGAGATCTGCAAGAATACACGAAGCATGTGACCATCTAGCATCAGACTGTCCTTATTAATTTCTGACTCATAATAAATTCACTTGTTGTGGTCCTCAATGTATATACAGGTCATAAGGAAGACCTAAAAATAATTTGCTTCCTTTGAAGACTTTAACAATGCTAGAGCCTTCTAAAGTGATTTTACCTTGAATTCTATTGTATTTGGGTCTCTGGTGTTTCACAACAAAGAGCATCAGTGTTGTGTCCTCTTTGCATTTCAGAATGTAAAGCTGATTGTGATACCTGCTTCACCAGAAACTTCTGCACAAAGTGTAAAAGTGGGTTTTACTTATACAGTGGAAAGTGCCTTGAAAAGTGCCCTGATGGGCTGGAAGCCAACAACCACACAATGGAGTGCACTAGTATTGGTAAGTCCAGCCCCACATAAAGGCCCAGCCCTACCTGGTTTCCTCATGGGGATGGGAGATCTGTGAGGGGCACGAGCTGCAAGATCAGTTAGAGCTCTGGGGAAGGACAGCTCAAATCCACCCAAGAAGTGTTCTACATCACAAGTTACAACAAACTTACATCACTTCATAAAAATCAAGCTCGGTTGTGCCCCAAAATACAGCCCTGATGCTAAGGGCAGTTCTGCCTCAGGAAAAAAGGCCCATTTCATCCTGCTGACTTGGCTTACGCTGAGATAGAATGACATCCACTTTTAGCTTGAACTGTTACAGTGTCGGCTGCACCACTACTGTCAAAGGTATAAAAATGTCAATGCAGACCGTACATTATCTTAAAGTTTAAAGCACTAACTGCTCTGGTTTCAGTCCTTTCTGCTATCTGTGCCTTCACAACATGTGTGCACCAGCATTTTGAAGCTTATATTCCCAGAGAGGAGGGCTAGAAATTAAAATGGTATTTGTGCATAATCACCTGACTGTAGCAAGTGAGTATTAAAATCAGATGGTGAACAGCATGGAGTTCTCTGTGAAGGAGTGAGATTGGCGGCACTGCTCTGGTGACTCATGGCTGCAGAAACGAGAGCTGCTTTTATATCTCTTCAGCCTCTGACTCACAAGCCCCAATTCTTCAGGCCAGGGTGATTTTGGAGGTCAACACACCTAGCTGTCTGCTTCATCCCTCTGCCACCCCTGCAGCTGAAAGCAGGAAGAGTGATGTATTTGCCTGTGGGCTGCTGCTATCCATGTCCCCTGCTATGAACACACTGAGGATGCAGCAGGGCTCAGCTCATTTTGGTGCACTGGCTGTGAACTGTGGTGGCTGCGGGCTGCAAACCACAGTGGGAGCAGTAACTTCTTTGGCCACCTGCAACCAGGGAGCGCTTAGGCACAGCCTGGCCATACTGGAAATCTCCTCCTCCATAGCATCATGCGCATAATTCTCCCTGGCATAGCCCATTTGGCAGGGTAAGCAAGTCAGGAGTAAAAATAATGTGCACTGGTTCAGTGTTTTCTTTCTCAAGTAGCTATTAGTTCAGGTGGTAGTGACGGTATTTACGGCTTTATTTTCTAGCAAAGACTTTCATCTTTGGAAGCAATTCAAGGGATAATTTTTGTTTCTTGTTGGCTGTTTCCAAGTGCTGTAGACTTAGCTGCTTTAACAATGAGTCAGTCTTAACTCAGAAAAGCCATTTAAAGTTAAGGAGGAAAAACAGAACCTTTCTATGCACGTGAAGGCCAATTATTTTAACAGGAGAGCTCCAGTGTAATGTTAAAAACAAAATTACCCACATGACAGTTTACTGGAGGGAGGCTCAGAGATTGCCTGAGATCAGTCACATTTGTAAGTTTTGAAAAATGTTAAATTAAATTCTGTATCTGGAGAAATGTTGACTTATGAAATCCTCCCTGTAGAAAGGCAAGAAGTTTTTTCTTCTTTAGTGGAGGTTGATATTCTTTAGTAACACATGAGAAAGCAAATAATTACTACCTTTTATTAAGAGTAAGATACTCAGGAGGTGGCACAGAAGTAGCACAGCTGTTAAGACCACGTTTTGAAGCTCCAGGTTGTCCACATTTTTGTCTATAGTCTTCGGGCAAGTGTCCAGTGGCATACCTTTAAGTTCACAATAGTATGGGATATGCATTTAGATCACTGTAGTTTAGAAACTGCAACTTACACTTTTCTAAAAGGCAGCATCCTTCATTACCACTAAATTTCCTCTGCTTTGCTAACTTACACCTTACATGTTTTCCAGATCTATCACTATTTAAGTCGAATGCCAAGCAAGAGATAACCAAAGATTCTTGGTTTCTAATGTTTCTGTAATGTTAATGTAATCTTAATGTAATGTTTCTATAACAGGTATAACATTAACATATAACATTAACATTAACATAAATAACATTATAACTCTATTGATTTCCAAATTCAATACCTCAAAGACCAGCTGCAGCAGCTTGGCCAAATGATTTCCTTCTCCTCTCTCCTGTTTAATTCCACTAAAACCAAAAGGAGCTCTATCTCCACAACACCAAAGAAACCTAAGAAAAGATACCAGTAACTGACCAATTGTGTTTTTGCTGCCATGTTTCAGGGACAGAATTACAAAACAGCAGGTACAAAATAGCATCTGACGTAATTATTTGACATTATTGTATGCAATGTACCTTCAGTAGTATGAATTTACTCAAATCGCTGCTTTAAATCCTGATTCATTTCATATGTGATTGCTAGCTTTTAGCTGATGCAGAATAAGATGAATGTACCATATGCATAATGTATACAAAAATATACTGGCCAGGCTCAGCTTGTCCTATGTTTGTTGCAGTGCACTGTGAAGCTAGTGAGTGGAGTCCATGGAGCCCTTGCACAAAGAAAGGAAAAACATGTGGTTTCAAAAGAGGAAATGAAGTAAGGGTCAGAGAGATCGTACAACATCCGTCAGCAAGGGGCAATCCTTGCCCAGCTACAAGCGAGAGCAGAAAATGTATGGTACAAAGAAAAAGATGTCAGAAGGAAGGAAAAGGTACTACGTTATCGTCATCATAATTTGAGTTTTGTATTGTACTTGTTTAAATATTCACATCTGAATTCTCAAGCCCCAATTGATGGCTTCCCCAAAGCTCCCACTGACATGACATTCATTGATCTGGAGGGAACTGTGCACTTCCCTGGTGTAAATAAAGTCCTAATGCTGCTGGAAAAAAATGCAGTTTGTGTGATCCAGAGTACACAGGGTGGGTAGGATGGGAAGATGCACTCTCTGTAGGTTCTGCTGAAAGAACTGCTGAAATGAGGTGTTGCACGTGCAGCAAAAAGGTCCATTATAAAACGTGGCATGGTGAAAGTTTTTTGTTGAATATCAGGCAGTCAAATGTCATAGTTCAACTGTAAGATTCCTCTGAACTGGTTCCTATGTCATACTCCTATACAGGTAAGCCTGTAACCCCTACAATTGCAGCGCTGTAACCTCTCTCACACCCTGACCTCTTGTACCAGCTCTGGTTGAAAAATGTGTCATGATCTTGCCCTCTACTTGCAGAGTCCCAGTGCAGGAGAAAGACCACAACACTCTGTGGCAAGCAAGGGAAACTCCACTTAACACCTCCAGGGACAAAGCATCCACAGCTTTTCTGGGCAGCCTGCTCCAGCACCTCACCACTCTCTCAGTAAAAAATTTTACCCTGACATCTAATCACAATGTCCCCTCCTTTAGTTTAAAACCATTCCCCCTTGTCTTATCATTATCTGCCCTTGTAAAAACTTGATTTCCCTCATGTTTATAAACTCTCTCTAAATACTGGAAGGCCGCAGTGAGATCTCCCCACAGTCTTCTCTTCTCCAGGCTGAACAAGCCCAGTTTCTTCATGCTGTCTTCATAGGAGAGGTGCTCCAGCCCTGGGATCATTCTTGGGGCCCTTTTCTGGACCCTCTCCAAAAACTTCACATCTTTCCTGTGTTGGGGATCCCAAACTTGGATGCAAGGTAGAGCAGTGTGTCTGCCTCAGGGGAGCAGCCAAAACAAGCTGTGTACAGATTTGTTCCTATTTAGAATTCAATATGTCCATGAATATTACCACTTTTGCTCCTGCACAGTGGCACAGCTTGAAGCACAAACCTATTACTTCTCTGTAACTTGAAGAAAAGAGTATTCTTTTCCTACAATAGTTACAATACAATACAATAGTCAGAGCAGAAAAAATAGTTCTGAACTTTGAGTCTAAAAACTGTTTGTTTTCTGGTTTTCTTTAAGGTGATAATGATGTCATGTATTTGTTTATGGTAATTTGGCAGCATTCTCAAATTGGATTTTTTCCCTTTGAGAATTGTCTATATTTCATATGTAGTAAGTACTTTAAAAGAAACTCCTCACCTGTTTTACTGTCAATCCTTATTTAACAGGATTTGAGCCAAGCTGTGTCTGAAAAATACTGCACACACACAAGAATTCCTTTAAAATCTTTATTTTTCCTGCAGTGTGCATAAAATCATTATTCTTCTCTTTTGAGCACATTCTAGTCTGTTTCACACTCAGTAGAAAATTCCTTTGAACTTTCATCAGTCAGATGTAACCTGCGTTCCAACAACTATGTTTCAATACTGCTTATGCCTTTGGGATTTGCATGTGTATGGCTGAGAATATTTTTTTAATGTTCTGAAAGACACCACTGTACAATCCTCTGTAATATTACCCACAAATGTCTGTCCAATTCATTTTTGTACACCTTCAAAGAGAGATGAGTTTATTTAAAATGAAATAAAAGGTAATCCTTAATAAAACTGAGAAAATTCACACATGAAACATTAGGTTAAAATAGCTTGAAGGGATGGATTAGCCTCAGGGTTTCCTTATGTTCCTACTGGGATAGGGAAATGAGGTTTTCCAATTTAATCTCTAGGCAACTTATCTTCCTTGCTGCCACTGTGCCTTATTACTCCAAGAGAAATTTCTGTTCCCCTTCAAACAAGAGAATACTTGTACCAAAAGCCAAAGCAATCTCTGTTCTTATGGCTAGCTAATCCATTCAATAAGATGAGAAGGAGTTAACAACAAAAACTCTTTTGGACAGGAAAGGGAAAGTAAATACATTTGGACTTACTGTTAAGAAATATTGAAAATGCTATTTTGCATTGTACAACTCCGCACTGCCATTTGGGGATCGCTTTGGAGACTAGCTTCCACAGCATCAACTAAGTCTAGCAGCAGACCTAGCAAGAACGAACAGTGCTGCTATCTGTCATCTGCAATCACACAAGTTAGAAGACAAAGTTAGTTCAGCCAGTCTTTGCCATTTCCATGTTGACTATATGTCTGTGGCCGAGGGAGTAAGGGCAAAGACCACATCATGACGGGGTACGCTCGTCACAGATCCCTCAGTGACTTTGCTCAAGAAGTTGAAATCAGAGACAGGATGTTAGTCATTTCAGTTGCTGCTATCTCAGAGAGGCAAGTGCATGTTTCTGGAACAGTTACACAGAACAAGATAAGACAAATGAAGATGGCTTTTTGTTTCCATCTGCTAGTATGCCATTAAAGATGGTGTGATCCAGTATTTTTTTTTTCTTTTCCCTCTCTCTGTCTAGTAAATTGAGTTTTACTGGGAAAAGATGCTAGAGTTTTGAGTGCATGTCTTCAGATGACTATGGTATGCAGAAGGAGTCCTATCAGGCATCTATTAAATATGCAAAACTGCCTGTTAGCTAAAAACCCCAAGGCATTTGTCAAGATTTTACTTCAGCTGAAAACAATGTAGCTTTATACTAACAAGGTTAAAATACATAGGTCACTGTGAAAGTAATGCTTCCTATACATTTATATGAGAACTGCAACCAGTACAAAGAACACAATAACACTACTTGATAGAACAAATTCTCTTAGTATTATCAATAATATCAAATTCTCTCATAAAACCATGACAGCTACAAAAAGCTAATTTTCAGCATTATTACCACTGTTAGCTATGCATTTTTGCAGCAGTGAACAAGAGCCTGCACGCTGCACTTGTAAAAATCTGCACCAGCAGAGGTGACCCACTGTTTCACAGATGCTGTGATGGTGTCATTGCTAGGAAAATGCTACCCACACAGTCCATCTTTCATTGGTCCAAGCAGATGGAATTCAGAAGGAGCCAAATCTGGACTATACTGTGGGTATGATAGGGCAGTCCAACCAAGATTGACAGTAGGCTCCACTGCAAACTGGTTTGCAGCCTGGCGTTATATAGTTGCAAGAGGAAGGTTGTCTTCTTCTCTGGTCTGACTCAAAGTTCAAGTATCCAGTTTAGTCAGTGTGGTGATGCAGTGGTCAGAGTTGATGATTTGTCCAGTTTCTAGGAAATCTGGAAGGATCACTACTTTCCTATCCTAAAAGACGGTGCTCATCACTTTTCCCATTTAGGGCTGCATCTTGAGCTTTTTCTTTTATGGGGAATTCATGTGTCGCCACTTCATGTACTGTCATTTTGACTCCAGCTTATGGTGGTGATACCACATCTCATAAATGGTAATGATGTGATTCAAGAAACTGGATCAGCCTCATATTGATTCAATAGATCCTGACAAACTTGCTTATGTTGTTCTTTCTGTTCCTGTGTGAGAATTCAAGGGATCCACCTTATTCAAACTGTGATATTCCAGCACTGCTACCATCATTTCCAACACAAAGTTGCTGATCTTCAGCTCTGTATGCAGTTTCCTGTTGTAAATCTACAATCTGTGGATAAAGACATTCTTTATTTCATGGTCTGACAGCTGTGCATGACCATCCAGAACATGGCTTTTCTTCAATGTCACTGTTGCTACCGCTGAAACACATCACCCACTGCCTCACTGCGTTCACATCCACCATTTGGTCTCCAGAAACATTCAGCAAGCATCAGTAAATGTCAGCGGGTGCCATTTTTTCTGCACAGAGGAATTAAATTCCATACCTTTGCTTCATACACATTTCCAGAAGAGACACCATTCTGTCAGATTGCCCTTCTGCTGCCATCTGTCACACAGCAACAAAACATAACAGAATATTGGTGGGAAGGTTCAGTTTTTACTGTCATAGCACCAGCGTCTGCTTCTGATGTAATGGACCAACACAGTAACATAGGAGGCATTACTTTTGGAGCAACCCTGGTATTACACAATAAACTACTTGTATTCAGTTAACTTAAACTCATTGAGTTACCCACCCTAATGTATACACTCTGATGCCACACGGATTCATATAACAAAGGAGCACAGAAGGCTCCTTTAGTATCTCTAACAACAGCAACAAAATCTTCATTTAATGTCCTTTCAGGGTGCATCATGAATGGCCAGATAAGGTGTCCCAGGCAGCAGAGAAAGAGAAAGAGAACATCTATTAAAATAAGAGAAAGTGTGTAAGTTGTATTACAATTTTAAGGTGTACATGGAAGTAAAGTAGGGAAGGAAGCCATTAGTAGAGTTTCACACTTTGCACAAGTTTTGAACCATGGCCCATAAAATCAGGGTTTTGTAATCTCTACAATACAAAGAAACCCCTTTTACCTACTTACATAAATATGTGCCACAGCAATGTGTTTGTTCCTGTAGTAATATCAATTTCTTCCTGAAAATTCTGAACTCTGGAGTAGTTGTTTACTCATTTTGTAGAATTTTTTGTTTGTCATACTGGACAATTTGAAGTTGATGTGCACTTGATTTTTACCACAAGGGTTTTGCCTCTGAGAATTCATAAAGGGCATGACAAGATGGGAGTCATCACTGAGCCTCTGCTAAAAATTAGTTGCCTATGTCTAAGAAGGTCCTTGATGTATCATATTACTGCTCTTGGGGAGGGGGATTCATGTGCCATTAGATGGATTCTGAAAAGGGCAAAATGATGTTTTTCTCCAGAGAGCTCCCTTTTCACAATGACTGCTAAGGACAGTCCAGGGTGAATGATGTGGATCTTACCTGCTAACTTCTAAACTACATGAGAAAATAAGATATTTCAATCACAGCTCATCCTGAAAGTCAGATCCTCTCCCCTATGTATAGCTTGGTGGTATTTAAAACAAAAGGATTGCTGCATGTGAGCCAGAGAGCCATCACAAGTGCACTGTTCTCTAGACTAACTGTGAGAGATGGGGTGTCCTGTGTGAAGGTCACTCGTGTGGTTGTGGTTAATGACCTTACTCCATGGTGGGTCACAGGACTTCTGAAGCTTCAAGATGAACACAAAGCTAATTACTGCATCCCTGTGTTTACATTCTGCATACGCCAGTGGGTCATAACTCTGGCCTTTGCGAGCCTGACTTACTATAATTGAGGAATTGAGTTCGATTGTTTATTTTCTGTTTGTTTCTGCCAAGAGGACCTCTCATTTCCTTTCCTCGCAGGGGTTTTGACTCTTTAACTTTAACACATTTCCAGCCCCCAACATCAGGGCTGTTGCGACTGGGAATTCCTTAGTTGCAACATCAAGGGAAGTGGCTTTCTGGAAATACCTTGAGCAAGGCAGGACACGGACAGCACAAGGCTGCCCACCACCACTGGCCTGCACAAAGGGTCACCATTTAGAAAAGAGATCTTGGGGGAGAATGGTTAAGAAGGGAAAAAGAGGAGTCAGAGAGATTTATCAATCCAAAATAGCTAGTAAGCAAGTAACATACAGCTTGAGAATTCAAGGGTTGAAAAGGCAGGGAAAACCCATTTTAAACTTTGGTCAAAGCACTTTCAAAACATAATTGAAGTTAGGCATTTTTGAATGTCATATTATGTAACTACCTGCAAACTAAGACCTTAAAATCCAAACTAATTAACAGTAATGTAGCATTTTGCTACAAGTATGCTTACTTTGTGTTAGGGTGAACATCAAATTCTCACCATAACTCTCAGTTCTGACAGACATACACACTGTGCAAGCATGGCAACACAAACTTGCTGAAGTCTTTGCATGTACTGTGTCTGTATGTACAGTGCTATACAGTGTGGCAGTCATCTCAAAGCAGAGAAAGAAGTGGATGATCACCTCTTCCTGTGCAGTATGTAAATCCTAAAAAAAAGCTGACTTCATTCTTATAATAAAATGTGGATGACACGGGAGCACTTCTCCCTAGATCACTAAACCAAATAAGGGATAGAAATCATCTCTTTTTCTCTTTCCAGTCTTCCCTTCTGGAGGTTCCCTGCACTCCAGAAGTGGCTTGCAAACATCCTGCAGATGTCTGAGCTATTTAGGAAAAACACAACATCACCAATTCCTCTCCCTCCACCCTTCCAAAGTGCCCATCCATTCAGCACCAAATTTCAAACATCTTTCTAATACCTTCCCTCTTGGGTAGAATTGTCTGGGAAGGTGAAATCCACAGCTATGTCTATACTGCTAAGGAAAAGCATGCAAAGATGCACTCTCCATGACCACAAGGCCAAGGAGCATCTTTTGGTTTGCATCCAGACTGTTTGGGGGTATTCTCCAGATTTGGCTGGTGGGGTGAGAAGGGGAGCTGGTGCAGGTCAGAGACCAAAACCAAACTAGCAGTTATGCAGTGCAGACACAAAAGGGCCTTCCTTCATTGCACAGCTGTACTGTACTAACCCACAGCACCTTCGTATCTGGCGGCATTGCTTTACTGTGTTCCATGGAGAGAAAAATAGGAAACTGTGGCTACTGTATTCTCCCAGCTGCAGGGCAGAGATTACATGCAAAAGAACATAATATCTTTTTCTCTTACCCCACATCATTTCCTTAGTCTGCCTGCATGTCCTCATTTATCCTTTTTCTCCACTTCTCACAGCTGGTACTTCCAAAGTCCTTGCCCTAACTTCTAGCATTGTAAGGAGCAATGGGACTTACTTGTCACAGCTTGAAGAGGAAATCAGCCTCTTGCAGGCTGTGTGCCATGGCCAAATATCTTGATAACTTTCTTTTCTCTACTCCCCAGCAGACCGGAGCAAGCTGTTTTCTTGTCCTTGGGCAACATTACCACAGAGTAAAGATGAAGGGAAGTGGCTACTGATAGCAGGACCCACTCGGCCCTTGTCATCTGGAGATCTAAAACTCCATTTTTGCCTGTATGACCTGGAAAGAAGAACAAATGCAAGAAAGCAGTTTGGTAGTACATCCATCAAATTTAGTCCAAGAATGCAAAATATTTGGTGTATGTGAGCTACAGAGTAAATCTGGCAGTGGGTGTTTCAAGTTTTAATGGTGACACACAGAGCACTGTTAAATCAGCTAAATCCTGAGCTGTGGAACACTTCCATGTATAGCAATGCTGTTATAGCACAGCAAATTGTGGAGACCAATGGTGTCTAATTCACTACTGTATTAGCTGCCTAATTCTTTTAAAGAGTATTGTCCAAGACCCATCGAAATCCCATTGACTTCAGGGTACTTTGGATCTAGCTGTAAAGAAAAGATTTTTCAACATTCTTTTGTAACACAGTGAAAACAAGCACTTTTTGACTGCTGCTCCTCCTCATCTTACTGAATATTTGCCTGTTCTTCCCACCCAAGCAGCTCTGTTTGCTTTTCCCCACCCAGGTCTCTGCATCTCCAGCCTCCTCATCTCTCTCAGCACAGGCTCCCTCCTAGCTCTGACACCTGTTGTAGCCTTTGGTCTGTTCAGGCTGCCACTTCCCAGCTCTCTTCCAGCTCCTTAACTCTGACAAAGAAAACATTTGATGCCATAGCTTTTCATTATAAAGAGCCAAAGGGGTTTTGTATTATTCCCAATGAGATAACATCCAGTGTTGTTATCAGAGACTGTAAAGATCAGGAAAGAGGTTGTGGGAATCTCCATCATGGAAGATTTTTAAGGAGGTTAGACAAACATCCATCAAAAACAGTCTAAGTATAGCAGTCCAGCCCCAGAGTCCAATAAAGAACTAGATAATGCTTTGATAAGCTTCCCTACATTTCTAAAATTACCACAACATTTCCATAAAATTTTTTCATGCCTATTGCCTTCTGTAAGATTTCCACAGACAGAAGACATACTGCACATTTGCGCAGCACTATTTCAAGTATCACTGTCTATTTACATATTCAATATAAAATGTCCTTCTGTCTACCAAGCTCAGATTTTCCTTTGGGCCAGAATGAGGGCAGTGAAAGCAATTTTCTTCCATTTTGTTTAGTTTAGGTATCCTCTATTGCTGGTATATCTGCCGTGCTCCTCTTTGCACTCACCAGCATATTCCCATGTATATGGCTTAGTGGACTTAGAATCATAGAATCATAGAATGACTTGGGTTGGAAGGGACCTCAAGGGTCATTGAACTCCAACACCCCTGCCGCAGGCAGGGCTGCTAACCTTCGTATCTAATACTACAGCAGGCTGCCCAGGGCCCATACAACCTGGCCTTGAACACCTCCAGGGATACAGCATCCACAACTTTTCTGGGCAGCCTGTTCCAGCACCTCACCACTCTCTTGTCACACTAATTCACTAGAGATGAAAGCTGCCACCACTCTGCCAATGAAGCTATGTGAAATTTGATAGTAGACAAAGATGTGGCCCATCAGGGGAATATTGCTGTATGTTTAGGTTTAAAAAAAAATTTAAAAAAAAAGTTAGTTTTAAGGACAGATGCAAACAAATATTTTTTCACTTGTGTTTGTAATTTTTAAGTAGCAAGAAATTAATGAGAAGAAAGAAAGACATTTGTCATTTGCTCAGAGATCTGATTTAGCAGAGGGTTGTTAGAGTTAGGGTACTATGGTTAGGCTGCGGTTGGACTTGATGATCTTTGAGGTCCTTTCCAACCTGAGTAATTCTATGATTCTATGATTGTCATTTAAAATTTTGATGGCTATGTTTTTAATGAAAAAAAAGAAAACCGTTTCCAAAATTTTCAAGTTTAGTTCCTTGAAACAAGAAATGGCTGTAAAAAGAATTAACCAGGGGTCCACAAGCTAAACATCTGCAGGCTAGTATGTAATGATTAACTCTGGGGATTTTTCTGGGGTTTACAAGCAAAATGACCCAGTGATGAAATTTTTTGAATTTTGAATCTAATCTAATCCTCCCCAATATCTATAGCAAACAGTAGCCCCAGCATAAAGATTTACAACTACCGTTATGTCTCTGCTTTGTTCTTAAGCATGTATTTACTTCTGCCCATTTGCTTTCTGAAATTCCCTCTCTCATTTGTCATCTGAAGAACTCAGTTTAAAGGGAAAACAGACTTCAGACATGAAACACAACTACATTCCTGAAACATGAGATGAACAACCTTTAATTCACGCAACCTTTCATTTACAGTAATGTTTAGTGGATGGCCCAGTCTCATTATGGACGATGCCTCTCCCTGTCATTAGCCTACAGAAAGGTCTAAAACAGTTAAGTGTTTAAAGGAGCCCTGTTTTAGCCCCTGTATTCTCTACTTTCCTCCCTCCCCCACTCTCCATATCCCTTTCCGACTGCTCTTGTTCTAAGTGCATGATATAAATGCTATACTCTGCAAATTGCACTTACTGTTGGCTTCAGGCTTGGAAGGACCCTTCTGAACACTTTTTATACAAACCCTTGCAAGGTCACAGTTGGAAAAATCTCAGCTGGTGGACTTGGATCCCATGAGCTAGTGACCATTTATAATTAATATTAATGAATGGCAGACGACAGATGTTTATTGCTTAAGTAGAAATGTGTATTGCTAAACCAGAAGGATTTTGTTTAAATCCAGAGGAACTGACTTTATTTCTTGTGTGGATGTGGGTAGTGGGAGGGAATGCCAGTAGGTGATCTGGACCCTGCTACCTTTAAGCATGAACAAGGAAACAATACTCCATAAAGGACCCGAGCTCTCTGTTTGATTGAAGCCTGTTGTTCAGTTCCTTAAAGTGTTAACTGTAAAAGTAAGGATGAGCCTTTTCATCCAATTCATTGGCTTTAACTTGCACTAATAATGGCTTTCATCTGTAACTGTCAAAGCATTAACCATAATTAAGGAACCATTATCTCTCTTCTATGGTTGTGGAAAATGAGGATGTCATAAAGACTCCATTATACAGATAAAAGTCCACCATGAAGATGAAGGATTGCAATCCCAGCCACGGCCTATTTTATTTGTTAGATTTCTTTTTCCCCCAGTGCTTTTAAAGCAGACTCAAGTGGTAATGGATAAATTACTGAAGTTTAAATCTGACATTGTGGAAGATGCAATATCTGTGAATCTCTGTGAATCTTTCTGAATACTGTAGGGCTTATTCAGGTTTAAAGTTGATGGACCTTCTGTTTTCTAGCTGAAAGCAATGCACTCTTTCAGAGTACAAAAAATAACTTCCTGTGACATACAAGAATCCTGGGCAACATTTTCAAAAGTACATGAAAAGCTGTAAGTAATTTCTGAGAATTTATGGTTAAGGGTGGAGTGGGAGCTCTGGATTCTTTGTGCAGTGTGTTCTACTTCATCACTATCTTACTGTACTGTATGTGGGCACCAAATGTTTACTGTTTCCTTGCCCCTGAGAATTCTACACATCTGTATGACAGTCTATAAAGTGTTCCAGAGTATGCCATACCAGAGCCTTGCAAAATATTTTTAATTTTAGTGGCTACAAAGTTGGTCTTCAATATTATAAGAAGAGTTTTTAAGAAGTTTCTAGCAAAAGGAGACGGTCAGATTTTAGAAACAGTGAATTATTTCATTTTTCACTAATCTGAAAACTCTTAAAGGAAAGTGTTTAATTAATTGGTTTTAAAGACAGGCATGAGCATAATAGTTGATCTGTGTGTAAGATCAAATATGGAGACAAGAGGTGGTTAGAAGGAAAGACCTTTGCTGGTCCCCACAATCTCTGTTTTCAGAGTCCAGAGGAGGTCCTGACTTCTTGCCGTACATCATACTAGTATAAATGTCACTTGTGCTGTTTTCACTTCTGGTTCCCTAGAACCTTTTTGCAGCCCTGCAATATGGCTCTTATAACTGGCCCTATTTACAGGCTGCACACACCCCACAGGCACACTCACAAGTGCAATGCCTAAGATTATTACAATTTTACCAGCAGTGCTGTAGCACTCCTAATTCATCCCCTGAGCACAAAAGAGAAAAAAATAACACATGCTTGCAGCAAGTTCTGCTGGGCTGCCATTATCTCCTGCTGGCAGGAATTTGGGGCAGATCTCGTGGGGAGGTGGCTAAGGGGTTGCAGACATTCCTTAGCACAGCCTGGTGCTCTGTGCCATGAGAGGCTGCTTTCTCTTCCCACTGGGGGCTTCATCTCCTCTAACCTTTGAGCCATCTAACCTCATTTGTTCCCCATCTAAATGGGATGGTGGTCAGTTTATAAAGTATACTAAATAAGATGAAGTCTAGTGATGCATCATCACATGCAATACTCATTCTTCACATTCCACTTGAAGCTACTCATAAAACCGGCTGCTAACTTCAGTGTGCAAAGCCTGTGTTACTACAAACAGCTTTAGATCCAGCATTCATTCTCAGAAGGATTTAAAAAGAATAAACTTATCACATTCTTGGAAAAAACAAGAAAAGACTAGAGAGCTTGGATAAAATTTACATGGACAATTTCTTCTATCTGTGACACGTTTCAAACTGAGGATTTACGGAAAATATTAAAATAGCTGCATTCAGTTTTTTTTTTGTTTTTTTTTTTTTTCATGCATGTCCTCCATGACCCCCTCAGAAATCTCTGGGTTTTGTTTTTAAGCATTTGAATTTTCCAAAGGAACGGAAAATGCCAAATTATGGAACTCATATTTCCCAGAAAAATATTGATTTCAGTGAGGACCCAGGAGAAAGCAGGCAGGTTTTGAAACAACTTTGCCTTTGTGTTAGTTTCTGTCCAGTACTCTCTCAGCTTGTCTGCTGGGCTGGCCCTTGGCAGTCCACCCGGCAGGCTGACAAGACTGAAGAGCCTGAAAACTTGAGATCCCTTCGATGAGACCATCTTGGTCATCTGAGCTCTTCAAGCTTCATCGACCTCAACTCCGAATCCCTTTATCAAAGAAAATTTCCTGAGCCTTTTTCAAAAGCAGCTCAGGAATCTTGCTGTTCCCAATCCCCTTCTTCTCGAGCTGCTTTTTGCTTGCTGAAATGCCATTCTTCGATTAGGTCAGAAAACCTCATAGAACCAAATGGAAATGGACAAAGTGAAATGTCACATCACTGTTGTTGAAAGGGGACTTTTGGATTCGCTGTGATATGAGTGAAATTTAGAAACCTGACCTGCCATTTTAATTGGGATGAAAATGTGTTTGGAAATACTGGCACTTCCTAGAAAGGGGAAGATCTATGTTTTGGCCAACAGAAATAGTACACAGATACTGGAGACATGAAACAGAAAGAAATGGCCATTTTTCAACACCTTACTTGTGAAAAGTACCCTTGAAAGCAAATTATTTGTTCATTTATACCAGAAAACAATCTTGGTGACCTCTGTGTGTTTAAGCAAGTACAACAGAGGGCAAAACCAAGCCTCTGGGATATTCAAGTAATGGCATCCTGGCTCTGGGCTGATGACTGTGCTGAGTGGATCCATCAGGAGCTGCCTCTCATGTGTATGTGAGCTACTGCTCACTGGCTGATCAATCAGTCATGCTGGCCAGGATTACTGCGAAGTGTGCACAGGTTCCCATCCACCTGTCAGCACAGGCATCACCACAGGTGGGAAAGCAAACAAATGGAGTAGGGAGGAGACAGGACAAGTGAACCATGCAAAGCAGGGCCAGTGTTACATCCTGTTGACTCTCCATCTTCTTTCACCTTCCTGGGATATTGGATAATTAAAGAACTGCACTCAGATACTGCTCCAAAACGACACCTGGCACAGGACAGGTGATGGAAAGCCACCAGCCCTGAGAAGAAAAACTGCCTTTTGAGGTCTACCTATCTGGCACTGTTGTGCTTTACCCAAGCTTCAAAGTGATGGAGTTACGTTTTTATATCTCCAGAGATATGTATTGTTCACACACGTTTGTGTTTGCATGCATACACACAGTGATGACACTGAATGAAGGTCCGGTACTGAGTGAGCTGGTCTTTGTGTTAGAAACAGTATTAGCAAATCCACTTTGGGATCACCAGCATAGCCCAGTATCAAACTGTGTCCATGTAGGGAAAAAAGCATTCTGCACTGACTGTGTATGGATGCATCTGAATACTGGATTATACGACTGTCTCCTAAACTAACCGGTTACATGAATGCAAATGGTTTAAGGAAAGCCAAAGAAAAAGGCCTCTTGTTAATTCCTCTCTTCAAAAAACTCCAAGTAGAAATTTGAACACTGAAGAAAAAAATTTCTTTGGATATTTTCTCCTTTTTACTATTGTACTAGAAAGAGTTCAAATGTCTGCTGAGGCACAAGCATCTGTCTCTTATCATGTATAACTTTTCTTGATTATTTCTAGAGAGTCAGACTAAACATGCGACTCTGACATAATGCAGCATCACATTTTTATTTCTGGTTTGCTCAAAAGCCTTCACCAGCTGAAGTAAGTCTCTAAAAAGGACTATATTTATTACCTCAATGTGGGCTAGTGGGAGGGCATGGCTTGTTGGTATCTTTAAGGAATACAAGCTACTATAGATTTCTTTCAGTATCCTACAGCTACAATAGGGTAAGGTTTTCGGGTACCAATCACAACTATCTGCAGCCCTTCCATTGTCATCTGATTGCATTAGTCTTGAAAGAGAATTATACAGAGGATTTGGACACTCATCTACCATTTTAAAGAGCTGTAAAAACTTAATTCCATTCAGAAATAATTCTTAAAAATCTCAATGCCAGCTCAGCATGAAGGTCGGAGGGAGAACACTGCATTCCTAAATACCAGCATGGTGTAGGTCACTTCTCATCCTAAACAATTGGAGTGTTTTTTGCTCAACTAAATAGCCATGAGTTTCCATTCTTTGGAAACAGTGTTGGACGTTTATAAGCTGTGGGATCTTATAAGATGAAAACTGTTATGTAATTATAAAATTGCTGTTGTTAGCACAACATTAGTGTTGATTAATCAAGGCTGCTAACGAGTTCCCTGAGTCCCAACAGGCAAGTGCAAAGGAAACAGATGCCTACAGGCTCTGTTTTGAACAGACAGCAATAAATGCTTCCATAAACAGCAAACAGAACTCATTACAGAAATCTTCCTCCTCTGGTTGCTTCTTTAACTGGAGGATATTCTTGGATTTTCAGACACTGGCAAAGCCTTTTCTACGGCACAAGAAAGAGCTCCAACCTAATTTCTATTGCTAAGAGGTTGTAAGGAGTCAGTTATGTGAGGGACTTTCCATAAGCCTTGCTTGTGAGCTTGTGAGTGTAGCAGTGTCATTTCTCAAGCAACCCGTGGAAGAAACTGCTTCCCATATACTTAAATGGGATATACTTCACTCTTCAACCGTTACAGTAGCAAATTCTTCTGCCTCAGCATCATTCACATGCTCAGAATCCTTTCTTTCCTGACTGCCTGCTTTTTGAAACTGGTGTCAAGCAGGTCTGACCTATTCCTCTATTTAGTCACAATGTTCTCATTCTTACTAATGTGCCCGACTCAGTGTTGTCCTTTCCTTGCAAGGACAGGCAAGTACGCATGAGATTAGTAAGAATATTTTTCAAGTGAATGCAGTTTAGTAGTCCAGATCCTATTTTCAGATTTAGGTGAAGATCAAGGACCCTAAATCTCCTGAAAGACTACTGTAGGTCTCAGGCTCCAACATCACCTTCCATCTGCAACTTTCTATTTCTGTTTTCTAGAGGAGACAAGGAAATAAGTTAGCCACAAGTCCACTTGTGCAGCTGTTCAACCATATGTCAATATCATTTGAGGTATCTTGATGTATCTAAGACTACCACACAGAAAGGTGGATATCTGGAGATCTGTACCTATCTGGAGTGGAATGTGAAGGCTCTGTAGGCTGTTCTTATACAGTTCAGCAGCAGGATAATATATATATGGCCAAATGAATTGCTTCTTAAATGCCTTTGGACTTTAATTTTTTACCCAACTTTGCTTCAGCAATTGTTTCATCTTCAAGAGGAACAACTAAGGAGATGAAATGCACTGAGCCTGGTAGTAAGTAGATAAATCTGACATAGGTAGCCCTCACTGTTCTGGTCACCTGCAGATCTGGTGACTATAAAACTGGGCCAACATAACTAGGAAAGAAATGATCACTGATAAGAAAGTTATGCTGTTTAAACTTCATAGAGTCTTACCAGATGAATCAGTCGCTAATGGCTTGTGAATGAAAGGACAATGTCCTCTGCTTCACTGGGCAGTTGTGGCTTTGGAGGCTTGTTATCTCAGCAAATAGTGTGAGTACATGCCATGGTTTGTGTTCCAGAAAAAAATGTGTCACTTTTCATGGAAATGAGAGTGATCCATTTGCACAATATGACATGACTGGGTTACAGAGCTGTACAAAGTGATGTAAGAGCCTGGCTTCTCTTACTGGTACCTTCACTTGGCACAGTTTCTTCCAGGTTGCCATGTTGTTGTTGTCCAGGTAGAGCAGTGAAGAAGGGGTAACACCCCTAACAAGGCTAACAGATGTCACTGATGAAGATGAGAATAGTTGAGAAGGAGCATGGTCATGGAGTGGGAGCACTTAGTCCTCAGATTTTGCCTCTACATGGGAGCACTGAGGGGTCAGCTGAGGCTGTGAGGAGTGTGAAAGAACATTGTGGCACGTTGCAGCTGTGGCTTGTGGTCTCTTATTATAGCTCTTCAGCTGATTACAGCGTAGTGGGGAGGATTTGTGGTCCGTGGTGACATGCACAGTGGAAGTACCAGAACCCTTCCAGACAGGAGCTTATTACGTATGTGCCTGCAATCCCAGCAGACACAGTTCTGTTTCTTGTCTTGCCCATTCTGCTCTCCCAGGATGAATTTCTTCATAGGAGTGATGTCTCCCAAAGAAATACAGTCATCCCCAGTGGATAACATCCTCACTGCTCTGGGATTTCCATGATACCTCTCCTGTGACAACCCCCACTGGAGCAATGCAGTTTGCACAATCAGCTTGCACTTATTCCTATGGTGGTTTGGGGTTTGTCTGCCTACGGAAAGGAGAAGTGAACAAATACACTGCTCTGAGTTCTCTGTGGTAATTGCAACAAAATATAATAGGGTAAGACTAAGCATAAGACTAAAGAAGACAAAATCTGGAACCTGCAGTTGTTATTTCACATCAGCAATGATTTAGTATCTTCTAAATTCCAAGTTTTCCTAACCCATGATCAACTCTTGCTCTTTTTACATCATAAGATGCAGATATAGATCTAGTGAAAGATCCACATTTGGTGTGACAATGCAAGGACTTCTCTGAAGCAGCCTAGTTTGCACATTTATAGATGTATTCCAGCACAGAATATATAAATGCAGATGGAGGGATTTCTGAGACTGTAGTCTATAAATTAGATTAACAAGAAGTCAGCACCTTTAAACTGATTTGACATGTAATTATATCGTTCTCTGAATTAATTTCACCATCTGCGTTTAATTTGAACTACTGCACTTCTCAGCATTACAGCATGTCTGTAGGCTTATTTCAATATACAAAGCTGTCACTATTAGAAGTAGCAAAGCATCTCCTATCTACAGGAAAACTGACAGAACAGACTATTTACTCCAGTACAGTTGGCTATGTAAAGTTTCTGTTTGGAAGAAGAGCTGTTTCTATGCCAATTGTTTCACGGAGCTATTTGACTCTCCACTTTTTCACAAGCAAAACATTTGCTTGGAAATGTTTGAATACCTCCCATTTCAATAGACTTGTCCTCTTTTTTTCTTTTTCTTTTTTCTTCTTCTTTTTTTTTTTTTAATTATGTTTCAGAAGGGCTTAATGAATACATAAGAAGAAAGAAATGATGCAGTGTCAGTGCATCACTATGAAAGAATTCCGTAACCCACAGGAAATGGGCAGTAACTCCAACACAGTGCCTTTTTCCTTTCTTTACATCCTCTTCCCGGAATACTGAAAAAAAAAAAAAGGAGCATCGCATACACAGCGCAAATTAAAAAAAAAAAAAAAAAAAAAAAAAAAGGAATTCCAATAGCAAATAAAAGAGGCGGGAGGGAAAGGTCGGCTTTCTGACTTCCCCAGGCACCCGGAGGTTGAGAAGGACCGGCCCGGGTCCGGCTTCCGAGTCCGCCGGCGGAGGCGCCGTGCGCGGCACCGCAGCGCCCCCTCGTGACCGTCTCCGGCCCTGCAGCTTCTTCGAGGGGAGGCTGTGACTTTTCCCCAGAATATTTTTTGCCTAGTTTATATTCTTGCATTGTGTCTGTTTCACTGTCGAGTTTCGGCTTTATTCCTGCCTTTGCCTTCTCTTCTCCTAATGCAAAGAATTATGGGAGAAACTTGTAAATTGAATAGCCCGTATCATTTTTGCACTTTTCATTTAGCCAAATGCCCAGATTTCCTAACGATCTCTACCATTTCAGGAGTCCAGTTCAGTGTGCTGTAGAAAAGGATCAGGAACAAATCTCTGGGAAGAAGATAACATGTATGTGAGCAAGGAGAGAGATGCACACAGGAATTTGTCTCTAGCTACACCCCAGTGCCAGCAGATGGCATAACAAAATTAATCTGCTTGTAAAATCTTTCTTGGAGTCCAAACTGAGCAGGATAAAATGAAGTAATATTATACTGACATGAAAATTCCCACTTCTAAAAATACTGGTGAAAGGAGCTAAACAACCGGTTTGGGCAAAGGTGACCTTTCAGTGCTTGATTGCATTACCAGAACAGATCAGATCTAGAAAACAGTTGCAGTCACAAACAGCAGCAATATGGAGATGCTGGTATGAAACCATGCAAAGAAAATAAATAAATAAAAACTTCACAATGGACTCTTAGCAGAGGAGAACTAGCACTGAATTTTAAATACTTTACATGAATCAATTTTCCTCATTTTATATAATAAAATATCAGTATTATTAAAACAGACACAGTAAAATCATGCCTAGATGAGTCTCTAGCTTCATGTTAGGTCTTCCTCAGAACTTGCAGATGTGTAGCCATGTGTATTCTTAGTATATTCACACATGTATATAAAAATACATACATTTTGATCCATGGCAGAAAGGGAAGCCATTAAATATTTTTCCAACATGCTTAAATTGTGGCTAAGAAGTCACAGCTGAAGCTGCTTTGGCCAATCACTTAGTGAACGATGTCCAATGCTGAATGCCTTGACAGTTTCCATTCAAGAAAACATTTCAACTTGGGCCATCTATTTTTACAAATCACTGGAATGAAATGCCATACTGTAATTTATCCATTATTAAGAGACAGTGTTACAGCTGGATATGATGCACGCTCATTCTGACTGGAACTCCTAGGGATGGTTTGTACTCACTGAGCCTGGCATACCCATTCTGCAGGTCTGCCATGCTCGCCCCGTCATATCTTAGGTGGCATTGTCATATTCAGAGAGGGATTCTGCATGTATGTGGTGACATCTCTGATTAGTTACTAAAAAACTGAGGGGCCATTTTGCATATGAAGCAGCAGATGAACAATTCAGATGTTTGTCTGTACTTGACTCAATAAGTGTTAACTAGAATTTCCCTTGCTCTTCTATCTCAGTGTTGGTCAGGAACAGTGAAGCTGTAAAATTAGACTATATAGCTACACAGTAAGAAGAGGATATAGCATATCCTCACATCTCAGCCTTGCTCTTTGCTTTCTGCCTTTTCTTCACCACCTCTGAACCTCTTTCCCTTTTTCCAACCTATCTTGGATGGTTGAGTGCCTCTACTCTGCCTGACCTTGGATGGTCATCAATTTTCAGTGAAGCCTCTGTAGTGTACCTACTTCCCCACTATGTCTACTCCTGCAGAGACCACAGAAGTGCCAAAAATCCCAGCTCTGATTTTGGAATGGTAATAGTTCTCAATATTCAGCATGGGCAAAATTCTCAGTATTCAGCATTCTCAACCACAGGAGCTACTGTCAAGTTTTTGTAACTCCCCCGG